>VWZT01013953.1:848471-1016050 GCA_013397055.1 Pachycephala philippinensis | reverse complement strand
CTCCTCTCCTCTCCTCTCCTCTCCTCTCCTTTCTTTGCAACACTCTGTATTTACCGTGCAGAGTTTAGTCTTAACAAACCAGACTCTGACCTCAGCCTCCAAAGTTTGATCTCGTTCATCCTGAGCCGGTTGGATTCAGTCAGCATTTCTGGATGAGCGACCTTTCCTGCTGTTCCTGGCTCCGAGTATCTGGGTGTCGTGGGAGTGTGGATGGCTCTTTGCTTAGAAGTGCACACTTCTTTTAAAACAATCATCATCCCTTTTCTCTCAAAAATTTTTCTTCCCTGAAGAAATTGCTATGCAACAAGCTGTTCAATGTCTCAAAGCCCAAGACATTTTGCTTTAAACTTTTTTTTCAAATTCAGATTAAAAATAGAAAGTACGTTTTTTCATCTAGACAGAACCATTGACAAATTTAATAATTTCCGTAGCCCAGTAACAAAGTTATACTCTTCATCACCCAAATCTCTCCAACAAACAAGGTAGAAGTTCCCAAATAGTACATAATTCACAAGTGCAATGAGACAGATGATTTGTTAGGGAGGGGAACTGGTTTCTGAACAGAAATAGTCACAAGCAGCACTTTAGGCAATTATCTCTTTCAGGCATTTCAGCCAAATTGTTATTATCAGGTTTTCAGGAAGCAAACCTAATAACCTGTCCTGTGAATTTAGTGTGTTTAGAAAGATTAAAGATCTTGTTTAAGAAAAATATGCAGATTACAAACCTAATTACAAAATATCTATTTTTCAAGAGTGAATGATGCTTATACCATTAAGGTTTATCTTCATGGAGAAACCATTACGAAACAGATATAAAGCTGTTAGACAGAGTTCAGAGGAGGTCTGCAAGGGTGCTGAAGGGCCTTGAGGGGAAGCCATATGAGGAGTGGCTGAGGTCACTTGGTCTGTTCAGCCTGGAGGAGGCTGAGGGGAGACCTCACTGCAGTTACAGATTCCTTGTGATGAGGAGGGGCGGGCACTGATCTCTGTCGTGCCCAGTGGCAGGACCTGAGGGAATGGCCTGAAGTTGTGTCAGAGGAGGTTGAGACTGGCTATTAGAAAAAGTTTCTTCACCCAGAGGGTGGTTGGGCACTGGAAAAGGCTCCTTAGGGAAGTGGTCACAGCACCAAGCCTGACAGAATTCAAGAAGCATTTGGACAATGATCCTGATCAGGCACATGGTGTGACTCGTGGGGATGGTCCTGTGCAGGGACAGGAGTTGGACTCGATCCTTGTGGATCCCTTCCAATTCATCTTATTCTGTGATTCTGTAAGATATAAACTTAAAATGCAACAGCTATTCAATAGTGATTTACACTGTTATTCTTCACTAAGAAATGCACTATGTCTTAGCACTTGCACTGAAGCCACTCACCTCAGTTCTGGAACTCCAAGTCACCTTTAAGAATCAAGCTGTCTCTGGCAACAGAAACAAGAAGCAAAAGACAGAGAAGCAGGAACATAGAACTGCAAAGTTCCAGGTGCTGAGGTTAGCAATGTACAGAGAAGATCCATGAATGTGTGACAAGTTGGTATTTCAGGTTCTGTCAAAGATCCTGGTATTTAGGTAGGAACCAGGCCTGTGCTTGAAGAGTTACAGAATGCTGAGCTTAGGTGCTCTCAGGAGAGATGGTTGGAAAGCTCTGGCCTGCATATGACCCTCAATATCTACATAGACATAAAGAAAATAAAAGTATTCCTTCTGGCTTCATTTTTATTATTCTTATTTTTCAATAACTATTTTAGACTATTCCTGCATGTCAACAAGTCCTTAGGAAAACAACTTACAAGAATCATATCAGAGTGACACCTGGTAGCTCCTGTCAAAACTGCGCTCATCAGTTCCTTCCAGGGAAGCTAATTTCATTAGAGATGAGGTTGAAATTGTCACTCAGCAAGTTTATTAATTCTCGAATACCAAGAGTGAAAAATGCACCAGCTGGGTGATAATCACTGAACATGTATAAACAAGCCCCATGCTTAGCTAATCTTCACTTTACTGCTGGTTACAGGCCCCAAGCTTTTAAAATAATGTTTAATAGACCAGATTGTTCCTGAAGCTAAACAAGGATGTGAAATTCCTGCAGGCAACTCTCTCCCCATCACACCTTGTGCAACACATATGGACATCCTGCCTGACCATAGGCTCTTCTTAAGCTCTCCAAGTTCAGCCTCCATGGGGTATTCAGATACATGACTCTCAGTACTCAGGTGTTTCTGAACAGAAGGCCCACCTGAGCAAGGTGGTCTCTTGGGTTTAGGAGACCCTGGAAAGAGTAGGGATGTGCATGACTCTGCGCAGAGCAAATCCATCACACCAGCACCTGTGCCAAGCAGCTCTGCACCTCACCCAAGCACAGAGGGAGGAGACTCTCTGCAGTGTACAGTTGTCTCATTGCACAGCAGATGTGTTACTGCCTTGCAGTGCATCCTGTTAATTCTGTAAATTAACAGAATAGCACAGAATAGGTAGGTCAGACTTATCTGCTCTAGACATACAATGAGCAGCTGCTCAAAGGGGGCATTTTCAGGGTGGTGGCTGTTTTTGGAAAAGTACCATTGGTTGCAAGAAAGAGATGCACTTCATTGTCTCTGGAGCAGGGCAGCACCTTTGTGGCCAGCATAAATGGGAACCTTCCCTTTAGTTCTGCTGCTACAGAGTGAGTCTTAAAGACACACAGCTTGCAATCTGCAGTGGGGTTTAGTGACAGGGTTCTCTGCCAGTTGCTGTGTGCAGCTAAACACACAGAGCTGCAGACATGCACCAGCCATGTGCAGTTCAGTGTACAACGCTATTAATAATTACTTGGTTCCTCCGTGGTCAATGATTTCTAGTAATCCCTCTGTTTTCTCCCTTGTTAGATTTAGATATATCAAAGGCTCTTTGCCTGTAGCAGGGCCACACAGAAAGAGGCACCATTCTGTAGTCAGGGGTTCTTCACAATCACTGGCTTTGCACAGGTTTTTCAAACTTGCTGCTGGATAAAACCATCAGAATTTTTAACATGCAAGCGTCCAGCAGCAGGACACCATCTCATTAACTCTTATAGCTCCATTTTCTGAATACTGCTGTGCAGCTCATTTATATTCATGTATTCTTCCTCCTGCTGTTCAGAGCATACAAGGACTGAGAGCCCTCACAAGGGATGTTTGCATTAAAGCTGCACATTAGCTTCCAATGCCCTGAGGATCCTTTATGTTTTAAGGTAGATACAGCATTTTGTGCTTTACAAAAGGTTCTGCTTGAAAGGTTCAGGGTAGGAAACCTAGCTTTGTCCCAGGGCTGACAGATGTACTAGCCAATTTAACAAAAATATTAGCTGCCAACAGGCTTGGAAAAATAAATGTAGTGTCCCAGCTTGATGAGAAAAAACCAGGGATATACATTGCTTATCTGTGGAAAGCTTGTTAGTAAGGTCTGGTTGAAAGTACTTAGAGAAAAAGTCATTTTGTCAAATACCCTGCGGTACCAAAGATAAAATATTTTGTAAAACATAACAGTTTCGATAAGTTTTTTTCACCTTGAAGGTTTCTGTGAGAATCAGTATTTTTCTGATTACTACTGAAACAGCAGAGACAGGTAAGGGTGAAAGGCAGAGGAGAGAGTGGAATGATTTTGAAAAATCTGAAGACAAACTGTCTCAAAAAAAGTCTATTTTTACAAAACTGGCTGAAGAGTCTTATTTCCCAGAACAGAATTTGAAACCTTGCAAGTCCTAACCAAAAGCCACTGCCATAGTTTAGCAGGCTTCAGTGTTAACTTTATTGATCACATTACCTGTGACACTACTCAAACAAAGGGACAGATTTCAAACATAGATTTGAAAGCTATTCAGGATCCCAAAGCATTTCAACAGCACTAAAATCAATAGTATAATAGACAGAAGAGTGGCAGTTGGTGAGCTATAATGGATTTATTTTTCTGAATTGAAAGTTTTTGTTCCACAGGTTAGTTTCTACCTAACATAAAGGAGAGTTAGTTAAAAAGGTGGAGAGAATCCAAATTCCACTGGCTCTTGCACCCGAAGAGCTCTTCCTCTGCCAGCATCTGCCCCAGGTACCGGCTGCCACCTCCGCTGGCAAACCCTTGAACATCCCTGCAGAGCTTTCCTGTGCCCAGCTACGAAAACACAGTTTTTCCATCTGAGCAATCAGTTTCAGTGTCTGCTCCCTGTACTTCCACTAGGATTGGCTGAATTGCTCTCGCATCAGAACATTTTACACTGATCTTGTTCTCCATGTTATTCTATAGACTAGGTCTAATAGGAGTACACCTGTTCGTATTTCCTGTATTTCCATTTACTTTTCCTTAATATTTTCCTTAGAGATTTTTTTTACAAGACTTACTCAAATGTACTTCATGGCTTTGGCTGTATTTTATACAAGGAACGGTATTCAGATAATTTTAATACAACAGAAGTATGTAAAGTTCATTAATGCACTTTAATATCAAGACAGAATTTAGTTTCAGTAAGAAATAGAGAGGAAAGAAGAAACATTTGGAATTCACAGGGTGGTCATAATCTAGTAATAAAACACCTAAGCAGCAGACAGGAGCACAGATTAGGCTTTGTCAGTGGTGCATATGGCCTAAACCCAAAGTCAGTTAGTCATAATAGCGCATAGACATGTTCCAGATATTATTACAAGGCAGAATGGTCTATAAACGGCCTTCTCAAACATCAATCTTTTGCCTTCAGAACTGCTTATTAACTGAGCTGAGGAATACATCAAATATGCTAATAACGTAGTAACCAGCAGCTAAGGAAAAAAAATAAACCACCAAATGTTCATTTACATTAGGATCACAGCAGCAACAGCATACTGATAATTTAACCCCCTCTGCTCTGGATAACAACCTCAATGTGACACTAAGCACAGACTGTATAGAGAATACCGTAATTGAATGACCTCATTGTCAGTTTTAAACAATTAAAGATATTGAGATAATTTAAAAGGACAAGTGGAAGCCTGTTTGCTTCATCTAAGGCTACTTAATAATCAGTTTTATGCACTGAGATAATGAGACATATTAGCCCCAGAGTCGAGGGGGGAGGGTCAATGAAAAAGCTCAAACTCTCAAACTCTCTTAAAGCCTAAGGTCAGAGTTAACACATGGCTTTCCTTGCTTACAAGGAAGAATGTCACACTGAAGCAAATAATACATAAATATATGAATGAATAAATAAATAAATAAAACAAAACAAGAGAAGGCAATGATTTGCATGCATGTAATTAAAGGACATTAAATTAGACATTTTTCCAATCTGCACTTGACATTTTGGAAAAGGTTGATGGTCATTCAGAAAAAAAATCCTGGGCTATCTTGCTTTGTACCATGTTTGGCAGCAACTACTACAAACTGCTTTCTTCTATATGTATTTTTTCATTCACCTCATGAGTAATGCATGTGAAATTTCAGAATCTTTATTGTCATCAGAAACAGCTGCTCATTACAAGAAGATTATTGTTTTGAGATATATACTGCATTTATGTTGGAGTAATCAGTTAACCCTCTATGGACATAAGAGTGTTTAAAAATGGAGCTCGAGGAACAGCCTGTGCACATATTATAGCTGTACAGTCCCAGAATTTTTAATAATATTTTTTATTTTCTAGCCAGAATCATACCCCAGACCTACCAACCCTCCTTTCACAAACTTCCAATTTTTCCCTCTCCATGTAAGAATATGTGCATGCATCACTACCAATCTACATCATGCTCTCAATGGGTGAATAAGAGAAAGACACGTGTGGATTTGAAATCAGTGTGGCCTCCAGCTTTCACATAACTATTGTAAGAGAATCAATTATTTATACAAAATCAGTATTGCTAAAGCTTCAAAATATCGGACATTTTTGAACAGAAAACAGTTCTTTTCATGTATTCATCTATTTTACATGTATTTTTGACTATAATTTAAAGCAATTTACAGGAAACTGTTTATGATATGCAGTATTGAGTGCTCTGCAAGCAGCATGAGACAGTCTTTGCTACTTTCCCATGTTGTTGTTCTTGTTGCAGGCATTTATGCACACTTATAGGTTACAGCAGTGGGGTTTGCATTACTCGTTGGTAATGTGCTAGTTGGTGTGTCCAAAGTAAGGCTGTATCCCACTGCCCTCGGTGGAATCCACATGACTAAACTTCAAGTAGACCAAGTTAAACCATAGAGCTAGTTTTCTTTTTACATCATACATGGTACATCTCCTTTTAAAAGCTTCAGTCCAGCATAGTATAGGTGTTTAAATCCCATCAGTGCAGAGGCAGGTGATTACACCCCTGAAGAAAAATGCAGGGAGACAGACATAGCCCAAGTTTAGGTGATGCACCAGGAGCAGAGCAAAGTCCTGATTCAGTTTCTCTCAGCTCTCACAAGGTATGTGAGCTCTCCACAAACTCAGTCTTCACACTCAGGTTCGTTATACCAGGCCAAAATGTAGTAAATAAATGGGCTTCCACAGAGGGTTAATGAAAAATAAGCATTTCCAAAGAAAATTACTAGATTGAGGAAGAGTGAGGCTGAATGTGAGACTGGAGATGAAGAAAGCGATACTCCCAAACTACTGACATATTGCAGTGTGAAACTGGCTCCTCCAGGGTATTTGGAGCTGGCTTTAATTTTGAATCTGCCCCACTGCTCCGAATTATGACAGATCATTATGGAGTCCGTATCTGCCTTCCTCTCACACATTCATCCAACCAAGCAAGATGCTACAGTGTGGCAGAGCTCCAGAACACTGACATCTTTTTTTGGCAAATAATTAATTTCAAAGTATTTTCTCAAATACGTGTAGGCTTCTAGTCAATGAAAATATGAGTTTGCCACTTATTCAAACCATCTGTCTTTATTTTTTAAATTATAATTGTACAATATGTCCATTTTCCAGGATTATTATTTTATTTTTTTAAGATTACTTTTAGGCATCTGAAGATTTTATCTGTAATTAAAATATGTATACATGGTTTGATTAAAGTTACCCTATCCAAGCAAAGATATACAATCTGTTTTTTCTAACAAAGGAAAAACCCCACTGCAGTGCACAAATGACATGCCTTGCAAAACGTAGTACAGCAGTAAGTCAGATTTAGGATCCTGACTGTGTATCATGGCATTGAAAGAAGTTCATTAAAATGTGAAAATGGAAAGATCTTCACATTCAATACACGATTTATATTAAAATCTCCTTAAAATATACCACTGGGACAATGCAAGGTGTTGATACACTTAGCAAGTGACAGAGGTCATACCTTCTATATTCTGCTTATTAAAATACATATTTTATACTGGATTTCAATAATTTCCTGCTTTCTAAAGAAAAATATAATTTTGGAAAAGCATAAAATGACGAGCCCTTTGACCTCCAGAAAAGATCTGGAAAAAAAGCAGCTTGCATTACAAATCATTTATCATTCATATGATCTTTGCTGCCTGAATACAAGACTAACTGACTTTTGAATACAAGCTGGTGATTTCTGAATGCAAGGCTAAATGTTCAGCTTATGGTACAGCTGGGCCATTCTCACCATGCTGCAAAAAAAATCAGCTGAAAGACTTCTTTTCATATATCAAGAAAATGAAAATGGAATAATTATTTTTCTTCTCTAAGCTAAGAAAAATATTGCAAGCATACATTTTGAGTCAAGAGTTTTACTGAATGCGTTACCATTATTTTTTTCAGCAATGAAATATCGAGTATTTAGCAATAAATTGAAAAATTTAACATTTCTTTTTGAAAAGGTCCGCTTCGTGCTTCCTGGGTAACAATGGGTAAGTTGCAACTCTGGGCAGATCAAAAATGTCAGCAAGAAGGCAAATAGGAATAATACAGTGACACAGGAAATGATTTAGTCTTGGTTTAGTGTCTGTTTAAGAGCAGACCTATGTCTGCTCACGCCAAGCTACAAAGGGTGTGTTTTCTATGAGACATTGCTGATTCAGAGAAAAATGGTTTTTTTGAATACCACATCATATTCAATAGCAGATTTTTCATGCAATTATTGAATTATTTCATCTTGATAATGTCAAAGGCAACACATTTAAATCTTGCTTTAGCATTTAGACTTCTGCATTAGTAGTCGAAGCAACCAGAAATGCTCTGATTTTACCATGATGAAAATGAAATGTTTACTTCATAAAAATGAAGGGCTGTGGAACACTTCTTTCAATTTGAGAGAAAAACCCCCATAGTCTAACTTTCTCAAAACCCTTTTCTAATAAAATGGAAATTTTATTTGAAATATAGTTTATCAACTGATGAGAAGACTCACTGGGTGATAATACAATGACCCACAGACCACAAATCCAAGATTCAGATACCAAAGAAGAAGCAACCTGCTTCTCAGCATCACCACACTCTGTAACAACACTGGAGGGTCACCCACGACCCTCCTCTGCTCACAACCTCCTTCTGTATGTATTGGTGGCTGTGCTGAGGAGTGCCCACGGTGACACAAAGGTGGTGGCTTGTAGGTTAGGCCTTGGGGCTGTTCTCCAGCACCCCCTGAGAGCACCCAGGCAAGCACAGAGCACAGCAGAGAGCACCTGGCCAGGTGTGTCAGTGCTGAACTCAGCCACTGGGGCTGGTGTGACACTCAATCCGCAGCCTGATGCAGACACAGCGCTGGCCCTCTGTGTGCTGAGCTGAAATTGTTACTTGCATGGCCAAGGAGTTAGTGTGCCTAACCTAGCTAAGAGTCACAGCAGGCACTTCTGGGAACTTCAGGTGCTCAGTAAATAACTGTGTTTCTTATCTTCATAGGCAGAATTTCATGTTTTTCTGTCCCTTATCATCCAAAAAAATCAGTATTTTTACCACACATCCATATTATCTGCCAAGTCTGTTGCAAATGAAGCACTTTTTTAAAACTAAAATTCCAGATTTGAGAGGCACAAGTGTGGAAATGTGAGGAATAACAGATCCATTTTTATCCAGGAGCTCTGCTTGTTCTCCCACTCACTCAACAAGCAGCCTGCACTTGCCTCTTCCACTCAGCCCTGGGTGTCATCTGGAGGTGACCATGGGGAGCTGGGGTTGCTCTAAGTGCTTCAGAAAGAAAGCACAGGCAGAGGCTTCTTTTGTAATTCCTAGAGCTTATGCATCTCTTTGGGCTCTACATGATAACAACTTTTATATTTTTCATCTTCCACAAATGTACTGTTTGTACCTTCAGGTAGTGAAAAGCATCTTTGTGTGAAATGATAAATGAATACATTGATTTATACAGTGTTTTCCCCACTCTAAAAATCAATGCCAAGTTGCAAGAAAACAGAGAACCAGAGAGATTATTTTGGGGTTCAGTTTATCAGGAGGCAATATGTCTTTGCATGTATACTTGGAACGAGTTAGTGAACATGTATCATTAAGTTTTATATAACTATACAGTTGCATGTGCACACACACTCACCTGAACCACTAATTATTAATCAAATTGTCGAATAAACAGTAGGGAGGGAGCAAAGTTTAAAATATCTGGACTTGAAAGGCTTGGGATTTTCCACAGTGCCTCTGAAGAGATGGCATTTAAGGCTGATAAAAGTCCAACAAAAAAGCATAAAGGGGAAAAAAAGAAGTCACCTCCACCCTGTGTGGGCACCACAGCCCTGTGTGAAGCCTGTGTGTATTTTTGCAGTCATTTTCTGGCATAGATGTGAGAAATGTGAGTGTACTTGCCTGCAGCCAGGGTGTAGCAGGGGACTGGTCTCTGGAGAGTATTGCATTGTGCATGGCACGTACTCTACATGGCAGATTGTCATGCAAGTAAATGCTGACAGATTCACTTTAGACACCCGCCCAGTTTCTTCATTCCCCTCTAGAGTCTGAGCCAGATGTGCTGGCAGTGCTTATGGGAGAGAGGAGGCCGAGATACTTCACGCTGATGCTGTCTTTGGGTTTGGGGCCTGGTTGCCTATGAATCTTAATAAAGGCTCAAGAAAGCTTCATTTCCAGGCATTTGACAGGCTAGTGCCAGTCCAGAAGCAACGGGGGAGCCTGCTGTGCATACTTGCTTACAGCAGCCCTGCTGGGTTTTCACTATTAATTGTCCTCTCATGTGCTTTCATATTCTGCAGGGAGAAAACCAGAGTCTCTCTGTGCTGAAAAGAGATGCTTCGGACAAAATGGAGTCAGTGCTGCTCTCCTTGGCAAAGACTTGCTCCTTCAGGGCCTGTGCTTTCAGAAAAGAGATGCATTGGATGTAACACTGAATTTGATGTGTTTAAATTACCTGACAAGCACCATGAGTTTCTGGTTTTGCTGATTACTGATCTGCCACCATCATCCATTTCTCGTTTAATTGATCATGGTGTGAGCATGATGTTTGTGCTGCAGAGGGAATGGCACTTCCTTCTGCCTCCCATGCGGGTCACTTGGAGGATGACTGTCCCCTCACACTTCAGAGGGTCACTGGCACTGCACTGGTGTTGAGCAAATGGGAGAGAAAGGATCTTCTTGCCTGCTCCTCTCCCACACACTTCATTGACCCGTCAGCCCTGGCTGCATGCAGTACAGCTAGGTGCAGAATGATTTGCAGGAGAGATTGCTTCTGAAATTGCTGACTTAGCAAGCCTTGAAAAGAAAGCCAGAACAGAGGGCATTTGGGCTGATGGGTGGTTACAGAGATACATTATATACTACTTAAAAAAAAAAAAAAAAAAAAGGAAGGGGGGAAAAAAAAGGCAAAAAAAGCAGAGAACTGGCATACTGGAATCTGGTTCTGCCCATTCCTTGTGACTGGTTCAGCTTTCCTGGCCAGCACACTGAATCACTACCCAGAGCCTTTAAAATAATCAGTCATCATCTATTTTCTTCTCCTGGTTTGTATGACTTTGCTGCTTTTCTGGAAAAAAATAGGCATACAAAAGCACCACACTTCCAAAAAGATACAAGATGTTAATTGTGTGAATTCTCTTGTAGCAACATAATATTTGGAACAATGTCTTGTTTCAAAAGCATGATTTCTTTAGGTCTCCCATACTGAAAATAGAAGCAACCAAGGTATGTATTCCCTTAGTATTGGGAGTCTGGGATTTCTAATACGTTTTCAATAAATACAAGAATCATAGGCCTTGACATGCAGACTGTGCAAAATTCTTTACAGTTTCAAGCTAACAGGCTGATTTTTCCTTCTGTTACATTCTGTAGGAACAGGGATAATCCTGGAGCATTCATTGTGAGGAGAGCTGCCATTCCAAAGAAGTCTTCCCTTTTACTATTCTCATTAGAATAAGATTAGTTGAGTTTATAAAAACTGCGAAGAAGTGTAGAAAAAATTATTTCCATGGCCAAATCCTTCCTTTCCAAGTAAAACGTGGATTATGAAAGCTGAAAAAAACCCCAAAAAACCTGTCTTCTTTTCCAATAAAACTCTTTAGGAGTCATTTAGGTATGTGCCCCATGTCCATCACAGTGTGATACAAAATTAACTCTAAATGAACAAGACTGACGCTGGAAACCAGGTGCTTAATTTGTGAACCAGCTCCTCTAAAAAGCATGTCAATGCAGATAATTTAAGGATATATTGAAAATACAAGTGCATAAGGCCAAATGCTTGAAAATAGTGGTTTAGATTTCATCATTGCAAACCTGTGAGCTTGACACTCAAAAGCAAAGTGTGTTTTTGTCAGATGATCTTCTGTGATAATGATGTCAGGAGATGAGAAACTGAGGCTAGTGGTATCAAAGAATTTACTTAGTCATCTTACCAGATATTTTGGAGAACCTTGAGTGTCCTCACTGTCTTTAGAAATGAGTCACACAGAATACGGCATGCATTATTGAGTTTTACAGTCAGTAAATAGTGCAGAGTTCCCTCGTGGTTCCTTTCTGCCATGTTTGCATGTCCAGGGTAGTAGTCACCAGAGGATTGTGTGTGTTGAATGTGCAGTGGGACTGGGGAGCAGCAATATATGAATTGCCATCCTGAATAAAACTCTCTCCCAGGTTATCACTGCCACATATCTCAGAGGATAGGAAAATAATGTGTCCCTGGGCAGCTGTAACCCCCCTGCACACAGACCTTCCTTCCACCTCCTCGATCTGTATCCCAGGGTCTTTTGCGTTCCTGTGGTGCACTAGAGAAGGAAAGATTTCTAGATCCCTCTAGGTACACACAAGCTTATTCATCTTGGCTCTCTTTCTGTGTATTTTAACAAGTACATGGTTTAACTTGTGTGTTTGCTGGCTGGAATGGTCTCAGGTCAGTGTGAACAACACCTGAGCTGGCTGTGGTATACCTGTATCCTGGTCTTAAAGCTGAGCACTCCAAGGCTTTTATTGACACAATTGTAACAATTAAGGAATAGGTAAAAATTTAAATTTGCACTCAAATGAGATTAAAGAATGGCTTGTAAACAAACTTGTGCTCTCTGGACCCTGTAAAATAGCTCCTTCTATCCCAGTTTCCTTGACTAAGCAGCTCTCAAGGACTTTATGGGTTGAAACCACCTCCACATAGCCTCCTCTGCACTCCTAGAGCCTCTCTCTCCATTGCTGTTGAAGCCTGGCTGTGTGTGTCTGCTTTTCATTTTTTCTGGGGTACACAGCTTGGTAAAACAAACCAGTCTGAAAAATGCTCCTCGTTCCCTCTATTTCCTTGGTTTGGTACTCGCCACAAACCCATGGCATTGTTTCCAGAGTCAAACCAGTAAAAAACTGACCCAACGATCACATAAAGTAGGGGGTTGGGATGTCAGCAAGTTTAGCAAGCTGAGCCAGCCCACTGAAGGTCAGATGGATGCCACTACCATCCCAAAGAATATCTGGAGTGGTGGTGGAGTAGGGGTGCCTCTTCTTGGTTGACCATCTCATTCCTACCACAGAACTACAGCCTTCAGGAGTATTTGGAGTCTGGCTGACCACTGTCTGTCCTTCCACAGCTGTCATAGCCTTCCTCCTGCCTCAGAGGTTAAGCTGCTCTTGCAGAATGATATGGCCTCTCAGGACGCTGAGTGCCAAATGACATCCCAAACCAGCAGCCATCCTCCTGGTTCCTATACAGTCAGTGAACTGTGCATTGTAAAACATTTGTGCATCCCTCTGGATAGGTTTGTCTCTGTTATGGTGTAACCTCTTTCTTGCAGCCATCATCTCAACTTCCATTGCAGTCAGCAAGCAGCATTAAAGCTCTGTGATTATATGGGTGGTACAACAGAAATCACAGCAGAAAAATGCAATTTGCAGTCAGGTCTAGCTGTGGTGTGTGCATTCAGGGTGTCTATTCCTATCTTTGTTTTTGAATGTTTAGCCACAATCATCAGTGATTAATACAAATTTCTGCTAGAAATGAGAAATAGGAAAAAATCAGCATAAATTTCCCTCAGTGTAAAATTAATACTCCAATGAATTACTATTATGCTGCAGACAGCAGTAACAGCAAGTAAGCCATTCAGTATTATTGTAATGCTGATGATTATTGTTCGTTTCTGTTCACCAAAACAAAGAAAATCAAAAAATTGCCCACTGTCTTCAAACCCACCTCATATTAAATCCCCTGGGCTTCATTCCCAACCTGCACCTGCCTGACATCAGTGTGGGCCATTGATTTCCATGAGGAAACACTCAATTTGCATCGGTGCCCACGACTGAAAAAACAGGTCCTGGCTTTTTGCAAGGTTTGGCATACTGTCTTGAAATCAGACAAAATTAGCCAGAATTTGTGAATTGGTTATTCTTTGCCTGCTGAAACGAGGCAATGTCTGCAAGCGCTGCTTTGAGAATCTGTTCTTTTTGTCTGAGAACAGATGTCTGGGAGGGGTTTTGGCAGGACCCACTCTGTCAAACAGTCCAGCTTTGACAGTTACTTGCTTGAGGGACGGCTAAAATGCAAAGCATTTCTGATCAGAATATCATATTCATCTGGAAGTTAATTGCTGTGTCTGCCTTGGTATAAATAATTAATTATGCAAAACCCACACAGCTGTGGCTGGACAGAGTTAAGTGACTTGCTGTCAATGTCTCACGGTTCTGGAAAGGATGAAGGGATTTAGAAAATAAGCTCTTTAACTCTTGGGCCACACTATTCTGATAGCCCCATCCTGATCAGATGAGAATATGATTATCACTGAGCATGCTTTTCTTTACAAAAGGACATTTCCCAGTTTAGCCTGTTCAGGCCCCAGTAATAATCTCTTCCCAACGCTGTGCCTGTGTCAAGCTAAGAAGCCAAACACTGATTGTTTTTAAGGGAATGAATTTGCAAAGCCTCTGTGACTGTGCAGTCATGCTCAGAGCAATCATTAGCCAAAGCTACGTCTGCATCCAAGTGTGGATGTGTGCAGGGGAGTGAGCGGAGAGGGAACGCACAGGGATGCAATAATCAACCTGTCCCATTTTATAGCACACCAAGGTAAAGAGAAGGCCAAGTTTACAGAAATTACAAATATTTTTGACAGCAGCAGTCCAGTATCTGATCTTCTGAAAAATGGGCAGGGTCACGGATTCTCGCTGTCAAATAAACAGTATTTCTGGAAGGCAAGGGTGTAGAAATTGTCTTGATATACACCCCTTTATGGTATGTATTCTCCAGTAGATCATGTATTTTAATTTAAACATACAAATAGAAGTATCAGCCCAGACTCATTTGTGATAAGTGGTTTTCTGCATGTAACTCTGATTTGCCAAAACATTTTTTGCCTGTAGCACTAGTAACTGAAACACAAAAAAGGAAACCTTGGTAAATGTGTCAAATGCCTTGGTGTAGGCCAACACTGTGAAATTACTGCAGGAAAATACAACCCAGAGGACGTATTTGGTACCTTCAAAGGATCAAACACACCACAATTCATAGGATGGGTAGGGATCTCAACACATTTTATTCCTTCCTTTAAGTAATGTAAAGCTGTGTAAGCATCTATCTACTCAAATGAGCAGGGATGGAAAAGATTAGTCTGTGAAAGTATTAGATGTAGAAGATACTTATCTGTGACTCTTTCCAGGCTTTGGCTGTATTATTAAAATGAACTGAGTTTTACATATGGAATTTTTATATAGAAATTTTCACCCTCCAAGTATCCCAAAATACATTACAAAGTATCATAGAGATTGTAAGCAAGTGCAGAAGCAATTACGTGCTTAGCTGCAGTTCAGATATAACCTTAGACATTGTAAAATGTGAAAAAGAAACGTAGTAGGAAAATGGCTTATCCTTTCAAGTAAATGCTACAGGCCTCCTGCCTACCACCTGGAAGGGTATTGCTGGCAGACATGACAGGACACTGGCTCAAATGAAACAAAATGGGTTTTTTTCTAGTGCAGCATTTTCCCCATGTGCTGGATGCAGTCTGAGCTCTGGGTTTGATTTTGTGTTCTTGACACAGAAATTCAAACTATAGCCTGATCTGTGCAAGGTTACTGTCAAACTAGAGACAGTAACACTTGGGCTATTTCTGCAGCAAGAAGCAAGGCTCCAGTTGAAGGTCCAGGCAGTGGCTTGGGATCCTCCATGCCATTTAATTGTTAACATGCACCTTGGCACAGCTCCGACTCTGCTAGATGGTGCAAAGATATTTGCTTTCAGTTCAGGTATCACCCTGAGCCAAGGACTTTTCATAACAGGCAACATCCATGAGGATACCCAGGTTTCTAGAAGAAACCTGTCTGGCTGTGTGGTACCCGTCTTCAGAACCAAAGGATGGGCCAGGCTTGGGAGCAGCCCTGGTCCTACAGAAGCCAGTAACAGTTCAGTCACTGGCTCTAATGTAAATGTGACTGTCTCATCAGTAAACAATTCTACCACTGAACAGAAATGATTACATCTGGATTGTCTTTAGTTTAAAAATTCAACTATGAGCAATATCAAAAGTTGTGATAAAACTCAGAGGCCTCATATGACCTCTGCCAAAGGTTGCAAGAAAAGGTGCTAGTGTTGCTTTAATGCTGCCAAAATTGGCACCTTAAAAACACACATAATTTTTTACATTGAAGAACTCCCTTTCTGAACAAACCTGATGTGTCTGCATGCTGTCATTTCTGACAATGGCAACACCTCAAATACCTGTAAGCATTGTTCAGCAGTCATCTTCTAATTTATTTTAAATGTCACTTGAAATTACTAGTAAGACGGACAGGAAAACAAGAAAGAAAAACTGAAGTTTTAGGATCCAAAAATACAGTCGTGGAAAGATTCTTCTTGTTTGAAGAAGATTATCCCTAAGCTCCTTTAGGGAATTAAAAAAAAAAGAAGTCGAGAAGCCTGGTTGTCCTTGGTTTGTCAGTGGTGACAAGCATTGCTAAAAAAGGTTCTCAATGCAAAGTGTATATTGGAAAGTAATATTTTATCCACAATTTTTTTGAAACCTAGTAACTTGCTTGTTGTACTGAGTCTAGCAAGACGGAGGTCATTTTCCCCACGGCTGTGCAGTGTATTGCACTGGTAGCTGGCAAGGTGCTGATATCACACAGTGTTTTGGTGCCTGCTGAGCTGTGCTGGAACCATCAGTGCCATCTCTCCAACACTCCACCCTCACTGGTGGGCTGGGGTGGGCAAGACCTTGGGAGGGGACACAGCCAGGATAGCTAACTCAAACTGACTGCAGGGATATTCCATGCCGTATGGTGTCTGCTCAGCAATAAAGTCTGAGAAAAAAGAGGAGAGGAGGAGCGGGCATTTGTTTTACTGTGTTTCTGTGTTTGTCTTTGGGAGTAGCTGCTACAGGTATTGAAGACCTGCTTCCTGGGAAACAGCTGGACATCTCCTGTTGATGGGAAGAAGAGAATGAATCTCTGCTTTTTCTTTGCTTCCATGCATATTCTTTGCTTTATTAAACTGCTTTGTTCTTGATCTACAAGGTTTTTTTTTCCATCTTATTTTCTTCCCCTGTCCTTCAGAAAAAGGGATAGACCACCTTTGGGGGCACCTGATATCTAGCCAAGGTCAACGCACCACAGTCCTTTTTGTTGCCCAATCTGGGATGTGAGGAATTTGAGATAATGATAGTAATTGGGAGAGGCAACAGGCAAAACATGGACTGAACATATCTAGAGAGTGAAAAGTGGAATAATTATGGAGAATTTCTGTCATTGAAATTGTGGTGAGGTAAATTGTCCACTTTTTTTTTTTTTTTTGCTTCCTTATGAGTATGTTCTTGTGATTTTGGTGCAGGGAATTATTTTTTGTTGATGTGAGTGAAGTTTGTAAATATTGTGTGATGAATGTGGATTTTATTGCTAATTCTTAAGATTTGATTCACAGACGTAAGGGGCAGTATGCACTGAGTTTGTGGGATTTGGTAGTGGGGGGAGCTACAGGGGTGACTTCTGTAAGAAGCTTCCAGAAGCTTCCCCCATGTCCAACAGAGCCAATGCCAGCTGCGCAGCTGAGAAGGGGAGTGACAAAGCAGCTTTGGTAGGCACCCAGAATCCATTCAGGGTCAACCCATCGCACTGGTACTTCCTGAGATTCTCATATTCTAGACAGATTCCACTAAGTTTTGTCATCCCAAGGTGTTCAACTTTGCTGGCACCACTCAGCCTTTTCATCTTTCTCTTTTTCCCCCATTTAGTCTTTTCACATCTTTTTTTGTCTGTACTTGTGCTCATTTATCTTCTTTCCCCCATCCCTAAGCAGCGGTCTCCCACCATTCCTTCCCCTCAGGGCAGTGCTTTAGCACAGCCTCTTTGTTCTCTCATCCTTCTCCCTGGTTTGGTCCTTCCTCTTTTGCAGACCAGCCATGCATGCCAAGCACCATCCATCATCCATGCACACTCAGCAATGCCAGACCTGCCTTCTTTGATATCACTATTTAAATTACAGCATCCTGACATCCTCCTAAATGGATCAGTACTTGTCCCCTGCACACAGATCTCCCTGAGCTACATCTGCAATAAAGACTCTATAGGCACATATGAGGAAAGGCAGGGTTACAGTGGCAGGTACTGATATGGGTTTTCTGTTTTGCTTTGTTTTTTTTTCATTCTATATCATTGAAGAAATCACAAAGTGTATTTCTATATTAAACATAACTATCCATAAATGCATGTAGATAACTTTCTCACATACACATATATATGTGTGTGTGCGTATATATATATACATATGTATATATACACATATAGTTTATACTTTCAGTATTCCCAGAAGGGCATTTATGTAGTCTGTAACAGGACTCTTGCCTTTTAGTTAAAGAACAAAAGAAATAAAAAAAGAGATTGAGCTGAAAGTTACTGATGAGTTAACAATTCTGCAGTTTCCAACACCAGCACTTAAATCTTTCCCATTTCTCACAGTACGCTTCTTCAGTGTTTTGTGGAACTGAGTTCAAGTTCCCCATTTGTACATGATTTAAACAACAATGTTATAGGCTAAACTAAATCTTCTGACTTACTCAGATGCTATGACAATAAGGCTGTATAACCACTTAGCCAAATAAAAACAAACTGTAGATAGGCAATTCAGTTCTTACATCCTGTGTGATCTGGGGTGCAATTTCAGGTGTTTAACCAGAGTAAAATCCATTTCTAAAGCTGTACCCCATTTTACTCCTCTCTTCCTGATGTGTGTTTAAGTCAGTGGCAAAAGGTAAAATGTATAATCTGTGCCTGGGTTTGAAGCTTACACATTTGCATTGGGCAAAAGTGCAAGTTTTATGGAGGCAACAGATTTGTCTTACCACTTAGAGGGATCTCCATTTGCTCAGAATTGTATGAAAACACCCCTGGTTTGCTACAAGATTTGGGTCAAGCCTGCTTTCTTTCCATGTATTTTAAATCCTTGCATGTTTTCTAGAAAGGTCTCAGGTCCTTTGGAATAAGAAAGTGTAACAGCTCATGTTCAGTCCTCACAGACTTCCTTCATTATGTGGTTCTTCCTCCACACCTTGACCTTGGAGAGCTTTACCTAACTCACCTCTAAGGGAAATGGTCTTAAATTTATAGGTATCCATTGTTGTAATGCAGCAGATCAGTGGGGTCATTGGAGTGACTCTGTCCATGCATGCAGACAGATTAAGCTAGAGACAAGTGTCTTCCCTGAAGTTACGTGACAGATAAATCTGCCTCGTCCTTACAACAAGCCCTGGGAAATCCTTTCTGTCAGGCCCCCTCATCTTAGCACAAGATCAGAAGCTTGTGTATAACAATGTGGGATCTCATTGAATATTCACTTATTTCAGGAACATTGCCTTCTGTTTCCAAGAGCTTCTGATAAAGTGGCTTCCGCATGTAATACATTATTAGCAAAAAACCACTGTGCCTTCCCCATTAGAAACCTCGGCTCACAACTCCCAGCAGGAGCAAGGCAGGTCACTGCGTCACTATTAACCAACAGCTGACAGCTAATTGATTTTACACTTGTGTATCACTGCTTGCAAACCATAATTTAAAAGCTAATTTGTTTCATACTTTTCATATCATAGGCAGTTTTGTATCCTGTCCTACAAAGCCTGAGCTAATCACAGTCCATCATTTTTACTGCTGTTGGCCCCAAATCTGGTCTTTTGTATATTCATCCTCTGCGACACTCTTACCTCTTAACCCAAATGTGAGAAACAGCCCTCCAGCACCAGTTGTCTCATGGATACATCAAGGGAGAGTTTTCAAAACTGAAGCCACTTTAGGGTAGTTTTAATGAGGCCGTGTTTGCTAAAGCATGACTGACAGAAATAGTAAGTTAGCATTTGTGAGGGAACCCTCAGAAATTGAGCTACAGCAGGCAAAAAGCCAGCAGAAATTGTTGTGCTGCTGAAGTACCTCCTAAAATAGCTCTCCTAGCTCAGCCTAATGCAATTAAAGTTACTGATGTACATAATATGAAAACTGGGAGCTCTTCCTGTTAATAACCACTGTGTAACTGAGGTAATCCATTTCATTAATTTAATATACACTTTTGTATCCCCCGATAATAGACGTATAATTAACGGAATAGGCTTTGCATTCCAAAATTAAAGTTTACAAAGGGCAGTTGTATAAAAACAAGGCATTTTGCTTAATTTTTGCTCAATGTCACCTTGGTTAACACTTTTTTATTTTATTAAAGTATCAGTACTGAAATTCAGGATAAATTGATATAGCTACTGATCAACTTTATCAATAAGAAGGCATGTTGCCTGGTGAAGATGAAAACAAAACAGTAAATGATTGTAGAATGTGTGGCTGGTGTGGTTGAAAATATATATTGAAGTTGGAAAAGGTCCACATTTAATTCAATGTTTTATATTATGTTGATGTAAAAATACTAAAAAGATTGTAATTCTTTCATTTTTCAGAGTGTTGATCAGAAATTATGACAAGATGATTGTTATTTTTTATTTCTCAAAATCTTTGACCAGAACATACATTACATAAAAGCCAAGACAGTAGATTTTTAGTAGAGATACAAGAAGACATCTAAAGGAACAATGAAGTTGAAGAAACTACGTTTAAAAAATCCTATGTTTGTTTACTCCAAATATTTCATATTTTATATATACATGCAAATATATACTTTTTACAGAGATACAAGTCTTGTGAAATTGTATGGATAGGACAAAGGAAAATGTGTAGTGCACAAGGAAGATGAAAGATGAGTGCAACAATAGGAAGATAAATGTGTAATTATAATGAAAATAAAGAGGCAAAAATGGACATTCAAGAAAGATAAATATTCATCAAACTAAATGAGTCAAATAGTTAATTATTAGAGGGGGAATAGATACGCCAGGATTCAGAAACCATGGTAGTGTTGAACTGTATAGATTTCAATTTGTGATTATGTAATAGGTGATATTACAAATATCACCTGTTATATGTGATATTATATATCACATTATATAATGTGATATTATAAAGTGTGGCAAGATCTTGAAGTAAAAATATTCCCTTCTAAAGAAGAATGCACCTGAAGGCTAAGTTCCTTCTTATACCATTTTTGCAAATGAATAGAAGCATTTAGTATATATTTTAAAAAATTTTCTTTCCCACAGCTGAATTGAGAAGTAAAAATTCAGTTCTTTCTTTATGGTTATTTACTAGCAATAAGCCTTATCAACAGCTTCTGAATAGTGGGGTGCAAGTGTCAGTGATAGGAAAAACCATGGGCATTAATGGAATTATTAAAATATGTAATATATTTAAAAGTAAACTGATGCAGGATTTCCTGGAATACCAATCATTTAAGTATCCATAAGCAGGGACCTCCCTATGGTTGTTTCTGTTGCCTTCTGCCTTCAGTTCAGAGTCTTGTCAAAGGAACTTCCATAAGCCAAGACCAGGCTTTGTTCACCCAGTGCTTCCATACATCACCTCACCTAAGCAATTTGAGAGGTATTTTTCTCTCTTTCTTTTTTTTTTAAGAGAATTGAAAATTATACTTTGGTATAATCGAATATACTTAAGGAATAATTAAAAGCGCTTCCTTTCTTCCTTTTGGGCTCTTTCCAAATTTTTACCTTTGTCTTTAAGAGGATGAGGTTTTCAAATTTCTTCTGTGTGGTTGTCTGTGCAGGAAACAGGACTGCATTGTCAGTGAAGAATCTGGATGTTAAATTCTTGTTAAATTTCACATAGTCTGTGGTTGTCCTGTGCTATCTATAAAGATCTCTCTGTAAGGCCTCCCTGTCCTTGAGGGAAACAACAGCTCTTCCTAATTTAGTGTTGTTAGCAAATTTGCATAGTGTGCACACAACTCCTTTATCCAGGTCATTGATAAAATGTTGTAAAGAATTGCCCCTAAAATTGAGCCCTGGGGAGCACCACTAGTGACTGGCTGTCAGACTGATGTTGTCCCAATACAGCAAAGCTTTTAGTCCATCCTTCCAGCCAGTTGACCACCCACCATATTGTGCACATGTCTAGCTGGATTTTGTCCAGAAGGATACTGTGACAGACGGTATCAAAGCTTTGCAAAAATCAAAAGAAATCTCTCACGCCAACTGGTTTGTCGTATTTTGTTCAGTCTCTTGATACATCATGGTTTTTCTAGTGCTTTAACCTCAACAAAATCAAGATTCAGTTAGGGTTCTTAGGACAACCTGTTAACTTTGCCAATTAGTGCACAGGAAGGTAAAAGATTTATGAGGTAGGAACTAGATCTGTATTCAGTCAGCTCATTAACTGATATCATTATCAAACTGATACAGGAATCATTAAAAATGTATTGGATGTAAATAGCTTTCAATCTATATTCAGTTGGCTGGATTTACACCAGTAGTGCTAATATATACTCTAAGCCATCTGTTCCCTTAATGAATACTAGTAGCTGTATGCACAATTCTTACTTTCATGAACACAAAGTTGGCATAATAATTAAGGACATGTAAAGTGTAGAAAAACAAAAGCATAGAAATTAAAATTTAAGGTACCTAGGTATGAACATAAATTTCCTGTCTCTTAGAGATACAGTTATCACCAACAGGCAACTCCTCCTGGATCATAAACTGCCTGTTGCAAACTGCCTGTTCCTGGGTCTGCCTTGGCCCCAGGAGAAGACAACCTTGCTGTACACTCCATCCTAAAGCAGAAGAGTCTAAAGCACTCTTTACTTCTACCAGATGCCTAAAAATCTGCCAGCTACTATGGCTGTGGTCTGACATGGTCTATATGAGGGTTTGGGTAAGGCTGAAAAAGGGAGAAGAGAATAGACCTTCCTAAACCATTAATTCCTTGCATGAGTCTCCAGTAGCAGGACGAGGAGTAAGCCTACTGACCATCCATCTTATGTCCCAGCTCTATCTTTCCTTCTTCCCAGGACTACACTTAGCTGAGGCTCACACTCACGAAAAGGCAAACTGCTGTCTGATGTAAACCAACTTTATTTCAGGTCCCCATTCCTACATTTACCCCAGTATAAAGACATATCTTCTCCTCATTATCCCCATTCTGTACAAAGAAAAGAAAAACCAAACAAAACAGATGAAAGAAATCTGAAAAAGCAAATTCAAGCCCAGAAAACCTCACATCTGGAGAAAAAGAGACAGCAGAAAAAGCCCTGAGCAGTGAGAGTTTGGCTTACTTCTTTAAATGCAAGCTGCATGATATATTTTTTGCGGGTAAAAATGATTATTGTGTTATTTTGTTCAGCTGGCCTTCTTCCACTTCTCCTGATAGGGAGCAGTTTAAACTTGTTCATGCATAGATTTCTTCAGAGCTCCTGAATGTGTTATTACTGTGAAACAAAATTAATTTCTGTCAGTTGAATGAAAATAATTCACTTCTGCAAGATTTTTCTATAATAGTTGTTCTAAAGGCCGCGTGCTGTTTGGTTGTCAGGTGCTGATTTTCCACACAGTGGTACTTACTGTGTAGCATGAAACAGGTGCAGTCTTAGGGGTGTATAAACCGGGAGCATGCGCTGGAATTTATTCGTTTTGTGGGGAAAAGTACAAAGAACTGTACTTCACATATTGAGTGAGGAATCAATAAAATGCTTGCAAACTCCGAATGTGTCAGTGGATGGAGATAAAGATGAGAAAAACTTTCTGAAAATTGAATTTGAGACATTTTGGCACAGTTGAAGCCTAAGTTTCCATCCTTCTACTCTTCAGATGTGAACTCTTCCTGTGGTGATATGAGATACATCAATAAGCTGCAACCATGTTGTCACTAGATTTATAAGTACTAAAATAAACCTTGCTGCTGCAAGTGTAGGAGTTGACTGCATGTCAAGATCTGGCTTTTAACTTTCAGTTTATCTGTGCACAGGAATTATATTCTGAATCAGACCTACGGTACCTTGAAGCAGTCAGTGATAAATAGCAGAGGAATCCTGCAGGTATAAAGTGTGGAAAAATCCTTCTCACTTAGCTTTTTGCTCTTCACCTTGAATAGCTAAAGCATGACATATTCTGAAAGAGGAAAATTTATTACATAAAAATGTATATATAGAACTTTTATTTTAATTTCTCAGTTCTTCTATATACTTCATTTCAATCATTTCCTGTGAGTTCTATTGCTTCTTTACCTGCTGATAATTACCAATAATTACTGGTAGGTGAATGCATGGAAAAGAGCTAGAAAACACACGTAAATGGAACTGACAAAAATGCACCAAACTGTTCTGATTTTCTCAAGGAGAGAATTACAGATCGGGCATGATCCATTGCATTTATTAACTCACAAAAAATAAATAAATGCCAGTCCTAAGTAATGATGTATCCCCTTATTTTTAAGTAAGTCCACAATGATATTAGGTGCTATACCTTGCAGACACTCTGTTCATGGAGCAAGTGGCCATCTGAGCAGCTGAGTTACCATGCAGGAGTCACACACAAGTTGCTGAATTCAGAACCTCTGTGGCCCTACTTCAGAAACAAGTACAGACACTGCTAGGAGATTGAGGGTATCACTCTTCTCACAAAAGCTTGTGACAAAGCAGGGCCGAGGCAACTAACCCCAAAACAGGGTGATGCTACTTAACAAGAGAATCAAACAGAATGTCTTTGTCATAGGCAGATCTACTTGACACCTCTGAGAAATAAAGGTCTGAATCTAATTCACTGCATATGCTTCTTTCATTAAAATAATGGAACATGCATTACAAAAAGCAGTCAGTTTCAGAAGAATCACCACAAAGTCTCAGACATCTGGTTGCAAGTCCAAACATGCAAAATTCTGTTAGTTATAGCACTTTGTCCTGTTTGATTCAGCAACTATCTCTCACTACCTAATTAGACTGGAAGTCTTGCAGAACCTTCTTTCCCCACATCATCTTCCTAACCCTAGCAGTACTATTGGCATCTTGATTACCACCAGTTCCCTTTCTAGTTCATTTCAGCCTGGAAAATGTTCCCTGTTGTGCATGTTGAGTGGTCCCCAGGAAAGACACAACCCTCTGCTCTTTCAGGATGGTTTCCCTAAACCCAGGGTGTGTTGTAAGGACAAGGTAAGTGTTGGTTTATCTCTGTGACACAGCTACAGTCTTTATAGGAACAAAATAGACACAAAAGAGTCTGGTTAGTCACCTGGGGTGTGCATATGGCTTCAACTCATTTCTGAATAAATGCTCTACTTGCTTTACAGAGAGACAGACAGGTGCAAACAGACACAAATATCAATGGCTTGCATTTCTGGAGGAAACTCACTTTTCTCATGGAAAAATCAAAAGCAATATTCAATGATCTTCCATAAAAGGCAAAGTCTGGCATAGGACAGAGAATTGTCATGGAGTAGCTGGTTTGTACTAACTTCCTGATCTGTAAGGCAACAACAAATGGCACTTACGACGTTTTGCTGCATGCTTCTTAACCTCCACTGTGGTGTTCATCAAGCACTGAGTTGTATAATTTGGGAAGGCCCAAAGATCTAGGGAAAACATAGGAAATGTACAGCCCAAGGTTGGAACAAATGATAAACTAAAAGGCTGGAGTGGTGGCAAGAGGAAAAAGTGGTAAGGAGGCATTTTGTGGGAGTCTGGGTTTGGTATGGAGGATTCATCAGTCATGTGTCCTGGTTTCAGGGCTTGCTAGTGGGAAGTAGGATGCATGGCAAATGGATAACAGGAATAAGCAAATGGGGAAACTGGGTGTCAGAAGGAGGACTGGTGCATGACTTAGGCCTCCATTTTGACTAAGCAGAATGAGCAGGAGAAGGTGGGAGAGTTACAGGGTTACAGGTAGAAATGAGGAATGAATTGTGGTCCGGAGTGTCAGGATAATACAGATTGTCTTGTCTTGATTTGCTCAGTTTTGTGGGGTTACAAGAGTAGGCTGTAGGCAGCCTTGGCCTTGATGGCTTGTGGCTGTGTCCCTGGGAGGAGGGAAGGCCAGCACTGAATGCAGGTGTGGTGATTCCTATAACAAGAAGCACATGAGTAGCCCAAGGGATGATGGGTATAAGGGCTGTGCTGTAGGATCACAGAGCAGCAGATACTGAGCTGAGCTGAGCTGGAGCTGACTGGGTGGATGCTGAGCTGGTGCCTGTGGATGTCTGCCACTGCTTGCTGATGTCCGTGGGTGCTGGCTTGTGTCTGCTGATNGGACTGCAATCCACTTGGGGGAAGTGGAAAAGCCGGCCGGTGCGTAATCCCTGGGCAGGGGTGTGCCCAGGAGAGCCGTGAGTAGCCTACGCATGTAAGTCCAGGATTGGACTGCCTTGGGTGACCGTGCCTCTGGGAAGGACGGTGAGCCGCTGTAGCTCTTGCCCAAGCAAGTCTGGGATTGGACTGCTTTATGGGTGACCGTGCCTCTAAGAGGGATGGTGAGCCACTGTAGCTCTTGCCCATAAGGTCGGTGAGCCGCTGTAGCTCTTCCCATGCGTGATTACTGCAGATGGTGCCGCAATGTTATACTGCAAACTGTGCTGGCCCGGTGTGAGGCAATATCTGGAACTATGTTGTCCTGGTGTACGGAGACAAGTTTTGTTTCTAAAGAAGTGCTTTCCTATAAATCATGTCTGTCTCATTAACCTGTCTTTCTTCTCAGAACTCAGACCTGGCAATTTAAAATCTGCAAAAAAATCTTAGAGTCGCTCTTAGATATTTCTCTGAAATCAGCAGCTCAATATGCAGCAGCAGACAAGAAAAGTCATCATGATGCTGGACATTGTCAGGTCAAGTACTGAGAACAAAACAGAAGACACCATGTTGACACTACAAAAAAACATTGGTTTGCAGCTCTGGCCACTACATCTCAAAAACAATATTGCGGTGTTCAAAAAAGGTACAGGAGAGGCAGCTAAAATTGTCAAGAGAATGAGGCAGCTGTCTTGGGAAGGGGAACTGACAGAAAGCTGCATGGGGGTATGAAAGAAGTTTACAGAATCGCAAAGGTAATGGATAATCTGAATTAACTGTTGCTTCAGTTCTAACTGCATGAGTTAGGGAACACTCAATAAAACTAAAAAGGGGTCATTTTAAAACAGATAAAACAGAGTACATCTATGGGGTTACAGGAATGGGCTGCAGGTGGCTTTGGCCTTGATGGGTTGTGGCTGTGTCCGTGGGAAGAGGGAAGGCCAGCATTGAATGTAGGTGTGCTGATTTTGGTAACAAGAAACATGTGAGTGGCCCAAGAGATAAGTATAAAAGGCTGTGCTGCATGATCACAAGGGATACCGAGCCTGATGCCTGTGGATGCCTGCTACCCTGCTCTATGCCGGACTTTTGGACTCCGACACCTGGTGCCCTGTGTTTGTATGTATCCTGGCAATAATTGGCTTGGAGCCTCTGGCAGTATGAGCCTCACGGACTGCAATCCACTTGGGGGAAGTGGAAAAGCCGGCCGGCGCGTAATCCCTGGGTGGGGGTGTGCCCAGGAGAGCCATGAGTAGCCTACGCATGTAAGTCCAGGATTGGACTGCCTTGGGCAACCGTGCCTCTGGGAAGGACGGTGAGCTGTTGTAGCTCTTGCCCATGTGTGATTACTGCAAATGGTGCTGCAATTTTTATACTGCAAACTCTGTTGGCCCAGTGTACACCGACATCTGAAACTATGTTGGCCTTGTGCATGCCAACATGCATCTTTACACAGTTGGTAGAGAAGTTTTGGAATTTGTTGCTATGGGAGGTCGTAAGGCAGATAGTAATGGCAGGGCCAAGGAGGATTTAGACAGATTTATGGACAGCACATTCCCACATGGGTGCTAAAAGAGCTAAGAAAAGTTGCATGCTCTAACTTCCCTAATACAGCATTTTGAGATGCTGGGGAAATATGAGAGAAACAGAGAACAAATTATGGCCAGGCTCATGTGCTGTCCTTAAATATCGTGTCCTACTGCTGTTGAATGAATATTATACAAGATGAGCCATTGTGTTACTTAATAGCACTTTTATTCTGTTCTTATGCTCTCATTTCTTTTTTTTCCCTTATACTCTAAGTTCTTCTTTTTTCCCTGTGTAATATATGAAGACCCTAAGCCCATGAGCTGTCAATGAGGGCTCCAGAAAGGCATAAACTACCTCACAGAAAACAAACATTATTCTTGGATCATACACTAAACATACCAGACTATGACTCCCAGAATGCGGTGAATTTCATTATATTTACCTGCAGCAAAAGTGTACGTTGAGTATACATGCGCATTCAAGCTGTTTGCAGGTGTTTGTGTGCCTGTGTTTGTGATTCACTGTCTGTTAGCGTATTCTCTTGCTATTACTCGTGTGAAGGTGGAATATTCTCTCACACCAGCCTGCTTTACAAGCCAGAGGTCATGCTGAATGAACCTGATAACCTTGTGCAGTGAGGTGATGGACAGCTTGGTGGAGGGTGGGAGAGCAGTGGGTGCTGTTCACCTTCACTTTAACAAGATTTCTGACACTGTCTCCATAGCACCCTTATAGAAAAGCTGTCAAGGTGTGGTTTTGGAGAGTGGACAGCAAGGTGGGTTGAAAACTGACGGAGCAGCCAGACCCAGAGGACTGTGATCACTGGTACAAAATCTAGCTGGGGACATGTCTGTAACTGGTACCTTGGACTAGCAACCAAGCAGGTGGAAACCTGGTTACTCTGTAGTCCATGGGAAGGAACTCCATAGTTAGATGATGTTTGGATGCTTTTTTCCCCCTAGGCTGTTTCCTTTCCAGGTAGTGTTTGTAGTAAGCACTCTTCAGACATGGGAGAAGATAGAGAGAGGAGTAGATGACAGAAACATGAAGGTCAAACGACTCTTGTTTCAGAATTATAGCAGTACTCTAATTCAATATGAAAAAAAATTATGATGCCCTGGCAGATAGATTGTTCCAGTCACATCCTATCGCCAGGAAATCAATTGCCTAATCAAAGACCTTATTAATTTTCCCTGGTATTTAACCACAGCCATCCACTGGACTGATCTGATGAAATTCAGGAAAAAAAGACACAGACACAATTGTATATTACTAGTATACAAGCATATATATCTCCAGTATTTCAAGCAATTCTAGGAGCAAGTTCTTTAAATGCATTTTTCTTAAAAATGCAAGGACCAAAATCTGTATTTTTATACACTCTGATATCTTTGATTTTCAAAGTGCTCTCATTCATGAGGGTTCAAAACGTACTTGGAGTTAGCTAAAGTTAATTCTGTCCTCAGCTGTCTACCCTATACTGCTCCTTGAGGTCAATGCTCACATACAGACAGCTCCTGAATCAGCAGTTCTGAATTGCCATTGTTTTCAGACTGGAATATTAAATAAAAAAGACACTGCAGTTTCTTTTTTATTTTGTGGAAGTTCTAATTTGGTGTCTTCTATGCAGGTGTCTTGAGTTGGAGGGGAAATGTGGTGGGCAGCTGCAAAAAGGATACTCTAGGTTCTCCCCAAGGTACACCATCTCTGCTTGTAAATCAGAGACTGAAGGCAAAGCTGAATGAAAGCTAGTGGAAGAACAAAATGAACAGATGTAAAAAAAAGTGTTAAGCTCTACTCTGAACAAATAGGTGTCTTTATGGCTTGGCTGCAACGCAAGAGATGTGCTTTGGAGAAGGCAGTTCCCTTCTGCAAATAGGTGCTGTGTTTAAACCACATTCAGTTCTGAGCAGAAAGGATGAGCAAAGAGAGAAAACAAATGATCCGTGAAACTCTATCATATTATTGTTAATTGGAGATCAGCTTGGAAGAATTTTTTAATTCTTTTTCTACCCAGGCAAAGCTTATTATTGTTCACAATCACTGAATAATGGATTCTGTTTTCCGACATAGTTTTGAGAAGGTTTATGATTTGATGCACGCTTGTATGATTTAAACCCTGGACTCTGTCAGACTATGATAAAAGCAGCCATCACCTCACCAGGAATTTCCTGTGATGTATAAACACTTGACTTCACGCTAACCTTCCCTCCTGCCTCTCCCACATCCTTACATGCATATCAATGTCTGCTGAAAAGGGCACTGCTGTGTACCAAGTCCTAGTCAACAGACCAAAATGACCAAGGCCTAAGGATTACTGCAGCACTGCTAATCAATAGATATTGAGTGCAATCCCCTGCTCTAAATTCAACAGGGTTAATAAGTGTCTACAGAAAACAATGCTCTGAAACACAATCTCCTTCAGTGAGGGAGGGGAGGTAGAAATGTTTGCTTCAGCAGCTGCAGATAAAACCTGCGGGAGGCAAAGCTTTAGCTTTTACCCAAATTTGGCCTGAAGCATTCTTGATTTGCTAAGTGTGCTGTGCATTAGAGACAGCTTTGCTGCTGACAAGAGAAATACCACATATGATGACATGTTTCTGAGCTCCTGAAAGTCTTTGTTTGATGTTTTACTCAGAGATGGCATGTGAACCTCCTTATGGTCCCATCTATTAGACCTTTGGTTTTGTTTTTTATGCTTTGTGTGCAAGACTAAGCACATGCAGGATGAAGGAAAGGAATTCAATTTAATAGCTGGCCAAATGCCTTTTTCTATTTTGAATAGGCAGCGATGCTATCTAGAGATGAAAGGTGACACTTAAACGGAGCAGCAACACTACTTGTAAAAGGTCTGAAATTCTTATAACCTTGCTTGATGGCAAAAAGCAGAGCCAATCCCATCCCCCCATTTTACATGATTTACGGAGTGAACTCTTACTACAATTTAAGATCCTGAGTGAAAAACCCAGTGCTGAGAGACAGTGTGCCAAACTATCTGACTAAGCCGGGGTAGTCAGCCAAGTTCGGTATCTGCTGGCTGATGATGAATGGTGACGTCTCAGTGCTTGCTCAACATCTGTCTGCCTACTTCACTCCTAATTGCACACCCGCAGATAACTGGGAAGGGGAGAATGCTAGATTTCACAGGAGCAGTATAATGTGACCTATTCGTGAGTGTGAAGAATCAGGTAGGTATGGCTGTGCTGTGTTTTCAAACACACCTTCAACAGATGTCCAGCTCTTTATAGGTTGATATGCCTAGTTTGGGATTATTGGCTGTCTGAGCCTCCGTGTGGTAATACAGGAGGGTTATACTTTTGCTTGTCACCATGGCTTTATTGAATTCCTCAGTGGGAGGGGTCAGCAGAAATGCTGCTTCTTATCAGCCAGAAGAGCTGCACTTGCTAACAGATGATGGAATATGAAGATGGGTGTACCATGACATGTTCTTCACAGGTACCACTCTTTCTCAGACTGAGACAAATATACTATATGCTGGCATATGTAGCTGTCACAAAAGGCTTTAAAGCACAGAAACTATGATTATTTATTTTTCTTTAGAGTTGTCTGTTATTTTCCTCTTCTGTTATTTTGTCTGTTTTTCATAATTTCATAGGGACTCAGCAAAGGTTACTTTTAAATGACAACTTCTGTCATTCCCCTGTGTCAACCTAAAGCTAGAGAACACATTTTGTATTCCTTATTTCTGCTGTGCTGCTCTTTTTCCATCAGAATAGGAGTATTAACTGTCTCTATATACAGGCAAGGAAAATGTGTAGTTGGAAATAGAGTTTGCTAAAACAAGACCCTCTATTATCTGTTATGAAATTGTAGGAAACAGGGACTTCAAGAGGTCATTTAGTACCCTCCCCTTTGTCTCTTATGCTTTTCATCTCATCCTTTTCCTTCATCATTTTACCCCTTGCTTTTTTACCTGTTTTCTCTTTCTTTATTTTCTTTGCCTGATCCTCTGCTGAGTCTTATTTAAGCTTTGGGCTGTACATATCAAAGCAGGCACACAAAAGATCCTGACTCACAGAGGTAGCCCTTATGACTGCAAAGGTACCAGGCAACTGTGACTCTAGTTTGGAAATAAATGTGGAAATAGGCTTCATGTATGTTTTATTTCCAATGCATAATTCTCACAGTGGAGTTACAATAAAACAACGATGACAGATTTATAATAGCAGGTTTAAGGTTTTTGGTTTGCCAGTATAACTCTGAGTCTGTAAGAACCCAGTTTGATACTATGGGGAATCAGGGCCTTTGTATCCCGAGACAAATGACTTCCAAATTGGAACACAGCTATGGACTCAGGCTCCATTGTGAGGGTTAATTTTGTTTCACTCAGAAATAATTATTGCTGGCTTATCTGAAGTAGCAGAAGCTTGGAACAGGAGAGTACTTCACTCCTCCTGGCACAAAGACAGTTGTGATAATGTAAGTTATATAAAAGGTGCCAAGCTAAGGGAAGGGGTGGGGGGCGGGTTGGAATAAAACCATCAACAAAACAGTGACTTTAGCCACCTTCCCACTGTTCAGATTATTGTTCCTAATTTATTACATTTATATTGACTTTTCATTCTGACCAGTAGCTTGCAGGAAATCTTGCATTGCAGTTTTCCACCAAGAAGAAAACAGTGACCCAAAAGTGTGGTATATTTTTTATAACAATTATTAAAATTGCATGAAATGTGTTAGTCCTTGAACAGCAGAAATGGCCTGAAGCAAAGAATCCTTCTTTAGGGAACTCAGCCCAAAAGCTAATACCCAGCTCTCAGTCAGCATTGATGCAGATTCTTCTCGTTTGCTCTAGGAATTCCCTGCTAAAAATTACATAAAAACATCACAAACCTGAAGAACATGGCAACATTTATGGAAGTGGTAAGTGCTGAAGTGTTGGGATACACTCCTTTGTGTGTACACTCTGCCATGTGCCAGCTTCTCTGCTGTGGTGGGTACCTTGCAATCCCACTGGTGCTCAGGACACCCTGGCACTGCCTGATTAACAACAGCAAATGTCTAGGGCAAGGACTGAATTGCTGCAGGATTAAAAAGGTGATGTTGGAAAACAGGATTAAAGATTTAGGATGAGTAAAAAGTGTTCCTGGGAGAGAAATGGCCCAAAACCATTTATCTGGGTATCAGGAAAGGAGGGAATAGTGGAAATAAGGGACAGACCATCAGCTATCAGTTTAGTCCTGGGCATATTGCTTAGGAAAGCAAATGGTTATCAACATGCAGAGCAATGAAGATCAATCCCAGTGATACTATATTGAATGATTTAGTGGACCAATCAGGATCTGAAGGATAATATTATTCTCTTACTATTGTCTATTATTGTCTAGCCAGGTTTACCTCAACTGGCCACTGTCAGGCTACTCTTTGCAAAACACCCACAACCAATCAATCACTTGGGGGAAAAAAAGCCAACCCAAGCCACCCACATCTCTGGAGGTTTGGTCTTATCTTCTCACTCTAGGCAGACTGGAAGCTATTGTGTGGGTCTTCACATTTCCATTTCACATTAAAGCACTAGCTTAGGGTGATTACCCCCAAGATTTGCTGCTTCTTTGTTTTACCCTTTTGCTACCTTTCTGATACCTGTATTCACCAATATAGATTTTGAGAGTTTAACCAGGTGGTGGCAGTGATGAACTGATGTTACCTATTTCTACAAATCCTGTTGATGTAACAATAATAATAAAGAATGTAGGCAAACAGGTTAGTCCTTCAGGGCTCAATCTTTAAAGCTGTGCATAGGGATTTAGTATGATATTAATTGGAACTGCTTGGTCAAATCCCTCCACAGTGCTCTGACAGTTTATCCTGGACTAGTGAGGGTTCAGCTCCAGTCCTGAACTTTGCATAAATTTTAGATAGGTTGTAGCAAAGAAGATTGGAATGTATTTTGAATATGTTATGGGTGTATAACAGTCACAGTGAAGGTTGCCCTTGCATGTTTCTCAGTGACTTCCTTCAAGGTTTGAAAACAGTTTCAAAAGAAAAATATTTCATCAAACATGTAAATGAACAATTTAGTGTATATTCTGAGTATATTGTATTTCCATGTAGAATATTTTGTCAATGTTTTGATTCCCAAAATTAATTTCTCAGATGAGTTGGAGAATAATAGCTCCATTTAAATAATAGATACCTGCAATTTTCTTTGAATATCTTATGTTGCAACTAAATACAAAATGCGTAGTGATAAAGATGGAGTTCTGCTGGACTTCCACATAATATATTATAGTCTCCCAAATTTAAAGTGAATTTAAAATCTCTGGGTTTATTTCTAATTATCAATAGCTTTATTTCATTAAGCACTGCAGTTCTGACTTTACAAGATGCTCATCATTCTTCACACATTAATGCTGCTCTCCCACCTTGACAAATCTTTCATAGGGTTGTGTACAGCAAATAAGAAACATCCACTTTCATGAAACCATGAATATTTGTTTGCAGAGATAGACGTGACATGACCAGATGGATGGAATCAGCACACAGCCCCCAGTAGGGCAGCTTGTGGGGCTGCTACCAGCTACCATTCCAGCTGTCAGTGATCTGGGGCAGCCTCCCATACCCCTCTGAAGGTCTGTCCATGTGGGGAACTGACACTGACACATTATTTTAATATAATTTAATATAAAGGATGTGAATAATATTTTTAGTCTTCACCCAGGAGGGCTAAATTGCAAAGTGTTCCTGTTGCTGCTGTCCTCGGTGGAGCCCACTCATCTTCCCCAGCCAATGCCTCTGCCATGATCTAGCATGTTCTGCTAGAACATGCTCATGGCTGCTTGCAGTTCACCTGGAGCTGCATTCCTGTAGGAGTGACTGTCCCATATTGGCATGTTGGTGACAACCAGAGGGACATTTCCCTCACAACTTAGAAGAAAGATGTGCAGGAATTTCTAGGTAGAAATTCCTTCATGGGTAGAGCTTGAAATATCAAGAAATCTCCCTCTGGAAAATATCAATTATTGGCAGCAATCTTTTTGTTTTAGTCTAGCTGGAATTATTTTCACTGAAATAAAATAAAAAAATAAGATAAAATTAAAAAAAAGGATAAGCTCCTGGATAAACAGTACGAGCTTGATGAAGCTCTGAATATGGACCCTGTTGTGCTGCATAGCTTTGTGGCTTTCCTCTTCTTCCCGCCCAGGCACACTAACAACTGTGTTGTTTTCTTTTTTTTCCTCTTTTTTTTTTTTTTTTTTTTTTTTAGGTTTTTTTTTTTCCCAGCAGGGCAGAACACTGACAGAAAGAAAGTACAGGATGACTTAAAAGATGAAATGCTTGCCTTCCTTTCCACCCCCTCATTTTAGTAGCAGTTAACTAACTTGTACTATAACCACTGTAATCAGAGTGTAGTTACACAGTTCTGCTGATACAGAATATTGCTGGACTTCGAGCCAAGAATTGATTTTTAAATCCCCAGAGACTTCAATTATTGGATACAAACTCTGCTGACACCAAGACTAGCACTTTTTCTGTGGGTGGAAATGACAGAAGTGAAGGCTGATTCAGGCCCAAGAGCGTGTTCAGAGTGGAGAGGCAGGGTGCCCATCCACCAGGGCTAGCAAGGACTCTTGTTTGCTTTACCAGCTCACCTTAAAATACATAGAAATGGTGCAAGGAGGTTCTGTATGATGTTTACACCATCTACCCTTTATTGTGTCCAGCCTTAAGCCGTGGTTTCAAAATCTGTGCTCCATTTCACTGAACACCTCTTTTATACAGATAATACCTGTGATCTACACAGCAGGAGGAATAACACTGTAGATCTATAGTTTTAAGACAGGCAAGTTTCTCAGGGAAAGGTAGTTTCTAGAAAAGCAGGCAAGCCTTTGGGCACAGGCACTCAAGATACACCAGTTAGACTGAAGTATTAAGGACTTTTTGTTTTAAATACCACTTGCTGCCCCCCACATGAACTGCACCCCCCCAAAACATAATTCAGGGTAGGACCACACCTTGCTGTCTGTGAGACATAAGAACTGGTGTCCCAAAGCCACCAAGAGGAGTTCTGTGGCTTTTACTGCTGGAGGGAGAAATGTGATCCCCTGACCCTTTCCAGAGATTTGGTAAAAATACACAAAAGGCTGACTGGATCCACCTGTCTGTTTAGCACTTTACCCATTTTTCCACAGTGCTATTAACTGAAACTAATTTACTTGAACAATCTTTCACACAAACATGGCTGTGAACAATTTCACAAAGAGCAAATCGTTGCATCCCTATGCCTTGATCAGGTTTACATGTGTCATTCACATGAAAACCCAAGGCAGATATGGCAGGGTGTGTTTGTATATTTGCCTACTTAATGCCTTTTAAGCTGTCTTTTGCTAGTTATCTGGTTTAAATATCTGGATAAATGTAAAGAAAACGCTAAACCCAGTCAAAAGTGCAAAATTATTAATCAAGTTGAGCAAACAAATAAATCTTAGTCTGGTGGTTACCCACAGACACATTTCTAGGACTTGTGCAAACGAAGCCAAGGAGTTATACAAGCTCTGCTCCTTATCAACCTGGTTTATCTCAGTTTCTTGCTTGCTCTTCATTAGCTCTCAGCAAAAGATGAAATTGGATTGTAAAGGATGCGCTAGGCTCATCATCTGCTTTGCTTTTAATTGCTAACGCCGTTCATTAATCAAACAAAGGATACCGCTGGGGAGGGAGCAGGTTTGGGTCTACCTAGCTGACTGTGCTGATGTCAACCAATATGCCAGTCAAAGGCAGTTCCCTGAGTCTGCTGTGAGCTGTTGTGACAATGGGATCACGGTGACAGCTGGGGAGTCAGCAGCGCCGCATCCCGCTCACGGGGCGTGAGGCTCCCTCGCCCCTCCCAGGGAGCCGGGACACATGGCCAATGGAGCCTGGGAATGCTGCAGCCCACGCACTCCCACACCCTGCCGGGTTATGGATTTCTATCCATACATCGTCCCCGTGGCACAGGGGGAAGGGCCAAAAAAAAAAAGAGAAAAACAATTAGTAGTCAGAAGAGCAAGAAATAATTTATGCTATGACTTAATAAGCATAATGAACAAAATTGCCAGTTTTATGCATGATCTTTAGAAAAAAGGAAATCATATATGTTTAAAATATGCGTTATTACTTAAGCTCAGTCATGTCATACCCCTCACAGCATATTTCACGAACCTCCTGGAAAGACTATAATTTCTTAAGTGTGCTCATAATTTGTGAAACATTAGTATTTGGTGTCTTTGCACATAACACCCGTTACTGTTAATGGAGGGTGTGGAGCATTTGCAGTACCACAAAATGTGGCTAACCTATGTCCTTTGCATGCTGGCACTAGCAATGGCCAGGGTTAGCCGAGCCTGCCAATGAAAGACCTGCTCCACAAGTTCTTCCTCCCACTGGTCTTCCAGCACATCCCCAGTGCTACAGGAGCAGGGTTCACTACTAAAGGAGTAGTGAGGACAGGTTACAAAGGACAGGTTACAAAATTATTCAAGTACTTTAATTTGACCCAGCTGCTGATAGGAATCAGGGCCAGAAATTTACTACAGGCTTCATGACATTACAGCCTGTAGCTTACTCTAGGGATGATGCCAAAACCAAACATCTCCAGGCTATTGACCATCTCCAAACAAAACAAAAATATTTTAAACAAGTTGAACATTCCTGCTCTAAAAACCTGGCAAATATACTACAGTAATGTATTTGAGCATTAGACAATGAGTTGTGTGGGATTTCTGCACCCTCAGCTGCCTGGATTGCCATCTTAGAGACAAACTCACCTGTGGATAGTAATGAATTGTTAGGAAAGGTCATTTATTAATAATTCTTTGCTTGAAAACACACTGATCCATATATCGCCTGTTTTGGGAAGAGCGGGAGCAGTACCAAACTAGGACATTTTCTACTTGTCACTCTAGTGGGGGAAAAAACAGGGTTATTTCTTTATTTCATCAAATATATATTTCTGAAATGCAGAGAATAAATACTTGAAATTACTGCATTTTATGTTATAAAAGCTGAGCTCCATTCTATAATCCATGATGGCAAGCATTCATTTTTTCTCTGTGAATACCCTTATAAAACAGGATGGAAGAAATAAGTGTTTTCCTCACTCCTTTCCAATGCAGCCTGGTATTCCAGAAAAGTCTGGAGGAAAGGGGTTCAAACTGCATGTCATAAATGAACTACAAATTAGAGTTTTTCAGCATCTAACACTGAGATGCTTACAGGGTCAGACTGTATACTCTTCTTCCTCTCTGCTTCTATTGTAAATTAATTTTAATCAGGAAAGGGAAGAAAATTTAAATTTCTATTGGTTTAACTCACATTATATGACAGCCAAATCACTCCTTCATCTGCCACTTTTTTCTAACAGGAAAAAATCTGAAGTTTATTGCTGTTAGAAGAGACTGGTGTTGCTAGCAATCCATGTAACAATGATATGTACTTAATCTCTTCTCTAACATATACTATTGGTATTGACCTGATAACTGAGGCAGAGGCTGCTTTGTTAACATCCTTCTCATTTCCTGTGGCGTTACTTTTTTGTCTTGAAGATCTGCCTGAAATAAAGAAAAAGAGAACTTAGAAAACGAAGTTACAGTTTTATTTTTGGTTCATAATTTACAGGGACAAAGTCAGATTTAGCATGTCAAAAGATTCCTGCCTTAAATAGAGCATCTTAAGCTCTATTTGCAGAGATTCTCACATTCCATTGAGGTCTAGACTAATTTTTAAGTAGCTGTGTTCCTATGCAACACCTGGGAATACTGGCTTTTCAAAGGGCAGCTGGAGGTCACTTGTCAGGTAGAAGAGTGAGTCCTGGCCTGGAAAACTGGGTTGGCAAGTGATACTTGTCATTAGCAAACAGACCTGCTACTATTGTAGTGGAGTACCAGGAGTACCCTTCACAGTGTCATTCTTGCAGCTTAGAGTGATGGCATTTTGTGGAATGGATGATCATCCTCTTTGGAAACTTGTTGGCTGCAGGGGCTGTACCCATTTATCTGTCCCAAAAAGTCACTTGCTGCTCTTACAAGTGACGCGTCCATGAGATGTAACCTGCCCTATCCTGATGGATGTTTCCTTTGCTTTCTTGCTTCCATCATGAACTTTTAGGAGGCTGGGGACCTGGCCTGACAAGGTCAGATCTGATCAGACTGCCTGATGCCCTCACACCACCTGAATACCGTCCCTTGTAACTTGTTGCCCAGTCTCTGGAAAAGAGGGCACACCGCACCGGGTGCCCTGTGCATGCTGGTGTTGGGTTTCCCATGGGACACACCCCAGGAGGCCCCCGTGCCGCAGTGGAGCAGCAGAGTGGAGGCAGATCCAAGAGAAGGAGGCTGGCTGAGAGCTCCAGCACGGCCCCACAGCCCCTGGTGGGTCAGGTGCTCCCCCAGGAGGGAGCAGACAGCTCTTGGCCCATTTGCACAAAGCTGGAAGACTTCAAACTCTCGTCCTGTCACTGCAGTCAGCTCTGTATAATTTCTTTCTTACTTCTGCCTGCCAGCCTATCTCTGGCTGTCTTGGTGGTGCCTGTTGCCTTGTTACTGCTGTTGGCACTGGTGTTTTATTTCTTATCAGTGCTAGGAGCTGCCTGTTTTCTTTCTGGATTTATACAGATCTAAATCCTACATTTATCTTTCTTTTATCAGCGGCAAAGCTTGCAGATACTTCTGCCATCAACCTGCACTGAGTTTGGCTCCATATTCACTTGTCCTCCATATTTAACTCATGTTTAACTTACATGTGCAAGTTAAGAAACGACATTGGAGTATTTAACTTTTGAAGTTAAATTTCTCACAATAGAGCTAGGGTTTTTCTCCTTTAATTTTCCCTTGCTTTTGACTTTGGGCAGGGAAAAAAACATACATCATTAGTAAGATAACTAAGAAAAATCTGAATTTTTCAAAAGTATTATGATAAAAATGACATAATAAGGTATCAATAACTCATGATATAATTTTATTTTAACTAGCCAAGACATAGAAGAAAAATACCAAAAGGATTGCTATACAAATGTACAAACGCTGGTTTAGGAAAAATGCATTTAAAAGTAACATTTATAGATTTAATGTTTTTCAATTTCAGTAAAAATTCTTTTCGTTGTCACTCTGCTTTGAATCTTTGACATATACAGAGAGTTTGGAAGACTGTCTCTTGGTATCAGGGGAGGCTTTTTCTGCTAAACAGTTTGCAGAACAAGAAACCCTCCTTGGCAGCTGCATGAAGACAGATTGGATGTTGAAGGAAGCTTACATAAAGGAAAAGCAAGCACTGGCACAGTGACTGATAAATCTACTCTTGCTTCCCGAAAAATGCTGAGCTGAGGGAAAAGCCACCATGAGATCTGCAGCCCTGGGGAAGGAGAGTTCCAAATGTGTAAGACCATATTCTTTCACCATCTTTACCTGTGGGCTCCAGAATGCCTGTATGATATTAATGATTCACCTTTAGCTCATTTCACTTTTCATAAACATTTGCCAAGTCTCTCAACTTTTTTGTAGAAAAGAAATCTGTCTCCTGTTTCTGCAGTCTCTGCCACATGACAGCTTTCATGCTGTTTTCTACCACAGGTGTGACTCCAGTAAGAAAACAATGACACACACCCTGGCTTTGGTGTCAGTGCTTCAGCGTCACCAATGTGACATCATCACAATGGGTACATATTTTCTGGAATCCGAGTCTGAATCAGCCAAACAAAACGTTTTAAAAGGATTGCATGGACCAAAGCTAACTCCTTTTCTCCTGAGCTGTGGCTCACCTGCAGAGTGGATCCTGACTGAAGCCTCCATCTATCAGATTACAAACACAGAAATCTCTCTCTGCTGACAGATTCCACAGTGAGGAGATATCCAAAGATGCATTCTCTGTTCTCTTCTTCTGTTAACTGTTGGACAAGCATCCCAGAAATACCCCACTCTTCCACAGTGAGTCAAAGAGCCAAGTTTCTTCTTGCCCTGCAAGAACTGTAGGAGAATTTTGTTCTAAAGTCCTGGCTTGTAAATGGAACATCATGTTCCATTTCCTTTCAACTCTTTGTTGACTAAAGCATTATTATTTATCATAGATAATTCTAATCTGAATTCCAGTTTTAATCTTTCAGACATCTTTTATACTTTCTTTTAAAAAATGATCTGTTCCTCTTTAGTTAATGTGATTATTGGAGTATCCTTTATACTGCCTAATTTAGTTTTCCTTTAATGTATCTAGAAAAGAATTTGGAGTTTCAGCCTCCCTTAGGAGATTGAAGATTAACTGATTAACAGATAATGTCAGTAATGGAATTTTAAGTCCAGCCAGAGGCAACCCAGACAGGAAAATTTTGATATTTTTATTTGGTTTCATTTTTTTTAATCTTTGATTTTGTTTTTCTTCCTTCTTCTTAAGAAGGTTATCAATGAAGTGGCAACTGTTAAGAAAAAATGTTCAAAGCTCCATTGATGTGCTTAAAGAAGCACAACATTTGCAATAAATTCTGTGTATAAGGGAACAAGTGCCTGGAGTTCATCAGTATACGGGTGTTCAGTGTTAGTGCCAAGATTAGCACACACACACATACAGGCTATGTCTGCTCTTGTCAGGATATGTCTATTCAAAGAGGCAGGACATATTAACTCCAGGAAAATTTCATGAGGAGGTGTCAAAACAGCTTTGGTATTGATTTACCTCTTGTTGACTTAGAGCAGAGACAGCATGAACTCACAGTGCTCTGCACCTAGGCAGGTAGATGTGTTTATAGGCAGCCTGGTCATCAGCAGGGAATGAATGTAACTCTGTCATCACCAGACATATGAATCCTTTTATGAGTTTCAACACATTGTTAATAATCTGGACTGTAAAAAAATCAATAGAGAGACATAATTATAAGAGCAGTCAATAAATAGTAATTTTATCCTATAATATCCATTATATTTGAGGTAGAAATATGTGGATTTCTAAATTATTTAATATGGCCCAATAAACTTGAATAGAGCTCAGTTTCATGGCTAACTTTATTAAAGCTCAGTACTGAACTAAAGCACTAATCTGAATGGATAGAGGAGCTTCAGCTTAATTATCTCACAATGTCTATTGTGTTTTACACCCATGCTCAGTTTAAGATGCTGCTTGTCTTGACAATGGCAAGTGATGGTGACAAATCAGTCCCTTACATAGTGCCCCTATTCTAAACAACAAAGAAACAGAATATGCCTTAAAGCTGATGCTTTACAGTGACCACTTATCATCTGTCAGAGAGAGGTAAAGAGATGTGGAAGGACCCATCTGAAATATTAACTCCTTATTACATTAATTTTTCCATTTAAAAACCTAACTTTGATGGAAATGCAGGCATGTTACACAACATGCTGCAACACAGACACTAGTTGGAGGTGACAGTTTATTTATCAATTCTGTACAGTCAGCAGAATGCACTGCTGTGGGTATTAGCTGATGCTGTAATGTGGCAATTTTTTTTTGTTGGTGTGTCATAAACCAGATTCTGGGTCCCGGCTTCTCTCCTTTGTACCAGCCCAGCAGTGCAAAGCCAGAGGGCAGCTGCCTTCAGTGCACCCCTGCTTCAGCCTCTGGGCACAGGGGCTGGACTGTGGTTCTCATTTCTAATGGGCAGACAGAGGCCATCAGGAGTAGGAAAATTGTGTGATGATCTCGAAGTGCACATCTGCCTTCCTGGAGGATTGATTTAGCCAGTGACATGTAAAGAAGTCCTCAAAACAAAGAGAAGTTTTACACTAATAGTCAATTTTTGATCAGGTGAACAAACAGATCACAAAAAACCAAGAAAAAGACATGGCATTTCTTCAACAAAGTTTTGTGGNTGTTTTTTTTTTTTTTTTTTTTTTTTTTGACAAACAGATGAAACCAATAGACACAATTGAGAGATCATATGCTATTGACTTTCATAGAAAACGACACCTACCCTTAAGGCAGAGCACAAAGTCATATTTGATAGCCAAATGCTAGTCCTGAATTATCAACATTTTTTTAAGGACTGAAGATATCAATATTTCCACAGTTAAAACAATTAGCATTGGTTAAGTCTTCAAATTTTCTTAGGAGACTGATTCAGCTAAAGGTCATAAAAATTGCACAGCTAAAATTTTGGACTTGACTTTAAAAGTCAGGTCAAGGGAGACCCATGATTGGGTCAAGGAAGAACAGTACAGATAAAAGGAGCACTTATACTAAGCTGTTCCTTTTAAATGTCACTAGAAATTGGTTTTTTTACACCCCCACCTCTTGTCTTCTTACTTTGTTTCACTCCCCTTTACAGTTCTCTCTCTCAAACAGTAAACATATTGAAAGTCCTGGCAAGAAAACTTGAGACAGATAAACTATCCATTAAAATAAAGTGGAATGCTTTGATTTTTGCCTAGAGGTGGGGAGGAATTGGGCTCTTTTCTGTATCAGAAAAAGGCTTACAGGTGAAAAAGAGAATTAAGAAGGATGCCTCTGGCTACCTTGTCATTTCATGTGCCTTCCAACACCCATGCATTTTAGTTCTCAGAAGTGAGGCAGTAAGATTTTTCCTCAGACAGAAGCCCCCAGTTTTCTAGCACAGTAAGTCATCTGGCTAAAATTATTAACAACAGCACAATTACCCCTTCTCTTGGGCCTCAGCTTTATTTTACAGGCACACACCTAGGCTAGAAACAGTCCAACAGGTTCACACAATATCAATGGTGGTTGTTGTGTTCCTCTTGTAAATGTGAAAACCAATTACTTGTAAACAAATATGAAATGAAGTCTCAAGGTCTAGAGGGAAGAATGAAATCAGACTTTTTAGAAAAGATTTCTGTGTTCTACGACAGGCTGAGGTGAAAAATTTTCCAGTCTGTATCTATGATTCACACCAGGTATATATTTTTGTTTTCTTGGCTACAACAATTATCTTGTGTCTAGTTTTTCCTATTTAGGATTAATGTGATTAATTTGTGCTACTGGTGGTAAAGCAGGAGTTGATGACAGAATATAAATCTTTTTTACATTATATAGTTTTAAAAATTAATTTATGTGGCTATGCAAGTGTGCAAATATATCCGTAAAACATTAGAAAGTTTTTCACAGGAGGAATGAAGACTACACTAACACTGTGATAAACTCAATTTTCTAGCAATTAACTAGATTGCAATTGTCTGAAGATGACTTACATTTGTAAAAACAGCAAGTTGCAATCATCTGATTGTTCTCAGGTACTCTTCAGGGATTTTGTTTGGAATTCTTGGATCTATTTTGGGTGGATATATGCTATATCCTGGAGCTTGAAAAAATACAAGTTACGAAAGTGCTTGTTGGTTCACTGGCTGACCCAAGGGACAAACCCAAGGTAAAGTTAAAACATGTCTGTTTGACTCTTTCATCACAAGACTGTGGGTACTTCTTATCTTAAAGCCTGATTTGAAGCTCATTGACATCAAAACTGAAGCAGCCAAGCTTTGTATAACCAAGTAATGACACACCCTGATCTGGCAGAACTGAGGGGGTTAATTATTTTTGTGGTGCAGAAAAGGGGGCTCCCCAGGGATCTGTTGACAACACTGAGACAAGAGTGAGCTGCACCTGGAATGGCTGGAGTCTGAAATCAGGTGCTGTTTAGAAGCATTGCCTCATCAAAAAGAGCTTACAGGAGAGAAATTTATTTTGTACATATTAAACAGTCAACAAGAAAAAGAAGAAAGCATGCTGTTCTGCAGGTCAAAATATTACTTATTACTCTAATAAGCACTTAACTCTTTTTGAGAGTGCAGCACAGGCAGACAAGGGATTTTTTTTTGCAGTGCTTTAAGTCATTCACTTGATTTGTTGCCATTTACTGCAGTTGTGTAATGGCTATAAAACTGGAAAAAACATAAAACATAAAAGAAAGGTGTTGAAGTCAGCCTTAAGGTACTAAATTCCTGACAGCAGCTTGTAAAGCAGTGGAGATTTAGGTGCTGTAAGATGACACTGGAGGTTGTGGTAGGTGCTGAAGTGATGAGTCTATGACAAACTGGAATTACGCAACTATGAAAAAAAGACCTGGGCACCTCCTGATCCCTGTTCATTCCTGGGGGCACCAATACTTCACAGATGCTTTTCATTTGACATGAACAGTCTTCAGACATCTAAAACTCCTGGTTTGGATATGCCCAGAGCTACACCTAAATTCAGCGTATGGCCTGATCTGATAGGCATTTACAGAGCGCTGCTGTCAGAGTATGAAAGTACGAAAAGCCATACAAAATATGAATGGAATTTTAAAATATAAAAAGAAAATAAATAAATAAAGTCAGTGATGTTCTTTCACGTAGTTTTTTCAGATCTGTTGTGTAGACACCAGGGAGCTGAGCTGTGCATCAAGAAAGGACTCAGCATCACATATGTTTTGAAATGCCTGCTACCTCCCACATTCAGTAGTTGCATTCCAGTAAGGCATATGTTGAGGAAGGAGGAGACCTTGGTTCAGCCCCTCTCCTGTAGACTGAAGAAACTCAGTATTTTCATTTCATCTCTCAGGAAGATTTTCTACCCACCTGGCTAGAGGCCACCTAGTAACAAAATGCTTCGACTATTGGATCTAATCCACCACAGAGTAACCAACTTAAAGTGCACGTCTGGGTTGCAAAGAATGAGCTTCTCTCTTAAAGCTGGTGTATTCAGATGCATTTAAAGTAATGCTCATTTTGTGCTCCCAAGAGTCCCTGCTGCATGGATTATTTTGCCATGAAAAGCATGAGATTGGTTATTAGAGATTCAACATAAAGCCTTATCTTCAAATATAGCTAAAATACATTTAAGGAATTATTAGAAACTGGCTGTACCATTTGAATGACAGGGAAAAATGGGAATGATCAGTGATATTTAAATTAAAGAAATTCAAAAGGGGCAACAAGAAATATTTTTCACAGGGTTATGTTGTGGAGCCTGTTCCCAGCCACAGAAGTTGGGATCAAAACTTGGTTATCATAACTTTCTCAGAAGGGAGACAAAATCTTATATAGCCTAGAGTTCAGGCCAAGTTAGCTGAAGTCCTTCATTATTGAATTCCAGTACCTTAAAATACATTGTTTGCCACCACGAGAGTCTGGATGCTAGGCTAGGTAGGACTGTGATTGTAAGGCAGGGTGGTCGTGCCTCTACCCCATTAAAACTCTTTCTATTGCTATTATTATAATTTGCTGGTGGACTATACATACTGCACATATTTATACATAGATATTTGTACACATAAATGGAATAGATTAGTTATATTTTGTCTTGATTTCAGGAAAAGCACAAGGCAGGCTGTGGTCAGATGCCAGGAATGAGGGGAGAGGGAGTTATAATTGGGATATTATGTGGGTTAAGAAGGGTATAAACTCTACCCTTCCTCCCAGTAGCACACTTGACTGCGGTTAGTGACTTGTGTTTCACTGTTGTGAGCTACTGTGCAACCTTGGCTTTAACTACTCCTCCCAAAGTCACTCCTCCCATGGTCACCTTCCTTCGTACTGCACAGGAGCTCAAGGCAATACTCTGATCCTGCATGGCCCCTGCCTGGTTAGGTCAAAAAAAGACTTGGGCAGAAGCAGAGCTACAATGGTAACTCCTACTGGGCAATGGCCATCTTTTTTAAATGCAAGTAAATGTGTCTTACCTTCCTTTGACTCTCAGCAGTGAGTGTTGCAGCTCATCCTCCAAAAAAGAGCTCTATGTCCTGTAGGCAGAGGTGAGATTTCAGAAGTTTTTGCATTATTCAATCTCTCATTTTAGTCACTGAACATGGAATTAATTTCCCTCAGCTCTGCTTGCTGGATGTCTCTCATATTCCTCAACTGTGTCCGGTTTCTAAATTGATTTACATCACTATTTGCTGTTAAATGACAATTCTTTATCAGCATTGCCTTTTAATATACTTAAGGACATTATGTTATTGATATGAGTTAAAATACACCAGAACTTCAGGACAGCTTCCTTTCGTAGGGCCCTTTCCATCCACCATCAAATTCACTGCTAGTGTACATATAGACACACTCATGTATAAGGAACTAGTGCACACAGCAATGCTCAAGAGCCTATTCCATAGCCTACCATAATCAGTGACAGCCTCTCCTGTGGCTTTTGTGGGCTGTGGATTGAGTTTCAAGTGCCAGCAGTTACTCAAGTTACATATAAGTGTTGGAGTAGGGTCTTTAGTAATATGAATGTTGGTTATTGAGGCCAGAGTTAGGTCTCAGACTCCCTGCTGAACGACTGAGGTAGAAAAGTAAACTGAAGTAAAGGAGCAAACTTCTGCCTAAAGGACATTGCAGTAGGAGAATGGAAGGGTGAAAGTGGAAGTGTGCACAATGTTTTCACTATTAGAGGCTGATGCTTGATTGTCCACATTGTTTGCTCTCAGTTTGTCATGCAGTAGCTAGAAGTAAATCTCTTTTCCATAGACTAAGCAAAAGGAGAGCATGAACAATGCAATGCATCCATTAGCCCTGCTCATTGCATTCAGTTTATTAAATCCTTTAGGAAAACCTGCCTGACAATACCCAGTCTGTAATAACCACCCTCTTGAAAAATTATATTTACTGTATAGCAATACAAAGACAACCATGTAATAATAAAATTATCTCAAGAATGATGGTCATTTTCAGCTGATATCTCTAAAGCCAATGACATTTTATCACCATTTTAATTTATGATTATGGAGTGGCCTAAGAAACTAAACCTAATTCATGATCTGGGTGAGAAGAATTACTACAAATATATCACATTACTCCATATCACCTATGGTCATACTAGTGCTCATAATATGTCATTTATTTTCAAAGCACAAAGTCCTACCTATCCTTAAGTACTGTCATGGTTCAGGTAAAACCAGAAGAGCCTAGAAATGCAGAATTAAGTTAAACATAACAGGATGGCATCTCAGATGATTCAGTGTTATAGCAAAGATAAGTAAAGAATATTTTATATAACAACATTAGAACATGGAATGAAACAATGAATCACATCCTGGGTAGATGAGCTCACACACTAGAGAGGGTCTTTGTTACTAATTTTTTCTTTTAAATTAATACCTGCTTCCTTTGGCTTTTGCAGTGATGTTTATGGCCCTTGGAAATCTTTACCCATACACATCAATAAACTCTTTAGGTTCAGACAATTGAAGTAATAAGTAGGGAATGGAGTGGAGCAGTTCCAGAGCCAGCAAGGCTCGGAGAGTGGAGATAAGTGAATCTAAGTTACTCATCCTGGCTGAAGTAAATTAGCCCAGATGAAGAGATTCATACTGAATTGAAGAGGGCAGTGTGCAATGGTAAAACCAGCAGGGAGCAATTTTAAGCCTCCATCCTGCCAGCTGTTTTACATGGGTGGTCCCTAAGCATGCCTGGTATGTAATTAACCTGAATCCCTGGGTAGCATCTGTGGCACACACACTGGTATTGCAAGCTACCATTTCATCCTCGCTTCCCTGCAGGTCTGACAAATGATTGTTGTGTTGCAATTACAGCAGACTGAAACCAGCCCTTCATTTTCCTGCCTCTCTTTAAAAATAAGGAACACTCTTTTCCATTAGCTGCCAATTAAAACAAAATTTACTTTAGAATAAAAAAATAAAAAAAAGCCAGCTTCAGCTGTAAAACATTTGCCTCTATCCCTGAAAGGAAGTGTCTAGAGCGGAAGGAGCACAGCTTTTCACCCACTTATGCTTGTTAAGTAGAAAAAATTTTCATCACATTCTTAGAAATCTGTTAGGTCTTTGATCTGGCAGATTTCTTAACTGATGATCAGTTTTCCTATACAACCAGTGTTACTGTGCTCAGGTGCTTCTAGTTAAATGGTTAACCAGAGCAGGATATCAGTCTCACCACACACCAGGCACTTGGTTGTGCACCATGTCCCAGTGACTGCAGCCAATGCTCAATGGGCATCAGAGTCCATTGGCTCAGGACTGAGCAGCACCTAATGTTATGCAAAGACAATTGCTTGCAAAACACCCCAGGCCCCTTACCTTTTGAGCTGAGGCAGATTTGCAAAGTCAGGACGTTATTTTAGTGGTCATTAGCTTCAATAAGACGTTGTCTCAAGCAGGCAGCACACTGTATATACTGTACAATCCATATATACTGTAAAATGTTGACTTTATTATGCTATGGTTCTACTGGTTGTATTACCATTTTAGCTACATTTACCATCTTCTCTTAATTTAAAATAATCTGTTTCTCATCATGACAGATTGGTTGGCATCATGAAAGTGTTTGATATCATAAAATCCTGTGACTTGTGAAATGATGTGATTTAACCTACAGCTACCTATGCCAATTTGTGAGGTCTGATTGACAACAGACACTTGTGCAAATAGTGAGATACTTCTAACTAGAAGCACTGTAGAAGCAGCAGAACAGTGACAGTGGGCACTGTGCTACCACTTTCAACTGTTTTGGCTTGATCCTCTTAATACCTGAATTACTGGGAAAGTTGTTCCTTTGTCAGGGAAGACCCATGAGGCATATCGTATTGGTAAACTCTTTTTTCCCAAAACACATTCACAAGAGTGGAATTAATGTGTCTTGGTTGTGCAGCGTGGGCTAATGGGATTTTCTTGCTGGGAATTCAGGAGGAGTGTTCCTGGAGGACTGTATGACTATTCAGGGAAGAGTTCAGCTCAGCAGACTAAGGCTTGTTGTCTAGTAATGTTATGTATAATGTTGGCTTGAACCCTTTTTGGCTCATAGAGACAATTTCCAGATGCTAGGCCAGAATTTTTTTTTACTACTCCAAAAATGGGAGAAGGGGGAATCCACCTATCTGCATCCCAATGATTGTAAGCACTAAGCAAGAGAGATCAGCCATTTGGACCTTCCCAAATTTTTTCAGGGACTCAGCCATGTGCTTTGGCTCAGGAACAGCAAGGACTGTTTGCCCATGGCCTGAAAGACTTATTCCTGGATGAAGATGAAGTGCTCTGGCATTCTGCAGCTGCATGGGAGAGAAACAAACTCCACCTCAAAGCATGAGCTTTTCTATGCTGCTTTTACTCGCCCTTTCCAAACTATGAGGGTTTGCCAGCTATTATGTGCATATATTTGTAATTTTCTGGCCAGCACATGGGTCTACATTCTATGGCACGTGTCCTACATGCTGCTGCCTGATGCTGACTGAGGTCACAGCTTTCCCACTGGGGGCTGGGGTGCAGCAGGCGTGCAGAGTGCCTCCCTGCACCTACAGTCCTGGCTCCAGGGAAGGCAAGTGATAGCACAGCACAGAGTTTCTCCAGTGACTGACTCTTCTTCCTAGAGAGGGTAGTGGGGTATCTCTGGGGGTGACAGTGCAGAGTCAGGGGGCTGGAGTTTGCTTCAAATGAGTTCACTGTGGTACTGGCAACAGCTTCGTGTGACATTTCTCTCCTGGGTAAATTATTATGCAGCTGTCTGCAATATATATGTACTATGTAGAACTAGGGCTGTCTGTTTGCCCTGTTTTCTCTCATTAATATTCTTTCTGCAAAATTCCTCCCTTCCCCACCTCTAAATTATATTTCCTTTTGGGTTTTTTGGGTTTTGTTTGGTTGTTTTTTTTTTTTCTGAGAGAAAAAACATTTTGTCCAATTTTGTACTGCAAGAAAATGGAACAGGTTTCATTATCCTACACCTCTTCTTTTTCTCTTAATCTCCCAAGATTTTCAATTCACACTTTAACAAAGATTCATGTCTTCTGAGAAAGAGATGATTGGTGTATGAGTTTTTTCCCCTGTTATCTTTTCAGTTTTTTGGGGTAGGGAAGAGAGTGCTCCTATAAAGTAAGCATATTCCATTATGGCTGGTTGAAACGGGTTTTTGTTTCCTAACAGTTTAAGAAGCATAAATAAAAGTTTTAATAATCTTTGTCTGGCTTTTATTACAATATCTTTTTTTTTTTTAAGAAACTGTGTAAATACTCTATTTTCAGTCATATCTCTAATGAAAGAGAAAATAACAAAAAGAAGCTTTTGCACTTTTGTAGAATCTGCACATCAACCAAATTCTTCATGGCTCTTTTTTATAATAAGTTGGAGGTTGTTTGTTGTTTTTTCCCTCCTGCCATAGCCATTTGATGTTATGATGTGACAATTTCCATGACTGTTTTGCATGTTGATTTACTTGAGAATGACTGTTGCTCTCTTGGATGCTGTCCGCATAATTAATGTCTCCTATCTGTCTCTAGCAGAAGGAAGAAAATCTTTTCTATCTCTGATGGAAATGGTTGAGAGGCCCTCTGGGGCCAATTAGATCACCAAATGGCAGTGGCATCCTGGAAGAAACCACCATGGTGCATTTTCATGATTCTTTTCAGTTAAGCAGGTTGGAGGATAGGAGGGAGGGAGAGGGAACGGAAATGTTGGGGTCCCTGATTACAGCAATAAACTAGCAAATAGACCACATCTTACTTCCCAGTTGAAGGTGCTGACATGACACCTCTCATTTTTTCAACCTCATTTCTTTCTGGCTAAATAAATTCATTTCACCAGTGTTTTGAAAACACAGTGTCTTGATGACAGTCTGAATCCATAACCATTTAATTCTAGCATTTCTGGTGTCTCTTGACAGCAAGCAGACAGAAAATGCTGCTTGACATAAATGGCATTTCTGTCCAGTTCAAGTTGTAGTGCTTTTTAATCAGAACATTTGAGACAGCATCAAGAGCTGTAGTCAAATTGTTTAGGGTTTTCTTTTCTCATTGAAAAATTTAATAGCATGTAAGAGTCTGATGCTTTTTGTAGCATTACTGTAATTCCTGGGTTTAGTGATAAGGCATTTAGTAGAATTATCAGCTATTGCAACAAAGTCCTAAAATTCAGAACCACTTAAAATTTTAAGTTGTATCCTGAAACCATCTGTACAGTATAGTGGTAATCTTTAAGTGCAATAAGTTTATAAGCGATACGCGTGTCATGCTGTTAAAATGAACGTCTGTGTTGCCTTGACATTTATAAATGCTAAAACCTTTACCTTGTTATTCAATTCACAGCAGGAGACGATATTTAAAACTGTAACCTTCTCAGGCTTATAGATTATTGCTTAATTTTATTAGTCTTCTTTTTATAAAAAGAAGTCACAGTCATCATAATTTCCCCAGTGTCAAGGAGCACAGTTGTTAGTTGATGTATGATTGTAAGTTATGAGAGCTAGCACAGGAAAAACTAAGCTTAGGAACATATATCTCTAATGCTGTTCTTAAATACCAGCTTAGGAAATGTGTCAATAGATAAGAAAGTTGACATTTCATTGTATGGATGATACCAGTCTTGTAAGCTACAATCATTTGGTAAATCTCATATTAATTCCTCTTAAATGACGCCAAGGAGCAAGCTGTAGATTTTGCAAGATTTTCTCAAGATAGGTAGGTCAAATATGACTCTTCATGTAGCAACTTCACATGCTGAAGACCAGGCTGTCTTTGTATATGAAGTGCTGCCCCTCACACACATGCTGTGCCCACGTGTGCTCATCACAGAAGGAAGTATTTTACTGAAAGTCAACTGTGCTTAACAGTCTACTACAACACAGAACATCCCTCACCTAAGGGGACCTGGGCCCAATGGAAGACCCGAAGCAGTCTCTGTGTATGTATCAGTACTGAAGTCATCGAGGCAGCTCGAATCCAGAGTGAAAAGATGAATATATGATAGGCCTTGTATGCTCAGGAGATAAAAGCCTGCAGGGACCTTAGCAAGGTAAGGAGGTCACTTTCTCTTGTAGCTTCATCCTCACTCCATTTCCTACCTGTGAAGTTCAGGTGTCTGCTTGTCAGCTTGCAAATCTTGGTGGGTTGCAAATCTGGTGTGGTGCAACTTTTTTGCCTGCTCTTGTCGCTCTTTATCATTCACTTTGCAGGAGAGCATAGTCAGTCAGTTCTAGAGATTTTCCTAGACAAAGGGTCAAATCTACAGAACTTTCCTGTAATGGGAAAATGCTGCATCTTACAGAAGTAAAAAGATATTGTGTTTAATTGTTAAGACTGTATAAATACTGAATAAAAGGATTGTGTACATGATGGTTGCGCTTCAGTTTGGGGGAGCCTGAGGGTTGCCTGGACTGAGGAACCAGGAGGTAGGTGCCAGCTGCTTTCTTACTGAGACTTCTGAGAAATGGCTGCATGTTCCCAGCTCCTATCCCTGCACAAAGCCACACTGACCAGGCTGTTCAGGAGGGGTCAGGACTGCAGGAAGCACGACAGAGTGTAATCACAGCTGTATAGATTTTATTCCAGGCTAGGATGTCAAATAAGACAGGTTCTGCAAGTTAAGACAATCTCTGCAAGTTTCAACATTTACAACTTGACAGGAATTAAAAAGTTGAGAGAAGTGAAAGCTCAAGGAGAAATCTTAAAAGTATTCTTGGACACAGCTGCAGCTCTTAGAGGTCATGGGGCAACCCTCAGTAAAATCTCTTTTCCTCTTGCGTTGAATGCAAGCAACACATTCTGTCCAGTGGATGCTGTGCTGTGTCTGCAATATCCAGAGTGGGAATTCCACTGGATATCCCTAAAGCTGCAGGGACATACTTGTAGCAATTCTGCCTACGCAGCACACAGTAGGAAACTGTATTGTCCTGACACCCCAGCTGTTCCGACATTTCATTTGTGAGCTGAATGCTGAGAATTCATGACATAAGTTTGTAGTTTTGCACTCCATTTATGTTGAATTTGAATGAAATAGGTGTGGGGTTTTTTTGCTGCAAAACATCTTACAGAACTCTGTGCATTCATCACCGGCACACTCAGCTGTCACACTACACCGGGGCAACATAGTTCCAGATATTGCCTTACACCAGGCCAACACAGTTTGCAGTATAACATTGCGGCACCATCTGCAGTAATCACGCATGGGAAGAGCTACAGCGGCTCACCGACCTTATGGGCAAGAGCTACAGCAGCTCACCATCCCTCTTAGAGGCACGGTCACCCATAAAGCAGTCCAATCCCAGACTTGCTTGGGCAAGAGCTACAACAGCTCACCGTNGAGTCCAAAAAGTCCAGCATAGAGCAGGGTGGCAGGCAGAGGCAGGCACGAGCCAGCATCCACAGGGAGCAGCAAGCAGTGGCAGACATCCACAGGCACCAGCTCAGCATCCACCCAGTCAGCTCCAGCTCAGTATCTGCTGTCTGTGATCCTACAGCACAGCCCTTTATACCCATCATCCCTTGGGCTACTCATGTGCTTCTTGTTGTAGGAATCACCACACCTGCATTCAATGCTGGCCTTCCCTCCTCCCAGGGACACAGCCGCGAGCCATCAAGGCCAAGGCTGCCTGCAGCCCACTCTCATAACCCCACAGTCAGCTCCAGTGGGTTTTTGCTGGTGCCTGGCAGCTTGGGCTGCTATTGCAGCGAATAGCAAACTGGTCACATTGGAGCAAATTACTAGATCAACCACAAGGTAACATCCTTTTTTATTCTGTTTTTCAGGAGTCATCAGCTACAGATTGTCATCTTGTTGGGATTACCTATACAATTAATAATTTATACTGCTCTTGTTTTGTAAGAGATTTTTCCCTCAGATCTCCATTGTGTTATGCACATATGCACAAAACCACACTCCTGCAACAGAACTCTCAATTTTGATCTCCCCAAAGGCAAAATATACTAGATCCACCATTGCCTGGATAATTTGTTATTGATATAGACCCTAAGAATATTCACCTTCAAAACTCTAATCTGTTTCAGAAGAAAAGCTATTTTTTCCATGTTTATTGCTCTTGAAATAGGTAGAAATGTCACTGAAATAGTTAATACTGGTATGAATTTTTCCAGTGTAATAGTTTTGGGGTCACTTAAAAATCACTGGAAATGTAACCTCTTGCACTTCCTGTAAAACACTGAACTCCGGATGATAATCAAGACCTTTAGAAAATTGTGGGCTGCATAAAAATTGCAGATTTCGCAATTTTCTGACCGCCGTGTAATTTTCTGGCACATTTTAATGTGTGTTTGGTTCAGTGCCAGGCTCCTTCCTCCCCCAGACACCCTAAAATTAACTAGGAGCTTTGGGAATTTCATCTGTCAAACAGAGACAGAAGTGTGCAATCAGCCTGGAGGAAGCATGGCTGAGCAGTGCTGACCCAAAGCCCTTCTCAAAGTAGGAAGGAAGGAGAAAAAGACAGATGAGGAACAGTCTAGCAGAGAAAGGAGAGGGAGGACAAGATCAGAAGGGGAGAAAGAAAAGCTGTGGAGAAAGGGTGAAAAGGCAAAGTTGTAAGAGAAAGAAAGCAGTAGAAACATTTGGAACAATAGCTTGTAGTTCTCTTATAAAGCTGTGGCCTTTTTGTTGAGACTTCATTTGGGGATTGAGAGTGGGAAGATTTTCTAGCTAAAAACCCCCGGAGTTTCTTCTTTGAAAGCTGGAGCAGAGTCTCGGCTTTATCTGGCTGGGTTAAGGAAGTGCTGAGATCCTTCAGAAGCACATGAAGTACCCAATTTTCACAGTGAATATTCAGGCTACAGTGAATTTACATCTGAACTTTGCACAACTGATGAAAGCTGGTAGATGACAGGTGGATTAGGGAACAGACTAATGGCAAAATGGGAAGAGAAGCTGGGGTATCCAGTGCCAGTGCAGCACCTTTATCACCACATCCCCTGCACTACACAGTTCATTGTCTTTCTATAACTTTGTTATTGTCCTCTAAGACCTTTAGGTGTTGTGAAGCAACAAAAAATGTTTTAGACAGCCTGCATTTGTCCCATACATCTACCCAGCTTCATCCCATTTGCTATGCCATCATTCTTAGCAACTGTGCCTTGCTGAGAAATAAAAAATTGTCTGTTCTTGAAGCTCAATGCAGCTCACACTGGTGAAAGAGCACCTCACAGGACTCACTGCTGAGACGAATCAGCACCAGCAGTACAAGGCTCATGGGCTTCCGAAGCAGTTTTTGAAAGTCCTGAGGAAGAGGGAAGTATTTTAAATAAGGAAGCAAAAGGTTTGAAAGAAATGACCAGGAGTTTATCAGAAAGGGCCAAGGAAGAAATTACAGACTCCAGGCATATTCCCTGTCTCTCTATGTAGCCTTTGGCCTTGGGACTGGGTCCTTTGACCAGGACCACTGTCAGTTTTGTTGTTATATCAATCTAGTATCTTTGCACTTGATATTTGGGCCCTAGACAATTAATTTCAGAGTAGAGTCACACTTTTTTCAGGTTGAGAAATCACAACCAGCTTTTAAAAAAAAAAACTTTAGAGTTACAGGTGCAAGTGATTTTGAGTGTATTTCAAAACCTGAATAATTTCTAGTTTAAGTCAAGGTTAGTAGGTTGAAAAAACTGTGAAAGATTTTCTCTAATATACTGTGGGATGTGTGGACAAGTCCTCAGTTCTCTAGGAATATCTATTACTTTTGTACAGACTAATTTACTCTAAAAGCATGATTAAAAGCTCTACACCAAATACATCACATGCTCATTTTATTCCTACAAGCAAATAAAATGCCTCAGCTTTTCTGGGAATTATTCACTCACTGCTAGTATAAAACTTTCTGACCTCAATGGTGGCATGAACAGTATTTCTAAATTGCCTCACAAAAAACAAACAAACAAACAAAAAAAGAACAAACCAAAAAAAACCCAAAGCCAAAACCAAAGCTAAAACCAGAACTAAAATTGACCAACCCCCCGTTCCCGAATTAAAAAGAAATATAAAAGAAATTCAAACTGTTTGAGATCATTAAAAAATTGACTAACCCATATATTAGAAATAACTGTCAAGCTTCAAATCCTTCAACTTTCAGAAATTCAAGTATTCAAGGTTTCGTATGCTGATCTGAACACTTTCTCAAATTTAGAAATCTCGTGAGGACAAGATCTCATGAGATATTCTGTTATTATGTTTTCTAGTTTGGTTAGACATATGGCACACCATGAACAGCTCTCCTTCCAGGGTTTGGTTTCTGTTACTCAATCATGAAATACATAGTGAAATGATACTTTCTCCAAACTGCAATGCTTAAAAGATGTTTTATTCTAATTCCAATTGTGCTTTGCTGTGTGATCTGGTTTTATTTTCCGTAAGGAATGACTAAGGAGTTGTAGAATGGGATGTACATGCAATAACCCAAGCAATATCTGTCATTGAAAGTCACTGATGCTACACATTTGCAGAAGAGGAGCGTTTGTCCCTATGCAGAACAGTTCCTTTATCTTTCTTTGAAAGGTCTTACTTGTAACTCTGCTGTTTTTAACCCAAATACTCAAGGATCAACAGTGTGCCTCACTTCCTTCCTTGCTTCCTTCTTTCCATCCTTGAGTTTCAAATGGCTGAATGATTTCCAAGAATGAAGCAAGGAAAAGAGCAATTGATCCATTGAGGCCAGTGAAGATACAATATTCTGCACCTTGCTTTGCTTTATGGCAGCACTAGTATATTAGTTACATTTAGTAAAGCCAATAGGCACTGGACTTTGCTGCAAAGTCAATTAACTCCATGCAAAAAATGGCATCTTTGACACCCATGCAACATTCACATCCCTTGCTCATTGTTGGGTCCATGCTTCAAAGCATTGTATTAATACAGCTTCTCAATAAAAAGGTTGTAAGAATTTCTCAATGTGGACACAACTATGCCTGTGGCCTTTACCCTGGTCTCAAAAACATTATCTAAATAATTAGTAAACCTTTTTTAAAAAAATTAGATGAGCCCAAGGCAGGCCTCTAATATGGGAAATTTCACCTTGTTACTGAAATTAAAAAAAAAATTGTGAGCACTTGGAACATGTTTTTTTAACTGACAGTGTTGAACATTTGTGACTATACTTACAGATATTGTTATGGTGGGTAACGCCAGTATATGTATGGAAAAACCTACACAGCATCTAATTTTAATGCTTTCATAGCAAAGGCCATCAAACATTTCCTAGCTAATAGTGATTATTTCACCTATGCATATTGAGTAAGGTAACGTCTCTCATACCACACCAGACAGTGAAAATATTTATCAAATCTTTTTCATAAAAGCACATTTTCTGTTTCTAAATAAATACTTTCTTTTCCTAAAAAATATTTTTCTGAAGATAATAGAAGATTAAGAATAAAAATACCGTTGGGTATTTCCTTTCATGTAAACTTGCAGTTCAGTTTTGCTAGAAGGGGTTTCTAGCAGCACTGCCTGTTCTTGGCCTCACCTTGAGAAGCTGTCAGATTATCACTTGCTAAATGTTCTCGGAGGTCTCTCAGCTTGTTAGTGCATTGTGTGACTTCACAGGTCTAGCTTTTGCAGTGACTACAGACATCATCGTGGCTGTAAATCCCATGTCATGCTTAAATACTTAGAGAGTATCCATGAACTGCTGAACTTGTGATTACAGCTTCCTCCTTCATCCAGAGATTGTCTATGAGAAAGCTTATATTTGGTCTTTCTGTGATAGAATAGTGGGAAGCGACCCACAAAGGCTCTGCTTCAAAGACTTTCCTAAGCAGAAGAATCCTCTTTTCTCCCATATGGCATCTCCAAGTACATATTCCTGCAGTCAGTTTAAACTATACTCTGAGGAGTCCCTGCGCTAGTGGGAACTCTGCACAACCCTCCATGGTCTGCATCTGTGAGATGTATGTTTCTATGATATGTAAGTGTATTTTATTCCAAAGGACTAAAAAGAGGCTTGGAACCATTTGTTTGAGCTGCCTGGGAGCAGATGAAGAGAAAATTCCTACTTGGAATGGCATAGGAATGGACTGGTGGAGGAGCTTTGAATGAATGCTGCCCCTTTATTATGAACTATATGTAAAAAAAAGGACATGCTGTAGTCTTTGCAAGGTTTAATTATATAAAACATGGAAGATATGAGAGATATTGCTATACCTTGCCCCTCAGCGCATCTACCTTCAAGGATCAGTTTGTCTGTAAGAGGGTGACATACTCTTTAACAGAAAAAAATGTAAGACATAGACTAAATGCAATTTGGGTGCAGTCCTACAAAGTATTCACATAAACACATCTGGAGAGGTAAGACTTTCAAAGTCTTCTGTCTCACTTAGCTCACTTCTTTCTTCCTTTGAGAGCAGAACACACATTGACAGAGGTTCAAGAAGATCTAGGTAATGTCCACAGCGAATGCTCATTTTCAGTTACCTTTAAATAAAAAGAAGACTTATGTAACAGACAGCAGGATCTATTGCCAGGCATCTTCCTCCCTGGTCTTATATGAATAAAGGTGCACAGAATCATGTATAATAGTTCTATATTTATTACAGAAGCTGGATACCTTACTTTTTCAATGTACTTTCCGAATAATCTCTGCATTGCTTTCAATGCATTCTAAAAGTGCGTCATTGTTGCAAATAGAAAAACTAAACAAAAGTTTAAAACCCAGGAAACTAAAACAAAACCAGATGAAACAGACATATAATCTTGTTTTTTGGACTTCTATTTATCCATTCTTCCTGAGGCCCATATGCTGGAATCTTTTCTCCTTTAAAGATCTCATATTTTTTTCCTTTATCCTGGCCCCCAATACATCTTTTCCCAAAAGAGCCGAGAGAACTTACATTTTCTGCCTTACATTAAATTCCATATAGTCTTCCCCGTTGTTATACGAACTGTAAGCCAGCAAGGTACTGAATTAGAGACTACATTTTCCTTTAAGAGCAGACAATATAGTGTTCAGCATGAAATTAGAACATGTTCTTTGATTAAATAACTAAATAAGGCTAACTTGTGGCTCACCAATCTTCTTACTGTCTCCTAAAACTTAAAATGAACTGAAATGGTCGTTCTGGGCTAATATCTTTCAACAATGACAATAAGAAGAAAAAGGGAATATTCATAAATAAAAATCTTCTTTTCTTTCTTTTCTTTCTTTCTTTCTTTCTTTCTTCCTTTCTTTCTTTTCTTTTCTTTCTTTCTTTCTTTCTTTCTTTCTTTCTTTCTTTCTTTCTTTCTTTCTTTCTTTCTTTCTTTCTTTCTTTCTTTCTTTCTTTCTTTCTTTCTTTCTTTCTTTCTTTCTTTCTTTCTTTCTTTCTTTCTTTCTTTCTTTCTTTCTTTCTTTTTCTTTCTTTCTTTCTTTCTTTCTCAATGGTGCAGTCATATTTCGGTCACTGTTGTGGTTAACATCAGCAGCTTTGATGGGGACATTCAAATGAAACTCAGGGAAAAAGTAAACATAGATAAAATTGCTATGCATTACTTTGTGATGCAGAGCTATACATCATTCATGATTTCTTTATAATGCAATACTATTTGGATGTTTCAGTCTGGAAAGGAGCCCAAGTGTTTCCAGGCACACTAAGAGCACATGAAATTATGATTGGGGACCATATTTAAACCACCTACTCTAAATGCCTAATTTAGGCATTGCTACTAATATGGTGTTTAAATTTAAGAGTGAGATGAGTGATCCAGGCCTGCCAGATCTTGCCTCCACTACAGCTGGTGGAAAAGAAATAACTGTGACTCCTAATTTGAGCACTGGAGGTGGGATTCATCTCACCTAACTTCTCACACAGGAAAAATAGTTGTTTAAATCTGAGCTGGCAGCCCTTTTTTCAGTGGAGAGATGGAGACACCTCCACTGTGTCTCTCCTGCTGTCACCTGTTTCAGAAAGGGGTGAATTTTTCTCTAGCAGTCCTTTTTCTTATTTGATAAGCTTAGACTTAGGCACGTCACTTGTGCATCCGTGACCTGAGATGACCACACTTTTGGTGGTCAGTGTAAGCAGGAAGGCATGGCCACACCTTGCCACCAGCTCCACAGGGTGCTGAGTCAGTGCCTGGGAGCTGCAGGGTCTGGTCTGCAGGGGTAAGGGAGCCAGGAACTGGGCTGAGATAAAAACCAAGTGAAAACAAAACTTAGTGAATAGATGCATGAATTTTGAATGACAATTTTAACCCAGTCATTCACATTTTCCACTTAAGGAGAATTTTCTGTATTAATAGAATAATTCCTCTGGAAGTCCTGCCACTTTTGCCAAGTATTAGGAAAACTCCTGCCTATGTGAACCATTTGTGACCTTGTCATCAACTTATACCAGGAGATTAAAGTGCAAGGATGTGAGAAGTCTGCCAAAGCTAACAAACTTTCCCTGGAGATGTTATGACGAAGATGAACTCTGAATAAATAACATTGTCTACTTGTGACACGTGCAGCCCTGGGCCAGCATCTGGGCTCTGCCCCACCTCTGCTCCCAGACAGCACTGCCTGGCTATGAACGAGCAAGGACATGATGCCAGATTCCCTTTTCCTGCAAATCTAACTGTATTTGGAAATCTGTAGTGAATGGATCAATCGAGACATTTTCCTACATTCCCAAGTTATTTTTGACCTCACACACATGCAAACAGTTTCTGGGAGTCAAAATTTTAGGGAAAATCAAATAATTGTGTATTCCTTCTGAAGCAGGCTTGTGATCTCATGACAAATGCAAGCAGGTAAGTCCTGCGTGTCAATGTCTTCCTCCAAAATCTACCACAGCCTTAATCTCGCATGGGCTTCCTTTGCTCTTGCTGGTTCCCAGAGTTAAGGTTCTACTTTGAACAAGCCAGTTCATGTATTACAGCTTGCTGGAGCCCACAGTTTTTGCATCTAATTGTATCAGTCATACATAAACAAGAAACTTAATGAATAATAAAGTCAATAAAAATGTAAATAAAGTGTAAAACAGTAAACTGGAGCCAAATAAATCAGCAGTAAAGAAAAAGAAGGTCAAAGCAGAAAAGATTAATATCCAAAACCCATAAATCACAAATTACCTTGATGTCTACAGCATTTGTGCTTTAATGTTTACTTGAATTAGGTTCTGAATTCCTGGAAAGAGAGAGGGGAAGGAATAACCTCTATGTCATCTTAGGGAAGAATTCTACATCATTTTCCATGCAATGAGTGAGCTTTCCTCCAAGCTGCTGAAATAGAATCTCACAAGTACTTCATAATAAGAAAGAATAAAAAGACAATTAGGAAGGAGGATGTTGAGGACCTCATTTTATGAATCACATTTTGGATGTCTGGCATGTCTTTTTTTCGTTCTTCCAAGTATTTTGCTGGCCAATGAGATTATGGCTTGTCATTTCAGACACTTTACAATGGTATTCCTATGTCCCAGTTTAACACACTCCTTAATCAGATATTTTCTCTAGGCTGGTGAATATTCCCCTTCTTATCTGAGTGTAAAATTTTGCCTGGATAAATAAACAAAATATTTATTTTATTACTCTGTGTAAATGATGAATTGAAAATTTTACAGTTAAGAGGCTCTCTTGAATATGTTGCTTTTATAAACTTGTATTCTATAATTTTCTAATAGTTTTTTTATAATATATGTGTGGATATTTAAAAAGAGATAACACTCTTAGGTATCTCAGTGTATTATACTTGTGTACATTCAATCCTTCACCAAAATTACAAATGAAAAGTCTAGCTATAAAAACTTACAATTTAGTTGACTTCAGTTGACCTGTTTTGCTGACAGGGTACAAACAAATGTGCTGTCTGTAAAACCCTCCCTCCCTGAGGAGCTACGGTAGTCACTTAAAATATGGATCCTTCGTTAGCAGATTTTGAGTAAATTCTTACTTTGCTCTGTGTGATGCCACCGATTGTATTTTATGCTGAGAGGCAGCTTCTGAAAACATTTTTTGATTAGCCACAGTTGTCATTTTCTCCTGCTGCAAATGTATGGGTGACAGTGATCTAAGTGAAATCTGAAGGCTCAGTCTGGTCCTGTCTCATCACTAAAGCTGTCATTCACATGTACAATGGAGAAACCACGCTCTCCAGATGCAGCATGATTGTGAATTGCTGTGAATTTGGCTCCTGGTGAAGGTAAAGAAACTCATGACAGCTGCAGTTCCTTGACCCCTGTCTCTGACCATAAGGTAACAACTTCTAACCTTGGAGTTGCAATAGCATATTTCAAGCTAAAAATCTTTGTAGATCCTCATTAAACTTTGGGAAGCTCAACACAAGCACAGCTGTCAGCTCTGATGTCTGTACATTCTGAAGACAGTCTGTAGAAGGTCCCTTTTCAGAAACATAATCTGTTGTAAATCAGCGTAATGAAAAACCAGCCTGATGTCTGAAATTAGTTCATATTGAATGGCACTGAATGGCACTGAACATCCACTAGAAGAGATAGAAGAGGTAACCAGTGGATGTAGCAGTTTGTGCAGCAGTTTCTGGTTTCTGCTCCTAGATATTTCAGAAATTTTTCCTAAAAACTTTTTGAGGAACTTTGGGGTGACTACTACCACTGGGAAAGGGTGGCAACAGTGAGCTGAGTTGGCTAACAAGCTCTAGTCACTTCTAACAAGCTCTGACAGATGTTCTTGATCAAATGGTGCTTTTCTATTTGCTGCTAATTCCTGATTTTTAAGAGCCAAGCACCCTCCCAGGAGGTGCTAGGGAGTCCTCTGTAACTGTCTATGCAGAAATAGGCACGGAAGGGTGGGGAAAGCTCTGCTGTACGCAGCGTATGGGTGTGCTGATGGGGATGAAGGTGAAGTACTACAGAGCGTGGTCCCCACCGACTGCCAGAATTCTTCCTGGTGTGCCAGAGTTGAACTCAAAGCGAGCTCCTGAGGGAGGATGCTCCTGAGTCCTGGGTTTGCTGGGATGACAATCCGCTTTCTCGGGCTGGGGAAGACGTGCTCTTTGCCTGCAGGAGGTGTGCACTGGGGAAAGGGCCGTGAGGTCGAGTAAAGCAGCTGTGGGAGGAGGTCACCAGGCACTGCAGCAACAGAGGAGGTGAGAAAAACACTGACTGAATCTACTTCATGAGTGCAAAGTTCTAACCGCATTGAGTGACGAGTGACCAAGTCTGAGCTTACTATAGGTTTCCATAATGGTAAAGGCTGGAATCCTAAAGCTTCTCATTCTAGGAGGATGAGGATAACTCCTGCCCCATCTGCAAGTCTGCAGATACAGTGCGGGTTCAGTGCCTAGGTCACATATGAAGGGCTGAGAGCTGTGTCCAATTAAGCATCTGAGCAGGCTGAAACTTGCAGCAGCATCGGGAGGAAGCAGAAGTATGAGCTGTGGGAAACTCCCTGCTGCAGCAGATGGACACCACCATCTCCTGGTCTGACCTGGTGTCTAGGGATATTTGCAGCTTGCCAGGGCCTTTGGATCCAGGGCACCAGGTTGCCAATCTGGTCCTCAGATTATCCCCCACTGCTGCTCTTCCCTGTGGGCACCAATACTTGTAGGGGAAACCCGAACTGTAGCAAGCATGACATTGCATTTGAGGTGAAGGCCAAGGGCCCAGAGGACCGGGTGACATCTTCTTCCAACAGAAGCTGGAAGCAGGGATAGTGCTGCTCTAGGAGAAACATGACTCAGGAGGGATACAGGGGCACGGTCCAGGTGTGCAGAGGTGGGGTTAGAAAAGCCAGAGTCCGTCTGGGGTTGAATCTGGCAAGAGTTGTAGGGTGGTTGTAATCAAGAGACGAGTTAGACTGGGATTCACTGTGATAGACACTGCAAAAACAGAAAATGCATGCTCTTGAACCTAGGAGTGGCGGTAAAGAAATAACTGTAAAAGAATTATATTCTATTTAGTCATGTGTGGGCTCAGACTTTTTGCACATAGACTCACCCAGCTCTGGATGCATTTAAATTAGGGGTTGCTTTAAGCTCCAACATGGTCAGCATGCAGCAGACAGATACTTTCAGAAAATTATTTACATTTTGCATAGGATGGCTGGTCATTTTGTCCACTGACAGGTGGCAAAATCAGATTCATATGCCTGATACCCCCGTTGATTTAAAAGTTAGGGTGGATATATGAGGTCTTGAGTATATTTCTTTGAGAAAGAATGTAAAATTGTGATACCTCTTGGTATTTTCCTTCTGCTGTTTTCATGCAATTCAAAGGGATGTGATCATCCTTCAGTTGGAGAAGGATGTGCATAGAAAAATAAGGAAAAGTAGAGCAAAAAAAAAAAGAGAAAAAAAAATTTAGTTCTAGGTAGATGGAGCCAAAGGGAATAGAAAATAGGGTTTCTGTGGCCTCAGTCACCTACAAAAGTGTAACACCATCTCAATTACCCTTCATCTAAATCTTCCACAGGGAAATGGAAAGCACTTGCCTCCTTCAGAGAGGATTATGTATTAAAAGGATGGCAAAGGTGATGATTTCTTTTGCTTTCTCCCTCCAGTTAAATCTTGGACTGCAGAGCAATTGTCATATTTTACTTGCAGGCCTCTGGACAGACTGGTTTTCTCTGTCTTCTGCAGGTCAGCATTTCAGAGACATGCTGAAATATCCATGAGACCCCAAAGTGTAGGATTCCCAATGCGAGCAGAAGGCTTGGCATGTAGAAGAGTCTGAGAACAAAGCAGCCAACATCCTTTCCCCAGAGACAAAACACATTTTGTCTGTGACATTCTTAGTCTCCATCTGCTCAGGAGAGGGAAAGTTTCCCATATGGTGCTGCAGTGGGCTAGTGATTCACTCTATTGACTCACTCCACAAAATGCACAATTGAATGTTAAGTAACTGAAGTCAGCTTTAATGGATACAGCATATGTGTACTTCATGAATGCAAAATATGTAAACTATTATCATGTCACCTCTTTTTGTGCTGATAGTACTTCATTGATTACTGATTGATTCCTAATTGCTTAATAATTGGAGTTATCATTCTTTGAATAATTTGCATTTTGAATTATCAGTTTAGAATCAAAATTAGAAACACACCCGTTTCTGCCATGCCACATTATATTTTACACTTTTCATATTATTTTCAGTAATATCTTTAGTCAAACACATGTTAGGTAGTTAAGATATTAGTGGCTTAGATCTGATGCGAAAGCTTACATTTCTAGAGAAAAGGATGACTGACTCATCCCTAGTTTCATGTACAACAAATGCTTTCTGTGTTTTAAAAGAACATTGATTTTTAAAAGATCTGTGTAAGTGGGCACAGTTCATAAGACAATTTATTATGAGATGGTCAGAACAAGGTTAAGCATCTGCTGCCTATCCTCACAGACTGCCAGTGATCTTAGTGAAGGATCTGCAGAAAACTGCAGGACAAGAGGGATTTGAGGGGAAATATTCTGTTTCTGACGAAGATGTGGCACCGAAAGCTGATTAGTCAAGTTAGAGGATCATTCCAAAGTTGTGTCATGTGTAACAGTGACAGAAAGTAACAGTGAAAAATAACAAAGAAAAGAAAGATTAACCATGATGCATAGTAATGATACTGCTTGGCTTTGGGATGCTTTAGTGTGTTTCTTTAGACAACGGAAATGTCTGTGAACTACATCCATCCAAGCTGTGAAGTTTGGTGTCAGTAGTGAATGGGCACAAGAATTAGAGAGATTTTCTTGGTCATTACATTGCCAGTCATTTCCCCCCCCACCTCCTTGATAGCTACTACTAAAGCTGAGCAGGGCTGGGTACAGACTCCTCTTCGAGTGGTGTTGGAGAGATTGCCGAGCATTGAGGCCTGTGCCCTCCATGTGCATTGCAGGCATGTTCACCAAGGCTTGTCCATGTCCTCAGCTTGCTGGATACCAGCTAACACTGTCCCTCAGGCTAGGCTGGTCATGCCTGCCCCTCAGGATGGGCTCCAGCTGTACCCCCAGCTGAGGCAGAAGGGATCCTGACCAGCTCTGGAGCACCCCAGCAGTCAGTGTAGACACATGCATTGAAATAAGTCTAACTAACAATCCACAGCTGCAGCAGACAAGGCAAACAAAACAACAACCTGATTCAAGTTTGGAAATTTCTCTCCACCACTCACTAAATAACCTGCAAGTGATCGAGCAAAGTCAACCATCTGCCTGTGACACCACTGCTTATGGAAAAACTTGACCTGCCTTATCTACTCAGGAAGACAATTTTTTACTCTTTACAAAGAAATCACAGACTTTGCCGGTCCCATGCAGAGATTTGCAGAAGGGTCTGTTGTACCCTCTGTATCAATGGAAACCATCAGGAACTGCTGGGGAAAAGAAGGAAGTTCTTTGGTTGTGAGGGCACCTGCATTTAATGGAGGCTTTGCTACAGCTTTTTAGTAAGTGATTGCAGAATTGGGGCTGGGTCAGTGTTTAAGAGAATGGTTTGTTTGAACTTGAGATAAAAATCCGGTGCAATACAGCTAGTTTCAAGAATGATATCTGGAGTACTGAGAAACTGTGTCTTGGGGAAACTAGGAGAAGGAGGGAACAGACTATTTTCCCCCAGCCTCAAGGGCTAAGAGTAAATAAGTGAATTTAACAAAAAAGTATAAGATTTAACAAATTTTAACCAAAAAAAGACCAAAAATATTTTCCTTTTTTTATTAAATGGGCATGTGTGGTGTCCCACCCTTAAGTGGAAGTGAGCACCCAAGATTCATAGATGCTCATGGTTGAAAGGAATGACAAAAGTCAGAGGGTCTGCAAAAGCTTAAAAAGTTTTACTAGTAAATCATACACTTGGCATGGAAATCGGAATAAGTCAATCCCTTATCTATTAGTATAAGCACACAGCAGTGGGTTTCAAGTAAAGGAGTAGGGTGAAAGAGAAGAGAGAGATGAATTAAAGAGGGGGAGAGAGACAAAGGAAGAAAAGCAGAAAGAAAGAAAGATCACCAGTATCGATCCAGCTGATGGAGTGTCCAGGTTTGTGGGATACACATGCCCCTGGTCTTCGTGGGGTTACCTTTTTAGAGATAAGATTTCCCCACCCTAGACATAAGTTATTTGCTTTCTATATATTTTAGTTATCATGTGCAGTCCATTCTCTAGACATTTCTGGAAATGGGTCAGAGGACTTCAGGGGTCATTGGCGGTCCTGGTTGCCCTCGCCTGGGCTGGTTTTAGGCCAACAGCCCATGCCCACTCTCGACCTCATTCCTGCACTTGCACTGTATTGGGTTGTGTTTGTCTACAGGAGCCAGAACAAGGAAGTGCTGCCCCACCTCTGTCTGGTCCCTCTCCAGCCACATCCTGCCCTTTCTCACAGCATGTCATTGCCAGCAATCCTTGGATGGCTCCACAGCTATCTGGCTGTCGGGGTTTGGGACAGACCCTCAAACTCCGATAGTCAGGACACGTTAGTCCCTTCAGCTTCTAGGCTTCTACAGTACTCAAAGTATTTTAGAAATCTAAAATGGCATAGTTGTTGCTCTTCAGTCATTCAAAACATCTTTGTCATCTATATAAAAATTTGAAATAATTTAATTTACAATCCTATAATTAAATTTAATTTAAAACATGAAGCAATTGTAATTCTGCTATACCTAGAATGTATACAGTACATGTATCTGTAATTCCCTTGGGCTACTTTATGATGACTGTATTCATGGGGACGTAATTTTTTCCTGTTTTTCCTGTGGAAATGTCTTTTCTTAAATAACTGAATTGCAAAATTTGAAACCTCTCTGATCTCAAAGCAATTATTTTTTTTTTTTTTACTAGTCAACGATATTGAAGCTTTCTACCTTCAACAACTTCTCGGTTTATAAATAGTATCAGTATATATGCATACATATATGTACATATATATATATGCATGTATATATACACACATGTATATAAATACTCTAGTGTGCAGGACAACTCCATTCATAACACAGATATACCTGTTGTTACAGGGAAGATTTTTCACTTTGGTTCATAAACATACCTAGCAGTGCTTCCTTTCTAATGAAAATTACACACAGTGCAGTTCATCAAGAAAGAAATAAATGTAGTTTTGAAGAATAAACCACCAAAATGGAACACATTTTTTTCCAGCTTTTTTTGAGGAATGTATGGGAGATGAAATAATACCTTTTTTTTTGTTTTGTTTTTCCCTGAAGTTTCAACATTTCCAGGACTTGCATGTCTTTAAGAATATGCAGCAGATTCTCTAAGCATTGCTGGATTAGGATTTCTCCTAATCCAGCAATGCTCAGGATTTCTCCTCCTGAGCACCTGGATTCTTGGTAAAGTAACAAGATTAAGTTTGTTTTTGCTAAAAAGCTACACTGTCACACTAAGGCTTCTTTTTGTTGTAGTTACTTAAATTAAGCTCCATACAGACTCTATTTAGTCACTTTCAGAAAGTTTTTGTTCAGAATACCTGACACTCATCCTTCCACCCTCTTCACTCCAGTAAGAAGGATTTGTGGAGCTCCAAAGTGCTGCTCATCACCAAAAATTGTTTTAAATTTCATACTTATATCAAGTTACATAAGGTTCAAGTCATTAAAATAGAATAAAACATTGAAATAATGAGAGCTGTTTAATTCACAAAATTCACTATGTCCCAGAAAGTTAGTTATAAGAGTTCTAACTCATACATTTAAATAAATAAAGCATGGAATGGAAAACAAAACAAAACAACCTACTAAAATTGATCCCTCCTGCTAAACAACAACTTAGACCTCTTTTAAGGCTACCAGCCCATCTGTTCTAACACGCTGTCTCTCTCTGGTTTCAAATGGGTAGAGATAAAGGGAGACAGTGTTCCTCCAGTGCCGTACGGGCTCACACTGTTGTGACACTTAAGGTGTGCAAACTTGTGAGCAGAGATTTAGAGAATAAAGAGAGATTAATGCTTGAAATCTGTGTTTTTAAAACAGCAAACCCTTCCCCTATGTACTGCTGAGGTTTTGGGCTGTGCACCTTGTATACCAGATGGGGACACTTTTCTGTTTTCTTGGTCTCGGTAATTTTTTTTTGTTTTCTTAGCTGGTTTCAGGTTTCTGTGTAACAACCTTTGCCTCCACTTAAAAAAAATCCAAACACCTGACCCAGGCTAGACTTTAGGAGGCCTATTTGGTGGGAAGTGAATGCTGGAATGTTTAAGTTTTCAAAACTGTAAAGATTCATATTTATAGTCACTCTGTTTATACTCTATCATATCATGTGTGGTAGCATAGGATATCAAAGCAAGAAAGCCTACAGGGATACCACCATTTGAAAAGAAAAATAGTTCTTATGTATGGCATAATGCAGCACAGATGGAAAGTTGTGCTTTTCTGTTTTACTGTTTCTGTACATTGCTCAGGCAATAAATACTGGACAAATCAAGCAGTCATTTCTAAGGCTCTATATTACCTATTTTACCAGTATCAGCTGCTATAGTTTTATATTCCCTAGAGAAAAGCTGCCTGGGTTCCAAAGTTTTATAAGGCATTTCAAGGAGACCTCACAAATAAAAATGGATGGAAAATATGGCCTGGCTTTTAATAATATTATACTTAACTCTGCATTTTCATATGACAGTCAAAGCTCTCACAGTGTATTGCAGCCTTATCATTCCTCAAAGCAGCATTTATTTAATTATTAGTACTTGCTTATTTCATCTGCTATGAATTCTGCATCATTATTTCAAGGGCACAGCCCAACAGGAATACTCTGTAACTGTGTCACTTCAGGTCTGGGCTTCATCAGCTGAGAAGGGTTATCCCAAATCCGATATAGCAGACATTCTCTGACACCTTCTCTCTGAAGGTGGCCACAAAGGATTCCTAAAGCATGTTTGCAAAGCCAAGCAGCCTAATATTTTTTAAAACAGTGCCTGAGCAGTGTGAGACATAGGTTTGAGAGGAACTTTTACTCTGATCCGAAATACCTGAGGTTTGATGAGCCTCAAGATAGGAAAGTCTGCCACCCTCTCTCCATCACCTCTGCTTGTGGTTAGAAACTGCAGAAAAGGGACCAGATCCCCCACAACAGCTCAGCACCTGTCCTCACCCTGGGCTGTTGTGCTGGCAACACACAGGTTAGTTTTGATGGATGCTTGTCTATAGCTGAACTGAAACAGAGCTATAGGCAAAAGAAAACTACCTTTCTCCAGAGCAGGCACTCCTGTCTATGAAAAGTCTTTAAAATCAAGGGCAAGATATCTTCCAGGAAAAAGAGACACACCCAAAATACATACTGAGCCTCACACAGGCTCACAACTGCCATGCTTTACACAGCAGTGGGAAGCAACTTTACCAGTATCTTTTTTCTGGCTTTTATACTCTAACTTACCAGTTAAATAATGGCCCCACAACATGGAAAAACAACTTTCCCTGAGCCTTTTAGGACTTCAAATCACATTATTCATATCCAGCAAGGTAGTTGCCACATTTTTTCTTCTTTTTCAAAGTATCAGTATTTTCTCTTTCAAAGGAAATAATAAAACTATAAAGGAAAAAGAATCTCTTAGCAATATTTATTTAAATTGGAGAAATAATTACATATAGGAGTCTGTGCTGCAAGATTTTGTTTGTAGGATGGATGGAAAAAACCTTTGCTATTCGTAAAAACAAAGTCATGGCAATATTGGTCATATCAAGCTTCCTCTTCCACAACACAAGCTGACGTCTGTCCATTTGGCTTTTACATCTCCCCGTTTAGCAGGTGTCACATTGCTGCTGAAGATGAAGGCAGTGCTGAGGATAAGGAAGAAAGGCCAATTTCAACATCTGACAACAATCTCTCCTTAACATAACATTTGGTGAAACAGAAAGTAGTTTTTGTCACTGCTATACCCCTGTGTGATAATTTCAATACTTTTTTAACTAACAGAACTTACAGTGACTCAGTTTGGAGTGGTCAAAGGCTAATCAGTGAAATATGAATCTTTAGTGGGTTTTGTTTGTTAATATGCTTCATATAACAGATATTAATTTTTCCCTATTTTCAAGACTATGCATTACTTATGTAGCACCCGTAATTTATTATTGTTGTTAATTAATTTTTAAGAATGGTTGGATTCTTCTTTTCAACTGATTTCCAGAGTCTAAATTTTAAAACATTCATAGAATTATAAAATAATAGAATTGTAAGGTTGGAAAAGACCTGTAAGATCACCAAGTCCAACAATTAATCCAGTACTGTCAAGTCCACCACTAAAGTGTGTCCCAAGTATCCCATCTACACATTTTCTGAACACTTATAGGGATGGTGGTTCCACCACTCCTCTGGGCAGCCTGTTCCAATGTTTGACAGCCTTTCAGTGAATAAATTTTTCCTAATATTTAATCTAAACCTCCTCTGACACAACCTGAGGCCATTTTGTCTTGTCCTAAAATATTCAAACAAAAGGATAAAAAGGTAAAAAAGCCCCCAAAACAAAAAACAACACAACTTGAATTATGTATTGAATCGAGGATTAGGGCTGGGGTTTTGTCTCTTTGGTTGATTTGGGTTTTTTGTTTGTTTCTTCTGGGTGTTTATTTGTTTGGGTTTTTTTAAGACATACTGCAGGACTATACTTTTGGCAACTTCACATTCAAGGCTGAGTGTACAAAACCAACTTTTAACTTAAAGTCAAAAAGAAGCCGATAGATATTTGGATGTGGCCACAAAGGTTAGAGCTAAACTAATAAACTGAACCAGGTCAGCACATGGGCCTGAGTACAGAATGAATGCAGCCATTCACACTATGAAATGTTTTGCACAGTTTGGTCTCAGCAATGTAGTGCTACAATGGGGACAAGCTGGGAGCCAGCTCAGGCCAGAAAACACTCTCCATGGGCAGTTTGAGGAAGGGTTAAGAGAGTTAAACTGTATTGACGTGAGCCTTTCCATACTATTTGTCCAAGAGCAGTCCCAGGATGTTTTATTTATCTCTACAAATGCAGTCAGGGGTGACAGGGATAAAGGAAGTTTTGGGAAGGGGAAGAGGTTTAGTAGGAAACTGCTGTGCCAAAGAAATTTGTTGCACTTCAGGGTCAACTAAACCCACCTTTAGCTTAAGGTCAAAACACCGAGCACCATTTTGAGAATGCAAACTCCAAGAAATTCAGATCCTCTTCTTGTTCAGAGTTGGAGACATTTTGAAAAAGGTTCTGGCTCCCTAATACAAAGAATTAACTCAGTCTCAGTCAACTTGTCTGGACTCAGTCATTTTCAGCCCTAGGTTTAAAGTTCCCTTTCCCTGTGTTCTAATCAGAGCATTACTGTTTTTCTTTAATTTACTTAATGTAGAGGAGTGGTTTTATTGTTGTGGCCTGCTATTTTTATTACAATAGCAAAAACATTTGAAAAAAACCAGCTTTGTTTCCAAGCTCCAATAGTTTTTATAAGCAAAAAGCCCTATAAATGGTGTCTGACAAAAAAACTTGACATGAATAAGGGAGTATGAGGCCCTACCCAGCAAGGTACTGAGCAGCCTTGTGAGAGTTGGGCCAGATGGCTTCGTTAGGGATAAACAAAAAGAGTGAAGAGAGAGCAAGCAGTAACAGCCATTTAAGGACTATGGAGACAGAAGAAACTTTGACCCCTGGACCACTTCAGACTGAGAAAAAAGGGGTTTTTTTGTCAGAAACCATTCTGTGACTCAGAGGAATATATGATCATGAGAGATATTCTTACCTAGGTCCTTACTATGCCTTTGTGACTTTTAAAAGACTTCTTAAAATAAGAAACCTTTTTTTTTTCCTTCTGTGTCTCAATTCCTTCTTTGGGAAAAAATCCGTTTCAGTCTCATCCTTACATCATTCTGCCCTAATGCATCCCAGCTGGAGGGACTTTCCCTTCATAATCATCATTTTCCCCAGTTTGAGGCAGATCCACTACCCCTTCTTGACCTGCACTTCTCCTGCTTTAATTGGGGTTGGAGTTAGCACAGGATTTGGGCAGCCCTCACCAGGTCAGTGCTGCAGTGCTTACCTTATAAGAATCCTGAGGCCCCAGAGCATCCAGAGCTCAGAATTATTTAAAAGGTAGACCAACGAAAAAACAGTAATAGAAATTCTGCACACTGAATGAGGGCCACTTAAAGGCTAATGAAGAGAAATATTCAGCACAGAGAGGTAAAATTCCTCACCTTTTCAGTGTTTGAATGCCCAAGCAAGGACTTTAGGCAGGCATTTGTATTTCGTGTAGTTCAACACCTTGTTTTGAGGGAAGACACCTGTAGCTGCTACAGACCATGGACCAGTGTTTCCAAAATTACTGCTTTGCATCCTTGTTTCTGCAGTTTACACAGATAACATGTATGAGTTTTCCCTGCAGCAGGGATCAGGTATCTGGATTACTTCTTCCAGTTCAGACTCCATGGCATTTTTTGGTTGCTCATTTCTGGCCCTTTCCACATGCTGTGAATGTTTTGTTGCTTAGGACAGTCCCACCAGAAGGTCAGGGAGATGCCCTGCTACAACCAAGAGTGTAAACTTTCTTCTGGAAATGAGGATGTAAGCATCAGCCCCTTCTTAAAAAATCATTTAAAGAAGCCATATAGAAGGTGACTTCTACAAATACCTGTCATAATCTGGAATCAAATTATTTGCTCAAAACCAGGAATAAAATGGATTTGCATGCAGGTCATAATTCTCTCAGATGAATTTTTCAATTTCTGGAGTAAGAAAAAACGATCCCTCAGCTGTCTGGGGGTATTTTGTTTTGGTTTGGAGTTTTTTTTGGAGGGGTGGAGGATGTTGTTTTTTGTGTTGTTGTTGTGTTTTGTTTGTTACTTTTTTGGTTGGTTTGGGGGTTTTTTGTGCCTTTGGTTTGGTTTAGGTTGGGGTTTTTGTTGGTTTGGGTTTTTTTTTTGTAGAAGGTGAGGCATTTTGTGAGCACAGCTGAGGAGGGGAGGCAAGGATGGCTTCAGCTCGGGTGCGGTATCAGCTCATCAGCTCAGCCAAGTGTGCGAGCGTTGGCATACGAGCAAGATGCTGCAGTCTGAATGTCGACACATGGTCAAATACTTCTCAGTAGCCCAAGTGTGATGTTTAAAAAATCCCTTTGTGGCTAATGTCTAGTAAAAGGATACATTGCTTGGCTAGAACAAAGAGTGTTACACTACAGACAGAAATGGAACATCTCCAAGTACTCCTGTTGTGCTGTACAAAGCAGCATCTCTCTTAGTCTGTGCTGTTTTCCCTTGTGAGGGAAAAGATTTTTCCTGATACAGGGGCTGCAGTAAACTGCACAGATAATGGAATAGCAGAGAGAATTCACAATAAATTTTTGGCTAAGCTTTGGGCTGTGAAAACGGCTTAGTTGGGTGCAGGACAAGTTTCATTCCCTGCAGTGGGTCTTGTGCCAGCCTTATTACTGCACTGCCATGTGGAAAATACTGGAAATAAAAAGACTGATCCTTTGAAAAATGCTTTGGTGGACTTGATGAGACAGAATAAAAGAAAGGACAAGTTATGATGGATAGGGATAGGGGGTGTTTGCTGACTGCCTGCAGGTCATTCCCAAATCAGTTAGAACAGCTGCAGAGGGGAAAAAAGAAAGTTAAAAATAAACAAAACAGATTTGCACCCATTACAATCACTGCCTTTGCCAGTCTTTGCACTCAAGCCTGGCTTCCTGGAGTGAAAGAAGAAAGACTTCAGATTTCACAAAGGAATATTAATAGAAGTAATAGATGAACTTAAGAAAGAAAAACGACTAAGATGAACACAACTTGCTTTTGGTGTGAACAGATGGGTCATGGAATAGTCTGAGGGGTAACTAATGGGACATTGATGCTTAATTGAACAAAATAGACAATTAGCAGCTGAAGAAAAATCTGGGGAACAGTAAATAATGCTAAGACCAGGCCAGTTGTACAGTGGTCTGAGATTCATTATAAATAGCACTTAGCAACTCACATTTTAATATATTCAACTACAAGGAAATTTGTCATATTTATAGGGCAAGATTCTATTTCAGAAATCGGCGATGCTGCAGATGATACAGGTCACTGTAGCCAACCAATTGAGCACCCATTTCCAGCACTATTAAGTGTGGAAAGACCCCATGAGAACTTTTGAAGTGGAAACAAGGAAAATTATAAAGCAGTAGTAGTGTGGCTCTCCTTGGCATTAATGAGAGCATTACTGTCAGTTCTGGTGTCTGTGCTAAAGGTTATTGGAAAAGGCTGACAAGAGTTATAAAAACCAGTCACATCCAGAAAAAACATGTTTTCAGCTGGAGGATAAAAATTTTGATTTCTTTAGTGCATCCAAGGGAGGGCTAAAAGGTGACTTGTTTGTAATGTACAAGTACAGCCTTTGAGAGATTGTTTTTGAGTGAAAAAGGCTCTTCATCCAAACAGATAACATACAATTTAGTAGTTTGAATGATGAAATTTTAAATAGAAATACCTTCTCACAGCAGTTAATTTTATAGGCATTTCACACATTCATCATCACTTAAGTTCTTCAAATAAAGACTGGATAGCTCTCAAAAAGACAGCTGCTCTATCTCAACCAGGAATTACGAGCTTTATTCAGGTATTACCAAACAATATTCTCCTTTCTGTGTTGTGTTGTATGTTAAAGGTAGCAGGGATAGCAGTCATTTTGGACCTTAAAACATAGGTCAGTACTGGGAAAGCTCCAAGTACATTGCAAACATACAAGTGGCAGTAATTTCTAAGAATTCTCATCAAAATGTCAGCTGTGCATAACAAGCATCTGCTTCCACTGGGTTTTAATAAGCTTTCATTTTCATTATTTTGAACCTCAGAGATGAAGAATGAGAATCCAGCTTTATTTTGCACTGAATAGTTCTGCTCTGTTAAAAAGAAAGTGATCTTTTCTTTATCTTTCTGCACAGAATGACACAAGATCTTCATCAGGTACATTTCTCACATTATTGCATGAAATCCCTTGACTAGCCCTTGCAGGCTCAGGAACGTAGGAGCCTTTAAAAGCCCTCAGAAAAAAAAAGAAACCTGGATCCCTCTCCTTTTTATTAGTTGGATGGGAAAAGCATTCTCTTGTCAATCCATCAAGAGCCATGATTTAAGCATTAGCTGTTAAACCAAGTAATGACATGAGCTTAGGTGATTATATACTTGCAGGTACCAAATGCTCATCGTTAAATGTAAGGACATACCTAAGAAGCTGTGTAATTTAAATAGCACCAAGTCCTTATGACCATCCAGTTGCCCTATTTCTTTCACATTTGATTTTATTTTTTAATAATGCTGATGCCGGAGGTGCTACTTAAGAAGTTCAGAGAGGCAGGAGCAGCAAGTTCCATCAGCTTTATAATAAATGGGTGTGTAAGAGGAAACCAGCCAAAGGGCAAGCATTTGGAGGTGAGATATTGAGAACACCTGCTCCTCCCTCAGCACACTTGTGATTAAACATTTTACTCAGTATGTGAACGGAAATGTGTTATGTTAGACTGGGGTCAGAAGGCACAATGTAATTATGGTTGTTATTAATACTGCAGAGGCCAAACAGATAGAAATTGTATTGGGAATGACTATGTGTAACTGCAAGGAGGAGTAAATCTCCTTAGGTAAGGAATTGCATTTTGGGTCGAGATGATAAAGAATGTTTTACTGGAATTCTCCAAATCTGTAATAGTTAGGTTTCTCTCCAGGAAAGCATTAATTTCTGTGTTCTTGAAACTTCTCTTAGTAAAACACAAAAATAACTTAAAAAACCCCTCAAATCTCTTAGTCCAAATCAGCATTCCTCAGTGTATTCTGATTTCTTAACATGATCTGAGCATTTTTGTGTGAGTCCGTGCTGAAGTGTTCCTTCATTTCCTAAGAAGTTTTACACCTTTCCTTGAGAAATTCCTACAGTGTTTCACACCTCAAGGCTGGGTGACCCATGGCTATTGTGCCTGAAGATAGATCATGGAACACAGACACACACTCCAAGCTATGCAACTGGTCTGTACTTAAGCATCTTTAATAATCCTCAATCATTTCATGACATAAATTTAAAGATTCAGTCCATTTTTTAAAAAGCAATTAATGGAGCTAGGCTTCAAGATGTAATTTCACACATTTTTTACTGCAACAGCTGCACAATTTGGAGCCAGTCCTCTCACAAATTGCAGAAGAGTGGGAATTAATGTTCTGGTGTAATGTGGTTTCACTACTCAGCTGCTCACTCACTTTCACCTGAAAAATGGTGAGTTAAGGTAGAGGCAGTTCAGTAGATAAAGCAAAAACCAAGCACACAAGCAAAAGAGCTAATGAATTAATTCAATACTTCACATCAAGCAGGGAGGTAGCCAGTCGTCTCTCAGATAGGAGGGCTTTGTCATCCATAGTGGTGACTTGTGAAGACAAATACTTTGTTCAGCTGGGGATGGCTGCCCCAGCTGTGGCTCTACTCAGTCTCTTGTGCCCCCCCAGCCTCCTGCCTGTTCAGGAAGGGCAATGAGCGAAAAAGGCCTTGACTGTGCAAGCACTGCTCAGCAATAACTAAAGCTACCTGTATTATCAACACTGTTTTCAGCAAAAATCCAAAGCATAGCCCCCTACCAATTACTGTGACAAACAGTAATTCTGTTGCAGAAAAGCTCATTACATTCTTCATTCTTCTTCAGATGTATCCATTGGATTATGGTTTTTAATATAAAATTAGTATTTGTACATTAGTATATATGTACAAGCTGTTAATATTTATGAGAAGACTAAACTCTTAAAGTAAATCAAGTGTAATAAGAAGCAATAGCTGAAACTCTCAATACATTTGGTAAATAAGTGCAACTGCTCCCAGTACAATATTTGAGAGCATCTTAGTGAAGGTAGCCGTTCTGGTGTCTTACAAGAAACTTTCTTCAAAGTTCAGGGACAGATACTGAGTACATTTGTATTTTACTGACTTTATGTATCTTGAGCAGCACTGTACACAGCAGGACAATTACTATAAGGGGTGAGATGCCACCAGCCTTTTTTCCTGTAATCAGCAGCAATAATTATACAGAAAGGCAAGTACAAAATATGGTAGGTATTAAACCCCATCCCTAAAGGCTCACGTCCTGAATCTTTTTGTCCCTGATTTAAAAAGAAAGGACACTGTAATCAGTTTTGACTGTTGAGCAGCCTTGTTACTGGAATCAGAAGAGAAATTTTTTCTGAATTTTACCTAAGTTTGACTTTAAAAATTCCCTGTGGTGATGTCTTACCCAGTCTAATTGCACAATTTATAATTTAAAATGCATTTGTTGGTTTTGAAGCTTAGCCTTTTTTAATTAACTGAAAGGTCACTTGCCTATGTACTATGAGTTAGGTTGTGATGCCTACAGTCAGTCCCATATGTTGATTGAAAGGCTTAAGTTCATCAAATTTTATGACTTTGCCTGTTTGCAATTAAAATTTTCCCTGCCAGGTGTCTGCCACAGTTTGATTTTACAACAAAAAAACCCACTAACAAACAAAAAAAACCCAGTTAAAACAATAAAGCAGTTTCTTACAGAGACATACAAACCTGTGTTTTTAAATGAAGTTATTCATATGACTGATTAAACTGAAAAGCCTGAAGAGTGCTTGGCTTTTGAGCAGGAACTGGAAAACTGAAAGGCTCTCTTGGTGTCAAAGGTGTGTCTTTATCCCTCCTGTCATAATTATTCCAGGTATGATCAAGTTTTGAATTTCAAGTTTTAAACTAGCTACTCTTTGTTAACTCATGCTCTGCAGAGCATATTAACTGAATTCTTAACATACCATCCAGAATTAAGTACAGAAAGTTGCAATACAATCTCACAGTTGCAAAAATACCAAATATACAGGAGTTATGCAGTGCCAGAATTAAGTTGACACATAGAATTAGCACTCTCCTTTTGTTTATGTAATGATCTTTAATTCTATAACACTCTATTTTTTTTTATTTATTTATTTTGGCAACCTTTAAAGCACAAAGGAAAAGTAAATCAAATCAGAATAAACATTTATCTTGTCTTTTCATTCTTCTTGCTGGGGTTAGAATAGTCCTTTTGTATGAGTCCCCTACAACCATTTCTCATACTGCCACCATATGAACTTTTTACTTGCATCTCAAATTTCATAAAGAAGTAGAATAGGACAGTCTATCACATACAACTGTGATATCCTCCCTAAAGAAAAGTCATAGGCCCATCCTAGACTTAGGAGTCCTGACTAATCTATTGGCCTGGTCTGTGGTGGAATGACAGTGTCAGTGGACAAGGGATGTCATCTGCATAGACTTCTGTAAAGCTGATACAGTCCCCCACAACATTCTTACCTCTAAACTGGAGAGATATGAGTTTGATGGATGGTTTTTTAGATGGATAAGGAACCGACTGGCCATGTCCAGAGTGACAGTCGACGGCTCAGTGTCCAAGTGAAAAACAGTAATGAAGGGGATGTGTCTCAGGAGTCCATACTGGGACCATTCCTACCTGATATCTTCATCAGCTACACAGGCAGGGGGCCGAGTGCGCCCGCAGCAAGGTTGCAGATGACACCAAGCTGAGTGGTGGAGTGGATTTGCCAGAGGGAGGCGATGCCATTCAAAAGGTCCGTAATTGGCTTGAGGAGAGGGCCCATGCAAACCTGAAGAAGACCAACAAAGCCCAGTGCAAGGTCCTGAGCTTTGGTGGAACAACCCCCAATGTCAATAAAAACCTGGCAATGGACTGATTGAGACCAGGCCTGTCTTCATTATGTAACTCTTTCCATGATCCATTTAAGCCAGATCTTTTCAGACAGTTGTGTAACAGTAACTATGTTCTCGTGATGCAGATGAATTCCAAATTAGGGTTTTAGAGTTAATTTCATCAAAAATGTGGTATACCTTTAGTGTTCCATCAACACCAAACTGCTAGACTCCACAATAAATACAGAAAATATAACCTATCATATTCAATTAAAATATTCAAAAAATCCACAGGTCAACACACTTAATGCCAGAAAACAAGCAAAACCAATAGTCTCTGGCATTTAGATGAGCTTTCAGATAATACTGCATCTATTTTTCAGAAACAGTCACAACACCAAATTTATCAAGACGATAAAAAATTCTTAGCAGGGGGTTAATTCTCTTGTGGAATAAATTTTAATTTATTCATGTCATTGTATAAGCTTGTTGCAAGGAAAGAAAGACTTCAGCAACTGTACACACCTGTGGATGATAGAACATCCCATAATCATAAAATCTACAGAGAAAATAATTCATCCATTTTCATTTACACCGAAAGAAAATTATACTTTTAAAATAAGATTACTACATATCCCCCTTCTAAAATATCTAAATACAAATAACTTTATTCTCTAAAATCACTGTCATCAGAACTTCTAATAGAAATATTAGGTAGAACCAAGTCTTGCCTAAAGTGCCGTCATTTCATATGGTTGAAAACTAAAAAGTCATTCTTGTGACTGTTGGGGTGAATTCTTAATGAATAAATGACATCAGTGTAGAGATGATCCATGTATTTTCAGGCTGGAAGAGAAAATGGAACCAAGAGCTGAAGGAGTTTGGGTTGTTACAGACCAGTGTTGCTTCCAACAACTTCATTGATTCCAACCTCTGGAATCTGCTTTTTCTTCCTGAAAGATGGTGAAGGGAACATTGCCACAAAACATGTCTGTTGCTGCCCGCAAAATCAGCTGGAAATTCTGCTTTCCTGCAGAATGGTCAATATTGTACACAGCAGAAGAAATAAAACCATGCTGCTTGCTTCTGTGAAGGTATTATTTTATTTTAACCCTTTTGTTCCTGTTCCAGACACCATATAAATGCCTTGTGTGGATATATTTGTGCTGCTTTTTCATCTGGGTACAATCCTAAATTCAGAAGTGTAATCAAGAACCCTGCCTCACGTGGGTTTCTGTTAAATCAGAACATCATAAGGTTTTAAAAGCATGCTGGAACAGCGCTGTGTTTTGGACTTAGGGTGAGCAAAAGTTTGATGACACACCAATATTTTGGTTCTTGCTGAGCAGGACTTGCACTAAGACAAAGGACTTCTCAGCTTCTCATGCTGCTCTACCAGTGAGGAGTCTGGGCGTGCATGAGGAACTGGGAGAGGACACAATCAGCTGACTCTGACTGACCAAAGAAATGCTCCCTACCACATGGCATCATGCTGAACAACAAAACTGAGGGGAATTGGCTGGGGATGATGCCACTCTGCTAAGGGACTGGTTGGGCATTATTCAGTGGCTGGTGAGGAATTGCATTTTGCATCACTTTTTTTTTGTGTATTCTTTTATCATTATTATTTTCCCTTTATTTTCTCTGCTATTAAACTGTCTTGATCTCAACCCAAAAGCTTTTACCCTTTTTCTAATTCTCTTCCCCATCCCACTAGAGGGGAGTGAGTGAATGGCTGGGTGATGTTTAGCTGCCTCTCTGGTTAAACCACAGCACTGGTGAACTATTCTGCTCAAATGAATAATGTCATTGAAGCCAGCAATACTTGGAGGGGGTTAAATTTAGCAAATCACACATGTCTCTGTAGGACTGGAGCCACAGCTTGTGTAACAGAACGTTTCTAATATTCCCCAGGACCAGCATGGAAAATTGACTTGAACAAATCATTAGATGGCCACAGAAAAATGACTTAAGGATGTGACCCTCACAGACCTGATTTCCTGTAGGCTGCAGAGGAACAGTAGTGCAAGCACTTAGAATAAAAGCTGTCTGTTTTTCTAGCCTTTGGAAAAAAGTTTGGGACAATTTTCTTTTGCTTGCATTTTTTACTGGAAGAGGTAGTACAGAAAGATAATTCTTGCCAAAATATCTGCAGGCTTAAACATTTAAAGCACTATTTTGGTGATTTTTATAAGGTCTAGGTACTAGAGCAGGATACAGATAGAGAAACAAGGCTTGCAGCTAGTTTCATGTAGTCCTATTAACAATTTGAAGACTTATGCAGAAAATACACCAGTGATGTCAATGTCCTTGTAATATTCATAAAGGTGCTGTCTAGGTTCAGCTGCATTCTGGTATTTGTACCCAGGAGCTATTTTTTCCCCCTTACTGTTATTTTTGCAATTCTAAAGCATGAATCATAAAAAGAGCCGTTTGCAGAAGCACATTATTATCCACCAACAGCAGCTCCTTCCATTTGCCACAACATTCCCTCAAACCACCTATTGTTATGAGGGTGCTGCTGTTGGTTAAATGCTATTATACAAATAACATTAATCATACATGCCTGCAGTTAATTTTAATTACTCTGCTCTCTACTTCCCTTCTCCTTTCCCGTCTTTCCTCCAGTAACGCAGCAGAGGAACTGAAGACCGACTGTTTCTGTGCCCTTCCTGGAGACCAAAGAAAGAACAGAGGAATCCCTCTGTGAGCTCTGACAGCAGTTAAAGGGAAAAAAGGTGCTTTCAAGTAAGAGAAATGAGAATCCCTCATTAAAAAAAAAGTGGTTTGAGACTGGATTGACAGCAGGAGCAATAGTTAAAACAGTGTCTTAATTCATTAAAGCACCAAAGCTCACAGGATAGCTGCTGCTGACAGTGGCCACACACCACCCAGTTGTGACTGACTGGTGGGTTCAAAGGTTAGTGCTGAGGATGTGGGGAGAGGGAATGCTGATAAGCTGTACCATCACTAAATGCCAATTCTCTAGACTGAGAGTGGTCTCATTGCTCATAATTCCCAGCATGTATATACATTGAGAGTGACCACAGCTTCTGCCCTTTGTGGCCAGGTGAGTGCCCTCCACGTGAGTTAATTCTATGCTGAGCAGACCTACTGGATCTGATGCTCTAGGGAAACCCAGGCATCCAGACACTGACGGTGTGACTCACTGTGTCTGAATCAAGGAGTCAAAAGCTGTGAGCTAGTATAGCTTGTCTCCTTTTATAATAACTTGTCTGATTAACACAACTTTTTTTTTTTTTTTTTTTTAATTCAATGGTAAAGAGGGTTATTTTTATTCTTTGATTATTAAGTGAGAGTCAGATGTCTGGTTTGAGACACTGGTAACTCCTATTAAGGATGTCCATCATGGGCCAGAAGCACCCCAAGCCTTGTCTGTGTATGCCAAACATGTCTGAGTGTCCCTCCACAGGGTAATGTGCTCATCACCCTGAGCTATTGACATGATGTAGGATTTAAACTTTTATAACACCAGTGAGCACCATCAAATCATTAACTAGAATTACAATATTACTGTTACTGTCCTCTCTCACATTCTTAATGCATCCTTAGTTCGTTTCTTGCACACTGAGCCACTTTCAGTATGTTGACCACTGTGACATCTGCCCAGGGGGTCACAGTGAAACCAGGGATCAGTTCCTTGCAGAGCTTTGTTTCTTGAGGGAAGACAGCTCTGTGTGGATTGGACTGAGGACAAAGCTCTCTTTCTCTGTGCTTTGCTTCTTGCTGAATTCTGTACCCCTGCAGGCTCATCTTCAATGCTGAAAGTTTGTTCTAAGTTCATTCTTTGCTTAGAGTATTTATAAAAAAGTGGGGCTTTTTTACAAGGGGAAAACCTTGGAAGCACATACCTTAATTTTCTTTCTGAAGTCAATTCGGAACTATGATTTTACACCATCCCTCCTGCCGGGTCTGCAAGATTTTCTCCCCATGCTCCTGCTCGACATTTCAGGGAAAGTGGCTGAGGAATGGGAGACACATCCCAGCCTGAAGAGGATATTTATTCCCGTGTGTCTTTGTCATGTGCAGATTGTGAATTCAGGCTGGTATCTCTGATAACAGTTAGGTGCCTCCTTGACTCCATCCTTGAAGGTAAGGAATAATGCCAGTTTTCTAGAGGAAAGGTGTCCCTCAAATGATCCAGGTGGATTTTAAAAGCTTGGCTTTTTTTGAATGAGAAGAAATTATTAGCAGTTTTAGTGCTAAGATATGGTTAGGCAACAGTAGTACCTAGGAGAGCCAAACTGATAAGATTTTGATTTTTCAAGCATAGAATGAATATTGATTATTAAGATATAGAGGAGTCGGCATAGCTGTGGATGAATTAAGAGAATATAAGAAACAGAGTTGCTGTTTTCAAAGGTCAGCCTTTCTCACACTCACTTTTTCCACTTTGTAATTAGTGTGAGAACCTGCTGTGCAAGGACTCACTCTCAATTTCCTTCACTTACTCTGCTTAGCAGATCTATTCTACTCCTGGCTTACCTGCATCCATTTCCTCAAGTGTCTGTACAATCAGGCATTTCTTCAATGAAAATGCTTTCTGAAATCATTGTGGTGCCAAGAAAATTTTTGGCACAGAATCATCACAATGCTGATAATTTCTTCAGATAATCTAATCTATTTAGTACCTTAGGCTGATATTTATACCTGGAAATTGAATACAACCTATTTGTATACATACATATATGTGTGTTTGTATATATGTAGTCTCTTCCATAGACAAGGAGAAAAGTCAGCCAGCCCCCCCATTCCCCCCTCGAAATTCCCTGGTTCAAAACAGTCTTTTGAAAGCAGTGGAAGTCAAGTACTAGAAATCAAGGTGCTGCTCTAGCAAACAATGAGCTGCAAGAAGCAAAATTTCCTATAAAAATACACCTTGTTCTTTTACAAATATATTGTTCTATAGTTTCTATTACAATTAAGGTCTAATATTGCTCAATTATATACAAGCTTTTTTTTTAATATAATTTATGTTATGTTCAACCAAAACCATTGTTCGCTTAAAAATCTTAAGTATCTCATAAAATTTCAAAGTTGCTGGAGTGACCAGATGTGATCCTTAACTGTGCCCTTATTTAATTAGTGCACTCTCAATACTTCAAATTTTGGTTTAGCAAGACAGAACAACCTTACACTGCTGTCACAAATATCCATTCTGCTTAGAGTGGCTTCAGTCTGAAAAGTATTCAATCTAACCTGATCCTCCTTTAAGTGGGAAAAGTGCATGATAATTTAATGCATATAGACTTTCAGCTAGGTGCAAAAAGTCACCAGCATGTCATGCACCACTGTCCAGGCTCTGCGTTCAATGAAATGCTTAACTTTTTCAACAAGACAGGTGACCTTCTCCCAGTTGGCAGCTCCTGAACAGCACTAATCCCTTACAAGGGGCTTGGCGTGAACGCTCCATCTCAGCTTCATGTCTTATCAGTTTGTGTGGCAGGCTATGATTTTTAAAGGATGAAGATGTGGTGTTAAGGCATAATCAAGGAGAAGGGCGATAACATGTTTGCATGCACACTAGTGTTTGATCTCTGCTGGGATAAATATTGTCATTGGCACACTGAAGCTCTTACGAGCTTCATCAGAAAATTAAATGCTCTGTTGATAGGTTCATATTTCTGTCCAGAGCTGGATGCTCCTAGAGAAATCTCTGCTAGGGAAGTACTCAAGAACCTTTGTAGAAGGTCAGATAGCAAGCAGCTCCAGCTAGTGCTGGAGCTAGTCCCATCACCAACCAAAAGGGCCAAAAGGACCGTGAAGCCCTGACTAACACGGAGAAATTCTTATGCAGCGTGTTTGCCCATCTCCCAGCAATGTGAGACTCTTAGGACTTCTGAAGCAGAGGTGATGGATGTCTCTGTTTTACAGTCCTACCCTGACCTACGTGGCTTAGCGGGCCAGGGATGGTGGCTGTGGCACTGCTGACCCACGGTCTGAAGTGCCCACCTGAGTGAGTGTCTGACTGGCTGGCCCTTGCTGAACTCTCTGACATTATTTGCAGTGAATTAGTAAGGTTCAGGTTGGCCATGTCTGCACAAGCCACAAGCACCATTGTACCTCATGTGAGGCTGGGCCAGGATCCAGAAACAGATGATTTTGAATAGAAGTTTCTGAAGAAATACAGCTGGAACTGCTGAATTCAATAGCTTGTTAAGTTACAGACCTAATTTTGACCATTTAAGGTCACTGTTAACCACCGTCTCACAGGTGCTTTCAGCAGAAGTATCCTGTAATTTGGGGGATGTGGGAAGGGAACAAACAGAATTAGGTTTTGTCTTTCTTCATATTTCTGCTCATCACTAGAAATGTACATCATCCAATGTGGTACCACTTTCACAGGCAAACACCACCCTAGGATTAGCACAGGGCAGTTCTCCCAGAGCTCCCCCAGCCCAGATGCCCAGGTCAGAGGGACCAATGGCCTTTCTGAGCACAAACTCAGCTGGAGCATGGCAGGCACTGGCTGGCTTACACCAGAAGGAGGAAGGATCGAGCTAATGCCATGCTGACACAGCACTGCTCTCCTGACTTTTTAATCAAAATGTTGAGAGCTCTTTGCCTTGCTCTACACAATGGAAACAAAATCTGAAATATTGAAATTTTTGGCAAAATGAAATTTTTCTTTCTGAGCCGGGCCCGGGCAGAACAGCATACTACATTTTCTCCCTAAAGAATACAAAACTTTTCCAAAATCCTTTTCCCTTTTTGCTGTTTTTATTCATCACGGACTAGGTTCATGAAGAGCTGCTGACACCACCATATTTTCAATTAATACAATACTAATCTGAAACATATCACTGAACTCTCCTCATGTTTTACAATTTTACAAGCACAAAAAAATCAGAATAACTGTCCTGGGGCAGTGCAATTTTGGTGCATAATTTGAAATGTGATTTACTTGCATTCAATTATATAAGTACAGGTTGGATATATCTAAATCAAAATAAATACACTGATTTTCAGGAGTAAAGATGATCAGTTTTGAATATAGAGCATGTGGAGTCAGTGTTCTCTAGAACTCACAGCTTAGTAACTCCAGTATATTTACTTAATTTGGGAACTAACTAATAGCCTCTCTCAGGGCAATTGTGATGTATTTGTCATGAATCAGTGTCATTTTTTCTGGCCATTTTAGAAATCATATCCTTCTGTTTTTCACTGGAAACTTATATTTGTAATGCTCATGCTGTTCATTTATCATATCCAATTATAAATAAGGGGAGGAGAATACCTTTACTCTAGTAAGGGTTAGAAAATTAAATACTTTTATATTCATATTTTATTTATAATCTTTGAAGAGAATATCAGCAAGAAAAGTGCAGTGTTACATCTTATGATCAGATATGTTCTTCTTTTCCAAGGGCTGCCAGTAATCTATTACTGGCTAAAAGCATGTGAATTCCATGTTCATCTTGAAGATGCAATATACAATATTTCACATCTACTGCACTCAGTTTTCAACAATCAGCTTCTTTCAAAGACACCCTGACAACTCAAATGGTGAATTATTAAGTCAGGATAACAAGGACAACATTCACTTTCTTTGTGCAGCTCCAGCTACAGCAGAAGACTCTATTAATTATCAGACCAGAAATGGGCTGGGATTTGCTTTGTACATTACTAAGCAATTTAACTGGAAGAGATGGGTTATGTATGGCAATAAATGACCTTTCTAAAAGCTTGTTTTTCCACCAACTGCTTGTGTTGAAACCAATTGCAGAAGTCATTCAAAATGAGCTGTTTATTGCTTCCTAAATGCATTTACTGCATGCCAGATGTCCATTTCAAAACATTCTGCTGTGTGCCTTTTAACTGACCCTACAGCGAGACGCAACTGCCCATAGCCATTACCCTGGAAATGCTGCTCACTTAGCAGTGGGCTGCCAGCCCAGCAGGCCCTGGGGCAGACCCTCTTCAACACCACAGAGATTAGGAGGAGTAAAAGCAACTCCTTAGAGGAGATGAGTCCATGTCCCACTCAGAAGGGTGATTGCATCCCAGAGTAAACCAAACTGTCAGTGTTATCTCACAAGCTGGCTGACAATAACAGCAAACACATGGCAGTGCAAACTCCCAGCATGGGATGCTTGCAGGGTCCCTGAAATTGCTTCCTCTCTTGTGCTGTAGAGTTACTTTTAAACTAAGCTGTGTTTTCTAGGGTGCCTGTTACCCTGAGTACTTCTATTTGGACTCTGTAAACACTTTTGCATGTTCCTGGTGTTCATCCTCCTGGCCCATAGCGGCCACCAGTGGCAAGGCTTAAATACACTTACCCTCACTTGGTGCTTGCCTTTACGTGTGTGCTCTCTGGGATAGCACAGAGCCATAGAATAGCTTGGAAAACGTTGGAAAAGACTCTTAGAATCCTTGAGCCCAACTGTTAATGTAGCACTGCCCAGTCCACCACCAAATCATGTCCCCAAGTGCCACATCTGCATGTCTTCAAAACATGGAGCACTGTGCTTTGGTAGATGCTGGCCAGAGGAGTCGCCTGGAAGGGATGAACATGTGGGGCCCAATTCCCCACTTACTCAGGTCAATGGACTTAGCAGAGCACTGAGAGTAGGAGCATGGCAATTTCTCCCTTTAATGTTCCTCAGCAGTTTTGTAGGTTTACCGCAACTTAAGAATACACAAAATTTTTCTTAAATTTTGCTTTAAAATGCTCGCCTTGTCCTTCAGTAAGCTATGACTTATATATGGAGGTTAGGTGGTCAGTTTGGCTAGTTCCTTCACTATTCAACATTTTTCTCTATTAGCAATTTCAGAAGAAGTTATTTTATTGTTCTCTCTTTCAGGCAGTTATATACTAACTCCCTCTGCTAACATCATCAGGGATTTCTTATAGTAAATGTTCTTATTCCCTTAGTGGTACCCTGAATGTGAGCCTTGGATAAAAATGAAAAATGTGTGAAATTAAAATAAATTTTCAATCTAAATTAAGATTAAAAGAAAAAAAAGTGGGGGGCTGGGGGGAGGAAATGTTTTCACAGTACAATATCAAGGAAATTAAAGTCATAATAATCTAAAATTATTTTGAGTAACTTTGACATATATAGCAATCAGGAAGAGAAATTACTTTTACATAACTGATTTCAGTCCCATGTCAAAATGAGTATTTTTTTTTCTATAACTGAACGTTAGTACATAAGAAGCCAACATGAAATTGTGAAGTGGAAGGTCTTTATCAAATGTGAGGAATTATAGCAAATGTGAAAGGTAAAGAAAACCTAGCTCTTTTTTTTTTCATAAGGCTGAAAAACCTTGATACTCAATCCATTGTGAAAACAGTTTTGGTTTTGATGAGTGGGAATTTTCAAAAAGGCTTTAAGTCCTGCTCCAACTAGACTTGTTTAATTTCAGATCAGCCATACTGCAAAGCAAGGAAGTCATCTCCTACTTGCTTAGGAACACGGAGCTCATATTTGGCATAGCAAGGCCACAGAGAGCAACTCTTCAAGCGCATAAGGTACTTAATGCATCATTTGTTTCCACATTTCAAAATATTATATTCTCTGCCATACCTTCCTTGCTCCTGAAAAAAAAAAAAAAACCCACAGCAAGTTGAAATAAAGCATATGCAAGTAATTAACTACCTCTGAATTTCTCTTGTTTTTCTTCAATATAAATTCAGTTAAATCCTGAATTTGAAATTAATCCTGGGCTTAATACAAATACGTTGGCTTTAATGCAGTTTCATTTGTATAGAATGAAGAAGAATGAGAAAAGCAATCACAAAAGACACATGCAGGAAGTTATTGCTATAGTATTGATTTTTCCATGAACATTAGCTATATGTCAGAGGTGGATTTTTATTTACTTAGAAGTAAAAATGCAACACTTATCTGTATAAATTATATCTTAGTTGATGATAGCACATGGAGTCTATTTTTGCAATGATAGAAACCAGTTTAAGTGAAATATTCAGAGTAAGTTTGCAACTGAATTACATAATTTCAACTTCCAAATTCTGTTACTCTCAGTAAATGTACAAAAAACACAATTCTTTTGGTAAATTAGCAGCGTTGGAAAGAAAGCAGTTCCACCCACGGTGGCAAATCAGATTTTCCAGACTGCGAAAAGGAACTAAAATTGTCAATCACTCAAATCAGGCTGCAAGGGCTTAACATTGTGCTGGCATGCAAATAAGAGGAGCCGTCTGCAAGAGTAGATCTGTTCTGCAAGATTAACGAAAGTATAGGAAATGGTTTGGAACTATCATTAAAGTATAAGCCCTGGAAATTATACCAAAGGAACAGCAAGAAAAGTACATAAAGAAAAAGCAATTATTCCATGTGATTCACTTTGGTTTTACCGTGGTGTGTGAGAGGAGAGGGATATACCATGATAAAGTGACAGGGAAGGATTTCATGTAGAAGTGAAAATGCAACTGGAAATGTCCTTCTAAATAATTGCTATCAGTAAACACCTTGTCAGTCTGATGAGAACTCAAAAGATCTGTTTCCACATGTACCTTTAAGATACCCAACATCCAATTCTGCGGCAGGCAGTGCTTGTGCTTGCCTTCACACTGAAGACTTTTCAGACTGACCAGTCTTAAAAATAAGTGGGGAAAAAAGCCTCTTTGCAGCTCAGAACTAGTCTGTAATCTCTTTGCATACTTGAACTACTGATGTTCCAGTTGAGACTGGGGAGTTTTATCACTTGATTGTCATTTTGGTCTCATTCAGTGTAACTTATTCTGAGGTCTGATCATCACTTCAGCTGTACACAATTCTCGCATTTTCAGGCCAGACTTAGAGTTTGAAATCCTATGGAACCTGACAGCAATTACCCCAGAACCTCTGGCATATCCATCATCTGGATGACTCCTCATGCTGAGAGCAATAGCAATTATAGCCAGAGAAGCAACAATCTCCTTAAAGCAATGTATTTGGAACAGAAACATTTAGAAAAAATAAAAAAGTGTTAAAATAATAAAAATCTAGCTTGTCAGCTAACTATGTTTCAGGGAGATGCTGGTAACACTGAGGATTTAAAGACCCTTGAAATCTCAGCTGGCATATTCTGTTCTTTCAACGCATGAATCTGTTCTCACTTCCAGCGTCTATGTTTGAGGCTTCTAAGGGTCACTTTCTTTTTATCATGTTCTTCTTTGCCAAGGAAAAGTCACTGTTTTATTACCCTGACTGCTTCTAGCCCCCAACTTTAGCAATGAGGCCAGTAATCCATTGGAAACTGGAGGTAAAAGGCTTACAGAAGGTGTTTTTTGTAGTGTTTTTCTCTTGAGCATTTCTGCAGGAAATAATTTTCTTCCCTTTTGTTTTGGCAACAATCCCCACAGTCCAATAGATGCTAATTTTACTTCAGAAGCATAGTCATGTAAAGTGGGATTTTCCTCGCCTAATTTTAGCTAATAATTTAAATTTAAATTAAAATTTAATTTAAATTTAGCTACAAGTTAATTGTCTAATTTACTCAAACAGAGCTTCCTTTTATTATGGACAGAAAGAAGTAGGTGTTATCAGAGGATAACATGTTCCTTACCTTTGGAATTTACCTAAGAATTGGACAGCTTAACTTTGAAGTACCTCAGGTGGTTGAGACCCATCCCACCTGGAGTATTGATTAATTCTGTTCCTTTTTAATGATGTTTTGCTTACTATTTACACATTTCATATTTTTAGACATTTGAGGAATAAAAAAGCAACAAAATGCAACTCACATTTGAGAGGAAGCCTTACAGGCCTGCTGGTAACCTAATTGTTTTTTAATCATTAACCCTTTTTTTTTAATGGTGGTGGTGGTGGTGTCCTTCAGATTGACATTTGTACCTTGTGATTTCTGTTGGTCTCAGCCCTGCTAGGTACCAGGCACTTGCAGCTTGTAGGACATGGGGGAATGGCTTTAAACTGAAAGAAGGTAGTTTTGGATCAAGTATTAGGAAGAAATTCTTGTGAGGGTGATGAGATGCTTGTACAGGTTGCCCAGACAAGATGTTGATGCTCCATCCCTGGAAGTGTCCAAGACCAGTCTGGATGGGGCTCTGAGCAACCTGGTCTAACAGGAGATGTCCCTGACCATGGCAGCGGGGTTGAAATGAGATGATCTTTAAGGTCATTTCAAACTGAAACCATTCTGTGATTGATTCTATGATTCTATGATACTATGATTTATTCAGCTGCATTTCACAGTGTGCAAAGCACATGCTGTCATTGGTTGCAAATGCTTTTTAAACCAGATGATTGATTTTATGATGCTGTGATTTGAAGAACCCTCAAACATTCAGGTAACTCTTTTATTCAAGAGATTCCCCAGGTTCATAATCTAGTAGTTATACATCTTCTGACACCAGCTGGTGCTTTTCTGATTTCTCCTTCAGATAGCAGGTCAGCAGGCTGCCACGTCATTCTTTTGTTGTAAATTTGGAAAACTGGCAAATTCTGACAACTGCATTTGGCACTCAGGGTTATGATGTATTTTGAGAAGCTGAGACTGCAGAAGCCAAGAGTAAACCCCCAAAGAGGGTGTGTAATGCTCCTGTGTGTAACTTGAATCCACTCCAGAAGCTTCGTCACTTCATCATGAGCCTAAGATCTCACCTAAAGAAATAGGATTGACTGGATTTATCTTCTAGGTTTTTTTCCCTTTCACCTACTTAAAAAGGATGAGCATGCATTTGGATGTATTAGAATAATCCAGTAAGTAGAAATGCCAAACAAAACTGTCACATTGCTGCTATTGAAGTACAAGGAGGTGCGAGCTGGAATTTTACCTCCATATTCTAATTTCCCTGGAATCCAAATATGTTCCAAAATGCTTAATCAGATGTTGTCAATTGAAAAGAAACTGTTACCAAGTGCTGGAGTTGGTGGTTGAATACACAAGCTGTGGAGGTGACTGGGTAAATGTGTCAGGAGGTGGAATTTCCAGTATTGCTGTCAACCCTCTAGAATTCCTTTTTTTTTTTTTTTTTTTAAACTCAGAGACTTTTATTCTACTCTCTCTTTACTTCAAATTAAATGTCCAAAGTGACAGGTCCTGCAACATTTCTGTCTTTAATCCTCTACTGGTCTATGTATTCTAGTCTATGCATGTGAGATGAGGATGTACAGGAGGCCCAGAGCAGCTAATGCAAATCCTAGGGCAAAATTCTTCATCACATTGTGGATCTTTTAACTACTTCTTTGCAGTATAACCAAGAAGTTATAGTGGTAATCTGGGAACCCAACAAATCTTTTGAATATTTATCTGCTGAGGCTGCAGATCCTCATATCCGTCACCAGATTGCTAAGAGATTGTGGGACTGTTTATGAGGCAAAGTCTGGTTTCTACTGCAAACTACCTGGCATGTGTTTCCTTAAAGCAGCAGAAGCTCTGCAAGTGGTGCTGCTCCAAGGGAGATCTCTGTTAGCTCCCTATGATCCCCCGTACTTTGGCAGAAACTCACATCAGTTGGTTGAAGCAAAAAGGAACAATGGAAAAATAAGCACACACTCCAGGAATCAGGGGACAGAAACAGAGAAATGTAACTTTTCTGGTAAAGCAAGCACAAACAGCTGAAGATTTATTGATTGTAACCCATATTGCTATAGTCCCTGAGCTAACACTTTAATAAAACCAGGGAAAATGACAACCAAAAGGAGCCCCAGAAATCATAAATTTCAGTGTACGTGCAGAATGGTGTGGAGAAAATAATCAGCAAAAAGCAATCAACTCCATCTCAATTTGGAAGCACAGAAAGTGTCACTTGGGGAGGACTGAGGTGCAGAAAACCTTGGAGTGTTCAGTCTTGCCTATTTCAGATGGCAGCCAGCGCCAGATGCTTCAGAAAAATGTAGGAAATTCCACAGCAGTCACATGGGGGATAATCTCTCCCCATCTACTTGCCAGGAAGATCTCATGCTAATCTTTAAAATTTAAGATATACTTACAACTTGAAACATCAGGTTTTATATTACTCCCAACATTCCATTTAAATGTTAACCAGTATAACTGGATAGTCAACTTTTTTTTTGAAACCTGCTAAACCTAATTTTTCTTGGAATTTCTTTGCAATGCAATATATGTCTACTTAGTTGTAAGGACTACTCCAGATTTGTTACTCTTATTTTTGCAGTGATCTGAGCTAAGCAAGTTTTGTCCAAGCAGCCATTTCTCAGTGTTCAAAATACCAGTACAAGAATTATAAAAACACTCCGCTCATTTTTCAGTTTGCAGCCTACACATCTTTTTCTTGCCTTCCCTCAGTATCCAAAAAGAGAGTATGGATTTCAGGGATGTGGCTAAGTCTGTGCCTGGGGTAGGCTTTCTGTGTAGGATCCAGTTTGCCTAACTTGCTCCAGGTTTTTGAAGACGTAGGACACACCTATGCTAGTAAATTAAAAAGTCTGGGACAGGAACTAAGTACTGGGACTTAAAGATTTATAGAATTTATTTGGTGGAATGATCCTAGAAATATTTTCCTCTGAAAAGTAATACTTTTTCAAACAGAGCCCTTGAAGAATTTGCGTGATGACAGAAGCTAGGTGGGATAAAAAATTGTCATTGGTGTTTTTAAGGAAGTTACTCAGTTTTGGAGGGTAAGAGAGCTGACTGCAGCTTGCACACATGCTGTGCTCTGTCATTCAGCTTCAGTGACAGAAAGTTGTCCCAAACAAACCTAATAAACTGTGGCTATGTAGCCTTGAGAACACACCTTCCACAGGCAAGTACATCCCATATAATCAGTAAAGGCAAGTGCCCTTGAGCTCCCTCCTGAGAGGCTGTCTTGTCTAAATTGTGCAACAGATTTTTCTCTCAGGGATGTCTCCTGATCAGACATGGATCTACATCTATTTTAGTCCTAGTGCTTTGTTAGCATCTGAAGCTACAGTGCAAGTCTAATTAGGCAGTGTGGATCCCACGCTTTATTGACTAACTCCAATAACCTGGGTATCAGGAAATCTGCAGCCATATTTTCCCTTAATTTTCACTCACTTTGTATTGAAAAGGATAGGGAAAAAGTAAAAACTAAATCTGAATTTGCAAGCTTTTATCTAAGTAAAAATGGAAGAGTGCTTTTTAAAATTAATTTCTTCTTTTAGAAAGAACAAACGCCAGTGGGTTTGTGTTGTGGTTGTACCTAGAGATGTCAGTCAGAATTCAGGTGCCTCTGAGCAAACATGTGCAATAAAAGAGCTCCTGTCCCATGGAGTTTAACCTGGAAATGAACCAAGTCATGAAAGAGGGAAGAATAAAACAAAGGCCTGGAAAATACAGTAATGTGCTTGAGATCAAGAAACTGACTGAAACGTGCTTAAAATTAAGAGATTTAGAGCAACAGGAGAATTTAATTAATCAGACTGTCAGAACTTCCTGCCAGGTAAAATACATTGCTGATAAATGTGTAAGTGCTGATAAAACACATCCCTCACTTCAGCAGCAGAAAAGGAAAGGCAGAGGAAGCTCTGGAAAAGCACTGTGTGAAGTGAGCTCTTAGTTACTTGCTCAGCCATCGAAAATTGCATATCATAAGATGTATGCCAGCATGGCCAATAAGCAGCAATTTTAAAATTAATATTTAGGATGACACATATTCATATTCATGTTAATACTATGTATTTTGTAGGAGGAAACAAAAGCTACAGTATATTTAATGGTGTCTTGCCACTGCTGCAAAACACCACTGCCATGTATGCCATGCATATGATGCTTGGGCCACCGCATGGAATCCCACCCAACTTCCATCTCCACTTTTGGTTTTTTAGTTTCTTAATTTTGCTTTTTTACACTTCATCTACAGCTCTGTTAGGATTTTAAGATTGTGTTCCTCTTATTCTTAAACATCAATGGCTCTTTTCAGCTGAGATTTTACTTTGGTTGTCTTTTGTACTCTGAGATTTTCATGAATGGGTGAACATCTGGAAAGTTTGTTATCAATTAATCAGTATTTTTTTACATATAAGCAGTGGTGTATCTGAAATTGAAAAGTAACATATTCTGGAGTGATTTTTTTTTTCTCTTTTAAGAAAAGCAGTGTTTTATAGCATCTTATTCTTGGACAGACTGTGAGGATTCTGCAATGGTACTGAAATTAAGAGTCAATTAATCAAGCACTGCTAACAGGTACTTAAAAATTCTTAAGCGAGAGAAAGAGATCATGGGCTTACCCCCAAAGCAGAGGAAAATTTGTTTTGACTAGCAGTTAATGCAGAGAGCACCCTTATCTCAAAAAATGAAGTAGTTGTCTTATTCTGAAAAAACTTACATTATACCTTCTTAGTCCCTTTCACACATGGATTTCATAGATGCAATGAGGAATAAAGCTAGCTCTCAAAATTTTCACTGTACATGCAATTGATGCTGATCATAAATCCACTAACTATCTATAATATCTATACACTTATGTTTCTTGCTCCCTGGCCACTGCACTCTCATTACACAATCAGCAACCAACAAATGGAAATGTTTCAAGGTGTAGCATTTGGAGATTCAAGTCTCTTTTCATTTTGGCAATCTTGCTGCTAATCTGTGTAGCTGGGCTGGGGTTTGTTTGTCTTTTTTTTCTGCAGCCATGAATTTTTCATTCCAGGTTCAGCAGCTCAGCTTCTGGATGAGAGGCGATGGGTGCTCAGGTCTAGATTTGCACACACTTTATGGTTAGGAAAATATCCTGTAACAAGGGATGTTATACGTATATATAAATACACTCTTAACTGTTACCAAATGTTGGCTACATGTAAAAAAATTAGGTCACAATGAGAGTCACAAATTACGTTAATTGCCTGAAAAATATCAGCGTATGTTATATGGATTCCAGCCTATTATTTGAAAAACGTGAAACACCTGTAAAAAAGGAGAAGCTTATGATAATTACCCAAGATGAACATCAGGTCAAGGAAAGTTTCTGCAAAAACTGCAATACTCATCGACTTCAAGAACGCTTCCCACAAGAATAATTTTGAATCTTGACTTCAGAAACATCAGTATCAACATCCGTATATCTTTAACAGAGTGAATGTTCTGAAGCTATTTATGAGATCTGATTGCTGAATACCAGAACTGGGATGGAAAGAAAGTGAGAGAAAAAGAAAGTAAAACAAAAAAGACTTGGAGCAGTGAACTTCTGTCCTGCAAGTCACCCTGCAATATCTCAGAAAACTTGAGTGGATTAAACTATTACACTGATTGACTGTAAATAAAGTCAAATTCTGCTTGTCTAAAAAACCCCAGCATCAATAATTTAAAGTGAAAATTGCTTTTAACTGATACACAAAAATACATAAAAACAATAAAATAATTATATAATAATAATTTATTAACATTTACTCATTCAGAATGTTTTTCTTCAGGGGAAGCATGGTATTCCTGAAGTTAAGTGTAAATGTATACATGTCAGACAAAATTGATTGCAAAACCACTGCAGGGAAAAGCTGTGTCTGAAACTGGGCACTCTGGGCTGCATTGCCTGGTTAGAGTTCTCACTGCTGTGCTCCTGCAGAATGGTGAGGGCAAAGATGAACAGCCAAGGAGCTGAGCCACAGCACTGCAAGTGTTGGTGGCTGGAGAAATTGGAAATGTCCTTTTTCAGCTGGCAGCTGGTAGTTTCCTACATGGAGAGAAAGAATTTAGGAGTCTGTTAGATGGGCTTCTGAAAATTTCTCTGCAGTGGTTTATATCTCTATCTAATTGTTTCACAGCTTGCCAGAAGTTACCATCGCTGTCACAATGGTAACATAGGAGGATTTGAGTTCACATTTAACAAGTTCTGTTTGTATTCTGTGTCTTTGTCCAGACTGACTTTTGCCCATGCAATGTAAGTTCAGATATCAGCTTGGAAATCATTGTGGCTAGTGCTGCTACTCCTCAAAAGCCTGACATAAGTTCTGACACACAGGTGGGAAGGGCAGAAACACCTAAAACAAGTCCACAAAGCTCATTTTCAGTTTGTTTCAAGGCAATTTGCCTTCCTCTAAGCAATCTTCAGCCCTGGCAAGTATCAAGTGGACAGCTTCAGATCGCTTTCTGAAGTTGATGTGACAGCCTTGCTTGTAGTGCAATTGTCCTATCTCATTACTCATTTAGACACTGCAGAAGAATGCTTCTTACCCACTGATAATAGATTGCCTTGATTCACAAAGGCAAAAGTTACAGAAGTAGGCAAAAGTCTTGAAAATGAATGAATGCACTAGAGGTCAATTTTCAAGCATTCTGAGTGCATCACTCAAAAGATGGTGACATTGATTTTTACTATGTACATTCCATTAGGAGTAATTGGGTCAGGAAGACATTTATGCATTTAATATACTTTTATGACTTTCAGTGATGAAACTGGGAGTTGGGTTCAGATTTGAGTGTTATTGGAAGTGCCTCTCCACCAGGTCAGCTTCTAAGAACAGTGGAATAAATGTGACTTAATGCTTTGCAGTAAGTCTCACATCTTTTATTGACACTCAAATTCTAATGATATCCAGGAAATGCAGATTTAAGAAGAACTGCTGTGATGTAACAAAAGCTTCGTCTATAAAAGTTATGGAGCACATATGCACTGGTGTTCCGAAGGTTTTTCATTGTCACAAATATTCAGAAAATATTTATATTCTCTAAGTAGATTTTAATGGACCTTTGAAATTCATTAGAGTGTTTTAGTCATCCTGCCAAATTAAAATTAATGTCTTCTGCCTAAGGAACCAAATCCTGGTTGTGGATCATGTTGCAGTAGGAGTGTGGTGGGTCTTTCAGCTATGTAAACCATCTGTGCCCTGAGTTCAGCAATACAAGGGACTATTGACCAGGTGCACAAAGGAGTGAGACATATTGCTTGACCATGGGAGCCTTGGTTTCCAATTTCCAGAATGACGTGTCAAAAATGCCAGCAACAAAAGGTGGAAAGTGGGAGGCTTTCAGGGGGAGATGGGAACTGGTGAAAGGAATTCTCTGTGTTTTCCCAGACAGTCCTATGGTGACCATGGTATTGTGTTCCTGAAGTTATCCCTGAGAGTCAAGACCCTGACACAGTTCTCATACATCTGGGCTTTGCCGTCGAGCAGGATAAAATGTTTTCAAATGTAATAAACTGAGAAAAAAAGTAGTTGCAGAGTAAATAGCAGCTGCCCATCAACATCTAACAACCAAATCTTCAAAATATTCAATTTTTGTAAGTATTTTTAAGAAAAAGGAGAAAAGAAGAAAGTTTTGAAGATGTTGGAATGTTTTGTATAAATGCTTTCAAGAAAAAAACTCTCAGTAAGATACTTTGTTTCAACTTTTTCACAAATATTGAAAACAGTGTTTGCATTTTGAAACTGAAGAGCTTTGCAAATAGAATCACAGAATTATAGAATTGTTTAGGTTGGAAAACACCTCTAAGATCACCAAGTCCAACTGTTAACCCAGCACTGCCAAGTCCACCAATAAACCGTGTCCCCAAGTGTCACATCTACACGTTTAAATATCTCCAGGGATGGTGACTCAACCATTTCCCTGGGCAGCCTGTTCCAATAATCCCTCCAGGGAAGAATTTTTTTCCTCATATCGAATCTAAACTTCTCCTGGCAGAACTTGAGGCCATTTATTCTCATCCTAACTCAAGTGCTATTCCTCTCATCCCAAAGTACTTTGTGTCCACTTTCACCCTGCCCCATTCAGCAAGACTCTCACATTTCCCTTGTTCCTCATTTTATTACTAATATAGTGATAGAAGTTCTTGATGCCCTCAGTATCCCTTAAAGTCTTCAGCTGGGACTTTAGAGTTCTGACACCATTCCCACACAATCATGCAATGTTTCTAAATTCCTCCTTTGTAGTCCACCTTTGCTACATTTTTGCACTGAAGTATAGTCATGAGTTCCCTGTCAACAAAGCTCTTATCCTGCCAGGTCTACTTGACATTCTGAGTATTTTGACTTTGACTCCATTTTTGCTGATGGAGGAGGTTTCTACTCTGTCACTCTGACTGGAGAGATGGCTAGACCTACTTTCACCATTGCAAAATAATGTCATGTAGCTAAGTAAGTCACAGAAAAACAGAATATTTGCCTATTAGTACTTTAAAAAATTCACTAATGAAACAGTTATTCAATCTGAAGATTTTTTTTTTCTTAGTCAGTTAATATATAAAACCCTTGCTACTAATACTACTATGTTATCAAATAACTAAAATTTTACTTTCGTTTCTCGGGCCTAAATCTAGACAATCCTATGTAAAAATGTTCTCTTTAACACAGGACGACTTCATAAAAGTTTTGTTTCTGCTTGTTCCCAAGCATGAGCGGGAATGTGCATTTTGATTGTTTCTGCTCCTCTTCCAAGTAAAGTAGATAATTGCATTGGCCCAAAACTTATCTTTCCACTCACAGCCCGTTAATATTTGCTTCAGCTATTCCACCTAGTGGAATTTTACGTCTATTGTCTTCTCCCAACTGAAATGTCATTGACCCAGTCAGGATCACTCGTTGTTCATGTGCCAGTTCTTCAAGGTGCTATTTCTCTGGTGTAATCCCTTACAACCTGCTCAATCTGCATGAGCTGTCACACAGCTCCTAAAATGAGCCCTTCCAAATTTTCTCTCTGTAATGGAAAAAAACTAGAAGAATTTGGAAGTATGTATCTGTTATTTTTATATTCCTGTTCATTTGTCAGATTTAGTAACTTTTATCCTCACACGTGAAACCCTATTCAGGTAGCAGCTGCGTGGCAGTAGAGGTGATTACAGCCAGATTGCCTTCCTATTAGTGACTCTTACCTTTCTCCTGAACTTAAATGTGCCATCCAAGGCTGCCAGCCTTCCAAATCTTTCTTATCCTTGTGCCAAAACTCCTCTGCATTAATAGGTATTCACTTCCAAAAATAATGTCAAAGAAATGGTAAAAATAGAAAATAAATTATCTAGTGTCGTTTTAGATAGGATATTAGGAAAAATATCTTTAAGAAAGTGTTGTCAAGCATGGAACAGGCTGCCCAGGGAGGAGTAGAGTCACCTTCCTGGAGGTATGTAACAGACACGTAGATGTGGCACTTAGGGACATGGTTTAGTGGGGGACTTGATAGTGTTGGGTTAGTGATTGAACTTGATAATCTTGAAGATATTTTTCAACCAAATAATTCTACACTTCTACAATTCTACAATTTTAATATTTCTGGGTCAATATCTCATCCGGAATCCACAGGAGCAGAATCCACTTAGACTTGTCCCTTCATAGTCTTACTCTCCTCAGTATATCATTTCTTCTTCTGTTGTCAGTCTTCCTTCCTCTCATTTCATTGCTTTTGTTCACATTTCACCCATGTTTTGGACCATTTTCCCATCTTGTTGTCAATCATCCACTCTCTTTTTGTCTTTCTTGGGAGAGTCAGCTGTGTTCTTAATTCAATGAACACAGACAGCTTCTGTCAATAACAAAACCTGGGCCTTTTGGTCTGCTCCTCAGGGCAGAGCCCACAGGCATTCTCAGACATCAGTGTTACAAACATCTGAAGATTTTGGTAATAATAAATTCCCAATATTGAATAATTTCTATTAAGAAGTAGTCTGGTAGTTTTTTGTTTTTCTGGAAATGTGTTAACTTATTATTGCTGTTAGCGTGCAGAAGACAACTTGTTTATTGCTAATTAACCACCTACAGAGCAGATGTTTAACCTGAACAACACCTTTCAAGGGAACATCCAGAGGCTGAATTTACCAGGCACCTTTATAAGTATTAAGGACCTACATTTACCACTTAGCAGTAGCAAATTATTTCAGAAATGCTCTAGGTGAAGGAAAATAGCTAGTGGAAGTAGAATGTTAATTAGAGTCAGGAAGTTCAGGGCCAGATGTTTCATGGCAGGGAACCATGCTGTCTACATGGTGGGGTATGGGATCAATGCATTGTGAATCTGCTCATGTAAATGAAGGATCCTGAGGTTTGTAGAGGTGTTCTGCTCTCCCAATAACTTTGTCAAATCTATTGTGCTTAGCTTTTCAGTTTACCAAGTGTTTGGGTTGTCATTCAGGTGGAATGGGGAGGTTGCATAAGCATTCCTTCTTCTTGTAGCCATTTCTTGGGGTTCTGACATTGAACCTAAAACCTGTTGTGCTGGTTTTGGCTGGAGTAGAGTTAAGTTTTTTCCCAGTGGGTGGGACTGTGTATGTATGGGGCTGTGGTTTTTATTTATGCTGAACACAGAGTTGATTATATAGAGATGTTTTTGCTATTGCTGCACAGGGCTTACACAGGAGCCAAGGCCTTTTCTGTTTTCTATACTCCCATCCTGGCAGGGAATTTGGGGGTGCATGGGGAGTTGGGAATAGATGCAGACAGGACAGGTGACCCAAGATGGCCAAAGGGGTGTTCCAGACCATATGACATCATGCTCAGTACATAAACTGGGGGAAAGAAGGAAGAAAGCATGTGTATGGATTTTTAGAGTTTGTCTTCCCAACTCACCATTACATGTGATGGGGCCCTGCTCTCCTGGAGATGGCTGAACACCTGCCTGCCCAAGGGAAGCAGTGAATTAATTCCTTGTTTTGTTTTGCTTGTGTGAGTGGCTTTTGCTTTCCCTGTTAAACTTAGTCTCAATCCATGAACTTTCCAGCTGTTACCTTCCAATTCTCTCCCTGATCCTGTTGATGGGATTGAGCAGGTGGCCACATGGGGCTTGGCTGATGGCTGGGGTGAAACCATGGCACCTGTACAATATTATCTTATTGGAAGAGCAGCTGGTATAAATAGTCAGGAACGTGACTACTAATGCCAAGGCCTAACCTTCATTTTTTCTCCATCTACAGAGTAGTAGTGATCCTCATAATTAGGAAGATTTTTTTTGTAGCCAAAGAATTTCTGTTTCAATGTTGTCCCACAGCGCTGTTATACCTCCCTCTTTTACCTGAGTGCAAACTTTCTTACACCTGCTCTCTTTGTCAGTAAGGATCATAATTCAGAAGACAGAATGCACAATAACCCTGCAAACAGCTCTCCTCTTCAGTGCTCTTTTACAAAAGAGAAGAATCCTTTTCCAACAACAAGGCTCAGTGTCTTGAGTTACATTTGCATGTGTAATTTTTTGCTTCATTGCCCCTAATGTGCACTTACAAGGTATTATTTTTGAGCACAGCTATAACTGATTGGAACACAAACCACTGGGTTTATCACCTCTTGGACTTGGATTTGTGTCTTATCCTTAGACAAATGCATATGGAAAGCTTTGCTCACTGCGTTGCATATTGCAGCTTGCTCCCCAAATGTACAATACATAATTCAACAGAGTCTGGTGTAGTTGTCAGCTTTTCCTCAGAAAGAAACCAGCTGTTTAAAAGGCTGAAGGAATAAAACATTTTTGGAAGAGCTTCCCCTCATGGATTTCCACAGCTCCTCTCAGCTCATATTACTAAGACAGATACAATAACAAATTTACAGAAAAGAGCTGAAATCTGGACTTAAAGCCCAATGAGGGTTTCTGCCTCCAGTGATTTTCCTCACTCTCTGATTTATGGTTATGCGTGTGAAATGGAGCGAAGAGAGCAGCTTTGTGTTTCTCATGTTAATTTACACTTTCTGTGTCTGGAGCTCTCAAAGACCTTCGTATGATGATGAGTGAATCCCCGAGACACAGACCTATAAAAGTCATTTCATACACCCATAACATGAAAACCTTTAGAAGACATTTAGGGTATATCTTCACTATAATACCAGGAGGGAATTCCTGGCCCTCAGTGCAGTCAGAGCATCTCATGTGTGTACTGCTCAATGACTTTACCTTCTGGAAGGGACTGTCTTTCTCCATGTGGGGTATTCATGTCACAGGTCTTTGCTTGATGGCTATAGCATAGCCCCTTTTCTGTCTCTCTGCTCAAAAGCCTTCACAGCTCTCATAATTCCCACATTTGTGTCCTACCACAGTTTGTGGTGGTGGAGTGTCCCATGTGTTCATTCCATGTTGGCACGTTCTGTATTAGGGCATTTCATGCCACACATGCTGAAAGGCTTTCTTTAGTGCTCTTCAGTGCTAAAGTAGAATTATTGCACGCAGCTAAGAAAGCATAGCCAGAAGCACATTCCTTGAACCTTCATGGCCATCAGAACAGCTGATAAACAGAATGTAGACAAATACTATGCGTAAGATATAAAAATGCTCTTCTGAACTCTTCCTCACAAAGGATAAAGTATTGATAAGCTTCCTTACTCTCCAACTCTTCTTCCATGTAAAATACAGAAATATGAATTATGTTTCTCCTGTGTCCTCCTCTCATATTTCCCTACTATAAAATACCACGCAGATAAATTGTAAATTAGTTTTCCCAATTCTCACAGCTATTAAAAAATAACTACATTAATTCACATCTCTCTTCCCTCACCCACCTGTGCAATAAACAATGATATCTCTTTAAAGCATCCATTATTCTTGTGAGACTTATAAATGAGTCTTTCTCATCTATAATATCTGTGGTGTTACAACTGAGTCAAGCACACAAAATGAAAGCTTCTCCAAGGCCAAACAGTTAAATTTCTTATGTGAATAGTCAGAATCTTTCAGCAATTGTTACCCTCCCATACTTCTGTTACTAGATATGAGACACTGAGACAGTCTGTGTGCTCCACACTGTGTCTATGAGAGAGACAAATATCCAAGTACCCCAATTTCTGATGGGCATATAGAGGACCAGTTTATAATTAAAAATATATATCTTTGAAGATATATATATAAGAGATAATTTAGGTGAGAAGCCAGTCTGATGTAGAAATATATATGTGACCAGCCTGACCCTAATTTAAAGAAAGACCTTCTACTCACCAGTGTGCTAAAGGGGCACCTTGTTGACAGAAAAAAAGAGAAAAAAGAGGTACATATGCTTCTACCTTCTCTGTTCAGGGCTGCATTATGGCAAAAGTGATCTTTGGGATACAGAGATAGTATCTGATTTGGGGGGTAGCAGTGAATCAAGAGAACTTTTGGAAAGTAAGGACTGGGGAAAGATGGATTCATCATAAGAAAGGCTGTTGTCTCCTTCTGTAACTTCCTGGCCAAGATGCAGAAAAACTAACAGGAAAGGAAGATTGTGGACTACCAACACCAAATGCCAGTCTATTCCCTTCTGCTTCTTTTGAAACAGGGTAGTGTCATGCATCCTCTCTGCACAGCTTGTGTTCTGGCAGCTGAGATGTGTGTCAATGAGCTTGTGTGATCACGTATCTTGTGGAGCACATCCTCCAGAAGAATTTGCCTGGGTGATTGTGGCCATGCTGCTGGGTAGCAACCAGCAGTGTCAGAAAATGGCAGCCAGGATCAGGATCCCACCTTCAGATGTATCTGTAAAATTACCAAGAGAATCAGCACCTAGGCACACACAGGATGTTGCACTGTTGTCCATAACCTGCCTCCCTGGAGATTCTTTCCTGCCATCAGCAACAAGACTGTAACTTTGTTTATGGGTACCTGAATTACATATTTACTTGGCAATCCCACGGGAATCCTCCCAGGTTGCCAGCCAGCATAGTCAGGAAAGAGTATGATACACCCAGGCACTAAATGAGCTGTTTGCCAGCATCATGATTTTCATGTACCTGAGGGCAGAACTTCACAGTGAGTCATAAGTCGGAAAACTAAGAGACCTACAGGCTTAAGATTAGACAACAAAGTTGGAGAACAGTAGTGTTGCCAATCTACCTTGTGACTGTCAAGCACCTACACAGAAAGGCAGAAAGGACCAAGGGTGTAGCTGCATAAACTCCTCTCTTCCCTGCTCCAGATGAACCTGAAGAAAATCCATACTGAAAGGCATTTTTGTAGCATGGGTATGAACAGTATCAGGACTTTCCGTCTAGAAACAGTGGAAACAATTATAAAATTATTTTGTTTGGAAGGGACCTCATTCCAACCTTCCTGCTGAAGGTAGAGATACCTCCCAATAGAGACCCACCCAGCCTGGCCTTGAACACTTCCAGGGATGGGGTATCCACAATTTCTCTGGGCAACCTGTTTCAGTTCCAGCTTTACCACCCTCACAGTATTACATATTAAATACATGTTCCATGTATTTAAGCCCATCTTCTTTCAATTCGAAGCCCTTGTCCTATCACTACATGCCCTTGGGTGATGCAATGCTGAGCATAATATATGGCTTGTTTGTATTCTGCTTTTCTCAACTATAAAAAAGACAAATACAATTGTACATGACTGCAATGATTGACTAATTCATGTTTGTGCAATGTTTTGCCTGAAGATGCAGAGAGACTCTGCAGAGACACCCCAATAAATTAGAGGGCTGGGCAATCACCAGTCATATGAGGTGTAATAACACAGGTGCTGGATTCTGCACTCAGGACAANGTCCTATCACTACATGCCCTTGGGTGATGCAATGCTGAGCATAATATATGGCTTGTTTGTATTCTGCTTTTCTCAACTATAAAAAAGACAAATACAATTGTACATGACTGCAATGATTGACTAATTCATGTTTGTGCAATGTTTTGCCTGAAGATGCAGAGAGACTCTGCAGAGACACCCCAATAAATTAGAGGGCTGGGCAATCACCAGTCATATGAGGTGTAATAACACAGGTGCTGGATTCTGCACTCAGGACAAGGCAATCTTGGATGTACAGACTGGGGAATGAAAGACTGGACAGCAGTGCCATGGAAAGGGTGCTGGGGGTCCTGGTGGATGGCAAGCTGAATCTGAGTCAGTAGTGCCTGGGCAGCCAGGAGCCAACCCTGTCCTGAGGTGCATCAGGCACAGCATCACCAGCTGGGCCAGGGAGGGGATTGGCCTGCTCGGCTCTGCACTGGGGCAGCCTCACCTCGAGTGCTGGGGGCAGCTTTGGGTGCCACAGTATAAAAAAGATATAAAGCTGTTAGAGAGTGCCCAAAGGAGGACAACAAAAGTGTTGAAGGACCTTGAGGGGAAGCTGTATGAGGAGCAGCAGAGGTCACTTGGTCTGTTGAAGAGACTGAGGGGACACCTCATTGCAGTTACAACTTCCTCATGACAGGAAGAGGAGAGGGAGGCACTGATCTCTTCTGTGTGGTGACCAGTGACAGAACTCAAGGGAATGGCCTGAAGTTATGTCAAAGAGGTTTAGGTTGGATATTAGGAAAATGTTCTTCCCCCAGAGGGTGGTTGAATGCTGGAACAGGTTTCCCAGGGAAGTGGTCGCAGCACCAAGCCTGACAGAGCTCAATAAATGTTTGGACAATGCTCTCAGGCACATGGTGTGACTCTTGGGGATGGTGCTGTGCAGGGCCAGGAGTTGGACGGTGATTCTATGTTTATTGTTGTTAAGATACACTGAGATTCCCATTGTTCTAACCTTTACCCACACCCACTTACAGTGATTACTTTTTATCAGTCTTTAAAAAAAGATAGCCCATTCTGAGATATTGCTGCCATTTTCAATATATCAGTACGCAGACAGGCTTAACAATTACCTCAAAGTCAAACAGCTTAACAGCAAAAATAGAAGTAGCAAGATTTAATTTGCCAATCCAATCAGGCCGTACCAGGAAAAGGCATACAACTTTAATGCCTGCTGGGACTTCATATCTGCTGCTGGATAGGTTGTTCCTGGAGTTATATGCGTTGCCTGTCCCTGGTCTTAAAATTAAAAGCCAGACAGGGTTAAGGGGAAAAGGGTTTTTTACCTTGGTATTTATTTAAGAATCCTTAAAGGTGCACACTTTGTCTAGGTGGAATGCGCCGAAAAGCACACCGAAATGCACCCCGAAAAATGCACGCACACAATAGATTGTGTATACAATTTATAGGCCTTGCAAATTAGCATGTCTATCAGAGATTCCCCAATGAGAGGCTCGAATGAACCCCTTAGCCCGAGGAATCCCCCCCTGGATGGGCCTGTCTTTGTTTACAGGATGTGTTCTAGAAAGGACCTTGGTTTCTAGGGCTTTCTGGCCTCTGACTGAGAGGCTTCCAGGATATTTGGTCTCCTGGCTTAACAGAATATTGGGTCTAAGCTAAGTTATCAGACTTAAGGAATTACAAATATGTGGGCTAAAAGCACTAAGGATACATAAAAGCTATATAAAAGGGTATATAAACAGGGTTTAAAAGAAAAGGCAAAAAATCATCATGGCATCAATATAAGGACAAATTTTGCTTTTCATTGCTTCATGCAGTTCCACTGACTTTAATGAGACTGAAAAGATTACTGAAAGAAGCAAATGTGGTTTGTAACTTTACCTTCTTTCCATTAGCAGGCCATACCACTTTAATAAAATATAGGGTGACTGTCTGTTAGGAATGGCAAAGCACCTGGACATTCTCAAACTGTTGTCCCTGCCTGACTGATTTGTTAGCCATTATTTTTGCTCAAATAATGTAAATGATGATGGGTGGCTGTGGCACAGATCTGCTATGTCTATTACTAAATTCCTCATGTTAAAATTATCACTTTATGTTAACCAACAAATAAATAGTGGTTTTTGCTGTATCTCTTTTACATCTGTCAACAAGATACTGCCAACTTCCCTTCTTAAATTAAATTTTTGAGACCATTTCTTCATTTCTTCTAGCTCAGATTCATGATTTCCACGCTTGCTTAAACTGTACAAAAATTTTTGTTCTCCTTTGTACTGTGTATGAGGCATGAAACATCCTCCATAGCTGTGAAGAATAGCTTGTACATCTTACTATCTTCTTGCTAACATTTCTTTTTCATTAAGGCCAGATTAAGCGCAGATTCTGTGAAATAAAATTCCGTATCAGAGCACAGCTTATATATAAAGCTATTCTAAATCAAATCTGTAGCAGCAATATCATGTTAATACAGATGCACCAAGGAATTATTAATACTGAAAAATGAAACATGCATTTATAGTGCAAAGTTTCTCTCTGTTTTTCTGAGTTTTTTCCCCTCCTCTGCTCCCTACTTGGCTTTAAAGAAAAGTGCCACAGAAGACTTTTCAGCATTTGGTTTGTAGAATCTCATAAAAGTGACGTGGTTGAAATTCTCCAGACACAGCTTGGCTTCAAGATGTAAATAATGTTCTGATACTGATTTCCAGAAGCTGACTAAAAACATTAAATTTGCAAGTTAACTGTTCTGAGGGAGAAAAAAATTAAGAGAAAAATAAAAAGAGAAAAAAAGGAAAAAGAGGAAAAAAGAAAGGAAATGTAATTCAAGAAGGGGTGAACATTATTAGCCTCAGCAAGTTCAATCTTTTAAAGCTTCTTTCCTAGAAGACAAGCTTAAGTTTTCCTGAGCTTTTCCCCAGCCATGATTTATGTTTGAATTTACTATGTGCTAGCAAGATTTTGCAGTCCATTCAATCCAAACTTAGGCTCAGATACTAATGAAATCAAAATAAATTCTGATGGATAATATTGACTGGAGGTCAAAGCAGCATGAAATAATAAGACCAAATTTGTTATATTATTAATTCTTATACAATTATTATTTTTTCTTACACTTGTTATCTGTTTAGATTTAAAAAATTATCCATTTATATGGGTGACATGCACAAAAGGAGGCTACACAGCTTCAAATATCTGACAGTTCTGAGGATTAAGAGAATAATTTAGTTTATTATGACTGTCTGGGTTGCTTGACCTAGCTGAGATGAGAAGTGTGTGTCAGGTATTTTATTTTCCAGTGGAATTGCTCGAAGAGGGCCAAGAGGGCAGAATATGTGTTTCAGTAAGAGCATTCACCAACATTCTCTGGAGCAGGGGGAAAAGGAGAATAATGACAAGTGAAATATGGGAAAAAAACAAAACAAAACAAAAAACCCAACCAACACATTTTTCAAAGGACTGTATATTTCCTCTGAAATATATCTCCAAGTACTGATCAAATTTTTTGTGACTGTTTTCAGAGTCAGGGTGGTTACCTATAGGGTCAACATCATCCAAAAAAAGGTTTGTATAACAGGTTGAGAGTTAGCCCAATTCAGCTGTCCACACCTGTCCTTCAGTTAAAATTTAGGAACTGGTGTTGTGAGTGTTGAAAGTCCATTTCCGTGTGAAATGTGACAGACTTTGTTCAACCATTACTGCAGGACAGATTGTAGGTATCTTCAGGTGTTCCTTTCTTACTCTGGTACTCTTGTTTTACAGCCAAATTAGTCCATATTATGTCTTTATAGAACAGTGGAAAAGTAGTAACCTCCAGTGAATTTTTTCCTTCATTTTATCCTCTTTCACACTTTTGATTTGTTCCATGGAACTTAAATGAGCAGTGAGGGAGAGCTATATGTAATGACATATGAAATGAGTTTTCAAATATGGGTTAGTCTGACAGTCAATGATATCTGGATGCTCTGAACTCAGTGCTTGACTCTGAGGTCCCGATTTTCTATCACACGCAATCTTGTTTTAGTATTTTCACGAGCACAAGTCAATATCAATCACTTGCTTTCTTGCGTGGAACCATTCTGGATCCTGTTGTCACTGGCTGTGTAAAGACTGTCCTCACTGATGGGACATCAGTGAAGCCTGCACAGAGACATTACATTGCTAAGCCTACCTCTGCCTGTGTTTTTACTTCTGTTGCTTAAACTGGGAATTAAATCTCTAGGTATGGCTACATCTACATTTGGTAAAGAAATAAATTCTGGGTTCCTCCTGATACCCAGCTCCCTGTGTAGAACCATCTGGCCAATGATGAAACCTACAATGTTGGTGTTAGTGACTGGACAAACCTTCTTACAGTACCTTCAAGGTCTATTATTTCCATGATGTGATTTACTTAGTCTTAAACTAGACACCAAAGTAGGTTTAAACGAGTTGATGCTCTACAACTGCTTGTTTCTCTCCACAGCTCCCACATGAGCCTTCTGCTATGAGCTCATTCTTTTGTAAGAGTTCAAATTTAGGCTGATACAAATCCCACCAAATGAGCTTGCATCTATCTTGTGTAGGAAGGCTGAACAAAATTTCCAGACTCTCTGTCTGTCCTTTGGTAGGTAAATGGAAACTTTCTAAGGGGAAATTCAGACCAGCCTATATGGATACTAAAAAGGCCTCAGCAGGGAATTTCTTTGGCCCTTTGCAGCAGTTTGTGAGAGCTCTGTCTTTCCCATGCAAATTATTTAAAACAATGTCACAGTTTTGTAAACTTTTGCACCTGCAAGCTGTTTTGCAAGTATTATTATGGTTCTAGCTAGAAAAATATTTAGAAAAGGCTGTTTCAGAATTTGGCCAATCGCCTCAAGGGATGGATGGCCAATTACCTTATGCCATTTAACACGCTTCTGCTTATCAGCATATAAAAGCTGCTCCATTTTACCATTAAACCCCTTCCATTCATCTCTGGCGCTTGGACTCTTGTGTCGTTCCTTTACCCATCCACAGTGCAACAGTGACGAGCCTGTGATGAGCAGGTGATAGAGCTGCCATCAGACCACGCACAGAATTCCAGGGCACCCACGCAGGATAGGAGGTGTCACTTAAAGCACCCTGTGGGGAATAGACTGCACCCGAACTTCTCCCTTGGGGCTGTGAGTCAGCCCTGGGGACTGGCCCAGGAGGTAGGTAACATGAAGAGCCTTCAGCTGGTCCTTGCTCAGCAGCGTGGACCCAGGCATTGCTCCCAGACAGGGCTCTGATGCTCTGTAGCTTCTTCCAATGAAACTGTAAGGAGGAGACTGAACACAGCAGACATTGCTAGGGACAAGGAGTTAATACAGAGTTTCTTATCTTCCCTAAGAACTGTTTATGCCATAAAGCTAACGGGTTTAGGAGAAGTGAAGAAACAGATACCATACTGTAAACAAATGATTTAACTTTTTTTTCTTGGGGGGAGGAACTATTAGCAAAGTAGAAACTTTCATTCACAGTAGAAACTAGAACAAGGTCTATGTTTTTCTTTCTCGCAGTAGGTATGATTTGTAATTAATTCTTTCTGAAGGCAAACATCACTGTAATTAAAGAAGAAAAAAGGATTAAATGTTGCCTCACAACTGATGTTGATATTTGCTCATTGTAAAGGAAGAGAAATAGGAAAGAAGGGTCTTTTTCTCAGTATCCTTCTGTTTCATCACTGATCTTATTTTTATTCCTACCATTGCTCTATTAGCATGTGTTCATCTCTTGTTAACATCATATCGATACAAAAGCAACAGCCTTCACCATGTGCTTCAGTCCCTAATAGCACTAAAAACAAACAAACCCTGAAACTTATGATTATAGTGGAGAAAATGTACATATCAGCTAAATGTGTTTATTGTGGGTGTACTAACTTTCCTCTTTTTTAACAATTTTTATTTGGGGTTTCTGCACTGGACCACCAGCATACTTCCTCTGTTTTGCTTAATCTTTCTTTTCCCTTCCAAACATAATTCTTTTCAAGAACTCTCAAGCGCCATTCTTCTGCAGCCTGAAATTCAGTATCTGAGTTATATCCTGGGGATTGCAGTGGTATTATATTGTCAACAGGGCTGCAGCTGTTACTATCATGTGTAACACATGTTTAGAGTAAATTTTTTTTCCTCCTCTCAGTTGTTTGGGTTTGGTTTTTTTATCTTTTGATGGCTTCTTGGGAGAAAAGGAATAAAAGGAGGAATTAACTGGAATCCCCAAACCACTAAAAGTATTGATACAAGACCTTCAGATGAAAAATATTAAGTACTTCAGTCGAGCACTGAGTGGGCAAAGATCCACATTAAAAAAAAAAGACTGCTTGTCACCATTGCTGTACTGAGAAAATGTAAGAAAGACTGAAAGAGCCTGGGGGTGAACTGTGAATGTATCATTAGGGAGTCCAACTGAAGTGCTCAAACTGAGAATGTTGCAGCACTCCCAACCCCATCCCCCTTTGGCTTTGTCCCTTCTTGCTTTTCAATCCGGAGTAGGGAGCATGAAACTTCTGCCCATGCCATGTCACACAGCAGCACTCCTGTGAAGAGGAGTTCCTGGGAACCTGATCATGTTCAAATGAGGACCAGCACAAATGGGAGTGCCAGTGAAGCCAGGAGAGGGTTCCATGGAAATACTAAGCATGTGGAAATAGGGATTGGAGGGTGACTTAAGAACAAAAAAAGTGAAATTCTCAAACAGCAACACACTGCTATAGATGCTTATCTTTCTTACAGCAAAGTAATTTTTGATGTATGGACTACCAGCAGTTTGGGAGTGATTTCTTGAGAGATGTGAGAGGTAACTAAGGAAAAAAAAAAGACATTATCAGGAAGCTTACATTTGTTTTTCAGGTATTCATGCCTAAAAAAAATTGTTGAAAAAGAGTGAAAATCACGGCAACTCAGTAAAACAAAACATAGAATAGATGAAGTCCTTCTATTGTTATTCCCTGAAATAAATCTGGTCAAATTTCCCTTTATTTTTTCATGTGTTTAGTTCTGATGGCAAGATATTTCTTCCTGGCATGGATAAGACTTTAGTATAACTGCTCTGACACTGGTGAAGGAGACAAGAAAACAACTATTATTTTGCAGAAATAGGATGATAAATTGGAAATCTGAAAATCATGTGACTGAACAATAATAAAACAGTAGTGGGCGTGTGACTGGAACCCATGTCAACTTGTAAAAAACAAACACAAACAAAAATAACATCTATCTTTCCAAATTCTGCGTTTGTTTAAGCCAAGATAAAATCAGAATAATTGTTTTCTTGCAAGACATGTTGGATGTCAATCTAAGTGTACAAAACCAAAGTCTATCTTCCTATATCAGCAAGAATAGAAGAAAAAAAAAAAAGCAGTGTTACAGCTGATCTCCTATTTTTTTTCTCACTGTTAGGTAAAATGGCTGAAATTCCAGAAGGCAGGGTAAGAGCTCTATCATGATCCTTGATTTTCCAAAAGTAGCCAGACAATAGTATTTCACTAAGGAGGCTCTGAGGAAGAAGCCTCTAATGAACACCAAATTCATTTTTAAAAGGAGGCTTAAAATAGAGTGGCAGTTCTGAGACACTTAGAATTATAAAGACACTTAGAAGCAGAAGCAGTTATTTTCAAGCTATCCAGATGGATGAGTGAAACTGCACAAATGTAGTTTTATTTTAAAGAAAAGATCTAATCATAGATCTAATCCAGAAGTCCATTGCTCAGTTTGGATTCCCCAAGAACTCATTGCATCTGCTGTGTCTACCTCAGGCTCACCAATGCACTAAAGCAGAACAACCCCTTGAGACAAGAAGCATGTACTTATTTATTAAAATACACAAAAACCCCACAAACAAAGCTGAAATAAAACAAAAAACCTATATTATTTGAACAATCAAGTTGCATGCAAAATTAATGTACGTAACTACAGGATTGTATTTTTGCTGCTGTCCTTCTCCACCACCTTGAAAACTCAGCTTTATTTTCTGGACTCTGTCTGACTCAAATTTTTGCATTTCACAGCAGTTTGCAATATCTTTAGGAGAGGGAATATGATTTTTTATTTCCTGAGATGTATTAGAAATCCCAAAAAATGAGACTCTGGGCTTTTGTGGTTAACAACAACATTAGTAATGGTAATATATAAGATACAGGAACTGCCTTGGGAGCTATACTCTTTATCTAGTGTTTCCTTTTAAAAGAAAACCTGGAATAGTTAGGAATCTTCAAACAGTATAATGACACATATTTACAAAAGCCACATAGAGGAATACTTTATTGTAGTGAGTCAATGTTGTAATCAGTATGTAATTAATATGCATTTTACCTTCACTGGGGTTTTGGTGATGGCAAAATTGGACAACGGTGTTTTTTTAGACAACGTACTCTATCTCCTTATGGCTCTGAACTTTGGAGTCAAGAAAATGAAGTTCTTGGCTCAGCAGACTGAGCTGTCTCCATCTACTCTTCATCATTTCCAAAGAATTCTCTTGCCAAACAAGATAAAACTAATATTTCTAAACCCACTAAAAACTCATGTTGTAATGTGTATGTAGTAACAGATTCAAGCACTTAATTTTTTGATTCATATTTCATTTTCTGCATGCAAAGCAGTTCACCAGTAGAAATGGTTGAAACAATGAAAAATTAACATCAAGGAGCCTACACTGAGCCTGCCATGAAGCCAAAAACTTAATTGATCTTTTCCATCTCAGATTCTTTGAAACTAAGCACTGTATAAGCACAAACTGTGATTTTTTTTAATTGCAATTAATATTAATATTAATAATTTTCTGTAATCTTGGTAAATAAATGAGGTGTGTCTTCCTTCCAAACATGAGACCTCAAAGTATTTTTTATTTATTTACTGACATACCTAGCAAATAATCATTTGAATTGGTTTGGGCTAGAGCTTGTATGTAAAGACTTCAATGAATGGACTGTAAAATTATCAGAAAGAAAAAGGGGGAACTGGTGGATTAAAACAAAACAGATACACATGGTACATATGATGTTCTTTCTGCCTAGGTTTAGACCCACTAAAAGTCTGTCTGGAAAAAATAGATGGAAAAAAATGACTCAGGATAGCCATATTTCATTGAACACTAAACGGATTCAGGACTGGCAATGAGACTGGCAATGCTGAGCCAGAACTAGAACCCACCCGCTCCAAGAGAGCTGCTGTTGGCAATAGTGCTCGGGGAAAGTTCAAATCTGGCTCTTGCATTCAGTAGCCCCCAACGAACTTGTCCTCCATAAATTTGCCCAGTTTCTTCTTAAAAACATTTATACTTTGGGCTTTCACTACAACTTCTGGCAATGAGTTCCACAATTTAATTATACACTGAAAAAAAGTACTTCCTTTATTTTCAACCTACTACCTGATAATTTCATTGGCTATACTTGTTGTTCTGACAATGCCAAAACTATTAGTTTTGAAATTTTTTTCACTGAGGTCAGCTGTTCTTGAAACTAGCAGAAAAGGATTTTCAACACAGGCAAAGAAAAGAAGCCTACTTGAATTGAAAAAATGTTTTTTCTGACAGGTGACATTTTGGGAGAGGAGAGCCAGAAGTACTTGGAGTAATAACCAGGGTAACATGGAAGGAATCTGGCAAGACATAAATACATGCCAGTTGCCATTTGGAATTCCTCATCTTGTTGCATTTCTCTTTAAGAAGTTAATTCTTGTTAGCTGACGAGAACTTTATTTTCAAGGACATTGTTCATTACATGCCATTGCTACAGATTGGAGAGTTGCCTGATACCAGAAAATGCAAAGACTGAATATCATGGTTTCACACCCAGTATGGGTCCAGCCTCAAGGAGAGAATTCAAATGTTTGACTGCCATAGCACGTCCTGGAATTTGATAAAATCTATGGAAAGAAACCAAATGAGAGGGAGAGAGCAGATCAATTTGTTAGTAGAGCAGCAACATGCAATGAAGTGTAGTGTAGGCTTATGTCTGTACTGAGGTAGAAGAAATTTTTATCTCCACTGCAGGTTATCATGATCCCGGATACAGTTAGATTTCCGACTGACTCATGTTTCCTAGGATACAGTAAGGAAGTACCAGACTAATGAATTTGCTGCCTGACACATGTTGAAAAGTAACATATGATGGAATTTTTCCTATTACTCTTTTATTTTATAGTCCTAAAGACTGTGTGCATTGAAACGAACTGCTGAGTACAGCAAATGATGCTCAGAGAACTGCTGTGTTTAAAACAGAGCTCTTGGATTTTGCTCTGTCTGCTTTTTATAACAATTTTAAAGAAACTTTTTTGCAACATTTGGTTATTTTTATTTTGGGGGTTTTTCTGTTTAGGACATTTTTCAAAGGACTTCACAGATGTTCACTGAGAGATCTTTATGTCTATTTTTATCTCAGGCATATATATACATATCAGTGACATGAGTACTTGAGCACTGACAGTCCAACAAAATTTTAACACAGCTTTTCACTTATTTGCATGGGAAAGGTTCACCACATGTAAAATCACCTGCTAAAGAGTGTTTAATATGTGCTTCTTATATGAGATGCACACATGAAACTTTGGAGAAAACAAATTTGCTCATCACTTTCGGATATGTATCTTAGGACTGCTCCTTAAAAGGGCCCTTTTCTCCTCACCAGCAGTAGGGTGAACTCAGGCCACCACCTTCCACTGCAGCTAAACTGCTAAAGGTAAACTAAGGTGACTTCTGTCCCTTGCTCTAATTTCTCACAATTCTGATTTTCCTTACCAAGGACCCTTAAAAGGTATTGAAACCAAACCAGTGAAACAAATAAAGAATTAGGTTAGCATACAAGTAGTATGACAACTGCTTTTAAGGAAGTCTTTAATATTGTGTCTTTTTTTTGTCACAAGCTCTATACTTTAAGAAGCAATCAACACAAAGAGCTGCATATTCTTTGTGTATTACACAAGGAGAAATTAAAAGCGGAGTTTCGGTTCTGTCCTTGTGTTGTGGGACACATCTTAAAATCATGACATTCATGAATTCAAAATCCATAATCTCTTTTTAGGAGTTCACACTTGAGGTTTTGAAAGGTCTGAGTGATCTTCGACCCATAAAATAGGTGGCCTCTGCATGTCATGATGGACGTCATTGTAAAAGACTTCAAGGAGAGTGCTGACACTAGAGATCTGTCTATAACAACTTCTCCCTACTTTCTCCATCACTGGAGGACTAACTTTCAGTAGTCCATAGAAAAGGTTAAGTTGAAGTCTTAAAATGCTGAAACAATGCCTTCACTAAATTTGTTTCTAACATGTTCTGTTTGGGTGTGGTTTACTTCTTTTCAAAAAGAAATATCTTGGGGATGTTGCAAGCATGGTGATGTCAATCAGTCTGCCCAAGACAAGTGTACTTCTGTAAAAATATAAGAAAGGACAATTATCGTGGAAATACTGCATCTGAATTTACTCTACTTACAAATCATAATTCTCAGAAATGCAGTATCCTGAAAGAAGCCTTTTATTTAATGACAAGGTAGTGTATCTTGAGAGTAGCCTTATGTATTTTTCATCACAGAGCTGAAACAGTTTCTCTCCTATTTCTTGTAATTCCCTCTCTCAAGTAGAAGGCAGAGTAATCTCCAGTGAAAGCAGTGTAGTCATGTGATCTGTGCAATTATGTACATTTGATCAATGTCAGTACAGGCATGGTCCCCTACCAGACAAAATTTTGGTGCAGGGCACCTGCTGCTCCCCTTCTTGGGGAACCAAGGCTGCCATGCAAACACCACCATGCAGCCATCTCCTCTGCATCACCCATCCTTGGCCAATGCAAGGAAAATGCAGGTTGGAAATGTCTGGAAATATGCACTGTGAGCTATTAAGAGAAGGATTTTAATCATTTTAACATTAAAAATGGATTTTTCAAAGCAATTCCAAAAAGAATTTTTTGTATGCATTTTGTTCACTGCTTTGAAGACAGGAATATCATTATTGTAACCAAGCCTTCACCCGCAGTCACACAGGAAAAGGGCGGGGGGCAGGGGGGGACAGAAAAAAGCTACATGAAGTGTAATAGTTACAGACTCGAGCAGACTATCAACAGCTGCAAGGTTAATTACAGATCTTACCAAAATATATTAAAAAAAGAAAATGAAAAGAAGGGAACATCTATGCTTCAGAAATAAAAGATAAGAAATTCTTTAGAGTAATTATAGGCTGTTGAGGCCTTATGGTAATAATAAAGAAAAACATCTGACTGGATTCATGCTGGAGGAGACAGTGACAAGAGGAATACAGGTTGAAAAAAATAATTAAAATCAGCTATCTTGGGTAAGCTGTCATTCAGTCTCAGGAAGAAAAGAAATGCTAATAAAATATTAATAGGATCTTTTTAAGATTTTTAATAACATTCTTTTATACGCAGGTAGCACTGCAGTTTGTCAGTCAAGAGCATCAGACACAGAAGCATCAGACAAACAAATGCATGAAAAGTGGGAAGAAATGAAAAGCTTTTGGGCAATAGGGTTTGACCTCAAAAATAAATCACCAAGACATTCAGGCAGGAGCTGTTTGGAGAACATTTTGTGGAAAATCACTGACTCTGCTTTGCTTCTTAGAGGAAATTATAGCAAGGAGGAAAAGTTATTTCAGACTGACAGACACCAAATGTCAGCAATCATGATATAATCAGTGCAGGCTTTATTATATTTAAGTGGTTTGAAACTCGGCAGATTTCAGACAGCTTCAAAATCTAGAGGAAGAGTGCGTCTAAAAGACAGTCTTATGAATATTACATACACACGCTCTGTGTAGCATCACACATATTTTTATGTGATAAATTCTTTTGCAACTGTCTCTGCAGCTTCTTCTTCAGTGGCCCCTTAGCACTGAGTGCCTTTCTTGAGCTGGCTTGCAACCCATCTGCCCTCACTTCTTTCAAGTCTTTACATAAAGCCACATCTTTGTTGCTGACCCAGTCCCGCTTTGTAATGAACTCCAGAGAATATATACTTTGCCAGGCCAGAAAACCACTGAAGTCACTGTGTTCAGACAAGTTCAAGGCAACTTCTAAATATTAAAGATGCGTTGTGGGGTTTTTTTCTTCCTTGTAATGTAATTAGACCTTGCTAGAAACTGTATTACCTTAGGGGTGGTTCTCAGTCCTGTTGGTTTTAAGGAACTGCTAGGACAGGCTTAGCATCAGGCCTTCTTCTCTGCACAGATAAAGCTGCTGAGGATGACACACGCCCTGGACACGTGACACAGGGTGACTGCACCGCTGTGTAATCTGCAGCTGCACTACATCTGTCACAGCTGCCACAGCTCCTGCACACCTCAGCGCAGATGCCATTAATTTTAACTCTACACCTGCAGTGTGCCTGATCTCTTAAAAGACTCTTTAACAAGCTCTTTCCTTCCAAATCAGCAGACTTCCAACTCAGCAATAACTGATTACACTGGCAAGTATTCTAAGGAGATGTCAGGGGAAACTGAGGGAAATAATTAAGGTCCTGCCCACGGAAACATGTCGCATGGTTTGTGATTGTCACTAATGACAGGTGTGTATCTGAGGGTGGAAGGAGAATGGATATTTATTCATTACTGGAATATAATGCCTTGGATATAATGGCTGTTGATAATAATGCCTATTTTAGGATTGTTTGACAGTTCTCATCAAGCACAGAAAATGGTAAACTCCAGCAGGCTGTCTCATTTGAAAGGAGCAGGGTGAGGGAGGAGTGAATGTCAGGGCAGAATTTAGTCATGTCTGAGAACAAGGCTGAGGGGAAACACATCGTGTTCCTCATGCTGAAAATCACTGGTGAGCATCTCGTACACCATTGTGATTTAGCAATTTGCCTAAGAGGTCATCTCTGTAAAACAAAGGTGACCTTTACTGCCAATGTGAGAAGCCAGCCAAATATTGGCAAATCCTAAAAGCCTGTAAAATTCGCAGGTCAGTTAAGATCTGGAGCGAAATAATTTTGGAAATTATACCTTCCTTTAGCATATTTGGCCAGGCGGCTTCAGTAGTGACCAGAATATGTCCCCATGAGAGCGGGGACACCCTCTGCACAAATGTGGGCTATGCACTCATACCATCCCACATCTTCTGCTGAGAACAGGGTCACTACATGCATTCCACGCTAAAAAGCGGAATATAGTCCCCTTCTAACCAAGAACTACATGTATGGCTGGATAGGTAGATGCTGATGAAAAGAACTTTGTATATGTAAACATTCAGAGATCAGAGAGCCATGAGCGACAAATTGGTGAGAAAGAGGCTGTGGTGACAGCACACTTGGCGTGACACAGAACAGAGAAAATGAAGGTTCCAGAGGCCTCACAATAATTTTGCATTGCTGTATCCTCTATTGATAGGCCCTCATCTGTCAGGGCCATATGCAATACCCTGAGGGAGAGCAAATCATCTAGGGAGCAGGAGCCTGGTGTAGCAATAAATCCCTTTCAGTCTCTGGTTCCCAAGGCCTAAATTTACAGCTGAGTCTGGAGAACATGCAACAAATGTGATATTGAGTCACTGAAGGATGACAGAAAATTCTACAGAATTTGATACTGAGTATTTGAACATTTTGATACAATGTCCCCAGTTATTCTTACAGGTAAACATTACTGCTTGAAACAGGATATAATGGAAAGGCGTTAAGGCAGCTAAGCACAGGTCGAAGGACCAAGTATTCAGGTGCAGGTAGCAGAGAGCACAGCTGCTTTCTCCTGCTGGATGCCAGCACAGCCTCCAGACCTCCAGCCCTGCATGGAGACAGCTCCTGGAACCTGAACTGCTTCAAGAGGCTCCTCCAACTGTGGCCACACACCACACCAGTCTATTGGAAGTTGATACATTGTTCTTTCTCAAAACATGGTGAGAGAATGGACGGTCCATCTGTCTGCAGGCAGCTGACTGTGAACTGGCCTTCAGCAGAGGGTTTGTGGTGGCCTCCACTTCCCATTTGCAAACAGACAACCTATGCACAGCAGACCCGTGCCTATCACTTAGAGGCAGCAAAAAGTACTGATAAAGCAGAGGATCAGGTTCAGAAATTACAGTACTGAAACATGTGGTGCTCCTGAACTACCACGTCTTGGGGTGTATAGAGACAGAGGACCATTTGAAATGCACAGGGCCAAATTAGATGGCAGGCTGTGACTGCTTTGGTTTCCAAAGCCTATGATGTGCTGATGTTCTACATGCAAGCTGCCAGACCGAATCAAACCAGTTCAGTGTCATACTCAGAGTCTTCTCACAGATCCAGGCCATTTCCTCCTGACTCAGATACGGGTGTTAAAAAAGCAAACAAACAAACGAACAAAGTAACAGATTCTGAGAAGCTGCTACCAGGGTCAGGTTCTCCAATTCCTCTTATTGGACATTATTTACCCTTTGAAGCTTAGAAGATTAAGTGCTTTCCATAAATAGTATATTTTAAATAGCATTTACTGTAATAGTCAGTGATGATAAACAAGCAACTGACACAAGTCTTAGATAAGCATATCTAAGATTTTTTACATGACAGTTATAAAAGCAGTATTTATGCCATTGGATAAGATGACATCCAGGAATAACCTGTACCAGACAAAACTCTAGAATATTCTTGTCATTTTTTTTAAATGTACCTCTATAATTTAGAATTCTGCTCCACTTAATTGCTATAGCTATGAAAAATTCAAATATTACTTCACAATTGTTTACATTGATGTTTGAAAAGATCACAATAAAACATAGCATTACTATGATTACCTAAGCAATTAAGAAAGCTGATGTTTTGAAACCGCCTTCTAAATAGAGTACATATATCATCCATATATCTGCATCTCACTGATTTTCTGTGATTTGATTGACAAGATGTCCTGGACTCTGCAGTGAGGATTCATCTCTCCACATGTAGATGTTTATGGTTTAGGCCTCTACATCTTAACTATTCAACTTTGGCCACTTTTGAGATAATAGAAAGGAACTAAGGAATGACTGACCGCATCCTTAAGCATGCATCTTGGGTGGTTCAAATCAACTAGACCTTTAAAATATTTATTTTTCTTTCATTAATTTACAGGGGGCCTAAGAAATATATTTGTTGACACACACACATTGCATGAATACATCAAACAGCAACCGTCTGAAAATAGCAAATATTCTATTCCTACCTCAGTTCCCCATATATTTCCAGAGCAAAGTGCAAAGCTCAATGAAATTTCAGTTCTTTGTGAGACTGGGTCTGTGAGATATCTGAAAAAGCAAGTTTTACGATGTGCAAAGTAATGCAAAGATGTAATATTTACTTTGTGAACCCCACAAATGCAGTATTTGGCAGGCATTAAACCTGCAGCAATGATTCTGCTAGCTGAAAGTGGAAACTTGCTCCAAGTCAGATGAGGTTCTAATCGAAATGGTACATGTCAAATATCAGTACTTCCTGGTAACCTAAGATGTTTGTGATGGCTCGAGGCTGCTTGAGAAAAGAGACTCTCTTTTCTTGCCAGTTTTGTTAAGTCTTACCTTCCATAATATAAAATATGCCTGTGGATTTTCTTACTCAGGAGAACCTGCAACATCAGCTAAGTAATTACTGAAAAGATCTATGGATCTAGGACTTCTGCAAGAAGTGGACAGTAAGCTCTGAAACTGGTCACAAGGAAACTCCAGAGCTCCAGATTTGCACTACGGTAAGCAATGTAAAGACTCTCATCTTCAATGTAAAGGTAGAAAAATTCTCCCAGTGTTTAGTAGCCTCATGATGGAACACAAGGACTGCAGACTGAGCCCCCCATGACAGCTAGATATGTTTCATTTCCTGAGAGACTCTCTTGAAATTTGTTGAAATGGAATTTAGAAAAAACACTTACAGGTTTTTAATATTTCTTTTCTTATGCTTCTTTCTCAATAGTGATCCAAGAAGAACAATGAGGATAGTGAAACCCAGTAGACACAGGAAATTGCCCTCAGGATAAAAACATTTCTTCATCAAATAAACGATAAAGATTTTTTTACTTCCTCTATGTTTTTTTATCCAAAATTATCGAAGCTTTAAAAGGGATAAAGGAATTTTTGTTTTGTAGGAGGCAAAATGAATCTCAGACCTAGTCAAGGTCAACAGCAGTGCCTCAGTCTTCACTACTGCTGATCCATGTTATTTACTTCTACACTGATTTTCTGCCTTGATCCTCAGCTCATTTAGGCTGGAGAACTTGCTGGAGTGCCTTCTGGGTGGTGGGAATGGCTGGACATCATCCTGCTGCAAAGCCAGAGTGCAGATTCAGCTGAGTCCCAGCTCCAGTGCATGAGTCAGTAATTGCACCTTCCAGGGTGTTATCCAAGGTGATCCCAAGACTCAAGCCTGGCAGAGCACACAAGATATTGCTGTTCTTGCTGGGAAGAAAATTCTTCTACTCAGATATATTTTTTAAATCTCAGTCAATTTGACAGATTAATCACCAATACAGTTATCTTCAGACTTCCACTGAACCCTCAATCAGAGTAGGTTTTACAAATATATAAGAATAAATTCTGGTATAACTAAATTCAATGGCATTTCTGTCCTTTTTGATGAGGGCAAGTTTTCAGCTGTGATCCAGGAAGGCATTAAAACAGCACAAGTAGTAGCATTATTCTTACAGCATAGAGAACTTGCACGCATAAAATATGTCAGAAGAGATGCCACCAATCTGTTTTATAGCTGCTTAGATACTACAAATGACTCTAACAGAATTTAGAAGGATGCATGTTCAAAATGTCAAAGTCAAGCTTTTATCCCTGTTAGTAATTATCTCATGTAAGATTCTTTCACACAGTGTAGAGTTTAAGTTTAAACACAAGCGAGCATGCTTTATAGATGTTATTCCATGTAACCTATTTGTAAGGCTTAACATGTACAGTCATAATAAAGCCATGCCTGAATTGCACCACTTCCCTGATTTTCCATCAGTCATTGCAAGTATTTACTCTCCTTACTCTAAGTTGTGCATTTTATTTTCAAATAAAAAGGTATTTACATATGTGGCATTGCATTTCTTAAACAGACAATCAATGTGGGATTCCAAATTGTATATTCTGGATGTGGCCACAAAGCTGCAAAGCTTAATAAATCTGGCACAGAGAACCCTGAAAGCAAATTGGAGAAAGGAAAGTCTTACACAGAAAGACCTGAAGGAAGCAGATGTGAGAGAAGACATCTTTCTAAGGTTTACCTCCTCTACACTGATCTCTGGAAAACTGGAGACAGCAATCCAGGAGGAAAAGAAATTGAACTGGTCTTAAGAGTCAGGAGCTTTCCAGTGCCCCCCAGATGTTTCTGAGATATGATAGTCGTGGTGTTTAACCCTGGTACACAGCTCAGTCCCACACAGCTACTCACTGACTCCCCCAGGGAGGATGAAGGAGAGAATCAGGAGGGTAAGAGTGAGAAAATGTGGTTTAATAGGTAAAGAAAAAACAAAGTAAAAGAGAACAAGAAATTCATTAACTACTTCTCATCAGCAGGCAGGTATTAGGCCTTCTCCAGGAAAGCAGGGGCCATAATGGGTAATGGCTACTTGGGAACACAAACATCACGACTTCTAATGTCCTCTCTTCCTCCTTCTTCATCCAGCATTTATTGGTGAGCAGTGTCATTTGTATAGAATATCCCTTTGGTCACTAACACATTTTGGGTTATTAACACATTTTGTTTTAATCACAAATCCAAAACATTGCACCATACCAGTTACTATGAAAAAAATTCATCATGGCCAAAGTCAATACAGGTGTAGAGATCCTGTGACTCACCAGCCTTATTCCCCACTTTTCCTAAGACAGTCTTTGAGGATGCAAAGTACTAATCACATTTTTTGTGAAGGTAAATGTGTGATGATATTATCCTGCCCAGTCCACACCTGCATCAAGCTGTCTCCACCTAAGATGTAGGCACAAGGTGTAGCAAGAGTGGCCTACAATGCTGTGTGGAAGAAGTTTGCAAGAAGATAATGTGGGCATCACTTATACTAGTACTTTTGTCAGACTTTGCCACTTTATAAAGAACAGAGTTAACCAGTCTGGCAAATGTGCACTGCCTTGGAAATCACTGTCTTTGGAGGACTTGAGTAAACTCTTACAGCCTACAGAAGTCAATGCCATTACTCTACTGATAGTGGATGTTTTAAGTTTCTCCTTGAGGCGTTGATCAGGAAAACACCTGCTTTGTTCCTTTATGAATGAAAGAACTAGAGGATTTCGGGATATTTTTGTCTAAGCCAAGACCCTTGCAAAGACATCTTCAGTGCTTTCTAGCTGGTCTCTTGAGATGGTCAATCTCAAGAGAAAGCTGTGTGGTAGATTGGTATGTGTGCATGTGAGTGTGTGTGTGTCGCAAGCCATGCTGGGGATTGCAGCTGGCTCCTACGACAAACCAACAGCGAAGAGACGGAAAGGGTCTTTGTATAAAGTTCCACAGTAGTTTTATTCAACTACACATGAAGCAATCATAGTGACAAAGACCTCCAACAATGGAAAGCCCGGGTTTTTTATACGGGGGTGGGGAGGGTATCAGGGAGGGGTGGTACATAGGCAGGGCCGGGGTAAGGGAACCAATAGGGAAACTGAGGGAGGGACAAAGGGACAGGGGCTAATGGGAGAACGGGGAGGGAGGAGCTTTGTCGAGCAGAGGGGCAGGAAAACCAATCGGCCTAATGGGGGAGTAGAACTGGGGTACATCAGCACAGTAGAACAAAGTACCCTGGGAGAGGTTTCTTCTGTCACCTTAACTGGGGAGGTTTCTATCCCTTGTATTATGGGCCCCCCACAGGTGGGTACTTTCATGTGGGAATTTTTTGTGTATGCCAGAGCATATAATGCCACGTTCTTAAGAGAACATCATTGTACAAAGTGATAAGAGTGCAGGTTATTCATCATCAAGATAATACTAAAAAATTACAATATGTAGTTCTTTTACTTCAGAAAACATTAAAAAACTGCCAATGCCTTTTAAAAGACATTGTGCTTTCTCTTTTGTACTTCTTTTTAATGTTTTTTTTAAACCTTTTAATGTTTGATCAACCTTTGCCTATCACTGCATTCCTGGGTGAGCCAGCACAATTGCTGCTGTGTGAGCACACAAATGCACAAGAGCTCTGTAGAGCATTCAGTTAAACTTTAGTGGGGAAAAAAACCTATTGAAACTCCTTTTGGGTTTTTCCACATTACCTCCCTGTAACGTTACCTTCTAGTAACCCTATAGGTTGCCTCTGTGGTGTTATACCATTACTGAATGTCACTGTTAAAACAGACAGCAAAGAAAGATTCTCGCAACTTTTGTGCAGTTCTGATGAGGGCAGACCTCACTAACCAAAAGTAAGGGCTGCCCCTGCTTATGTGGGGCCATGTTGGCAATATAGTCATGATCTTGTTTTCTGCCTATAAAAGTGTTCAAGATGGAAAACCAGAGATTTCTAAGGTTTTCAGCCAACACTAGCTGTGCCAGTTCTGATTAACTCCAACATCTGTAGATTTTCATCACCAGCAAAACCCTTGGTACATGTGTATCATGGTGGTGCTCACGGTGTTTTACCCAGCCTGAACTCTCAACTCTTTTGTTGATGACCAAGACTGACATTGTGTCAGAATGGATGGCGAAGAGCACAAATATTTTGCCAAGGATCTCATCTGAAACATGCCAAATACAGCCGAGACTGAAGCACATGTAATTTGTAGGCTCTATAGGAAGTGATTGGAAAAATGCCCACAGTAATGCCAGAAGACGTGGCTGGGACTGTTGCTGTCTTCTCAGCAGTTGTGTGGGAAATATGTCAATCAGAGATGAACTATTGATACTTTCCTTGCTCCTCCCAGTGCATCTGCACGAGAAATCAATACTCATAACAGAGAACTGGACAGTGGGGCAAAGCTTTGGAGGGGCAGGGTCCTACAACTCCAGCACTGGACTCCTTCAAGAGAGCTGTCTCTGTACCCATACTGCTGACTGCACAGCATATCTCCAATTTCTTCTTTGCCAGCACTGGGTACATGTGAGGCACAAGCTGATTTGGGGAAAGCACAGGGCAGGACTATAGATACCATCGCCCCAGTTCCTATGGGAGGCCTAAATAATTTTCTGATCAGCTCAATCAAAGAGTGAAATATGTCCTGCTTATGGCGTGCTTGTTTCAGTAACAAAGTTGTCTGAAAGAGTCTATGAGATTATATGTTAGTACTTAAAAAGAAAACAATGTCAGACAGATGCCAGCTTTTAAGTGGGTTAACTGAGATCCTGCTCAAAACAATTCTCAGTATTACTCAAATCATGTGATTTTTACTCGTAAAGTCTATAGGCATATCAATTTTTTCAGAAAAAATAGGTAAAGGCAGTAATAATTTATTAATTTTCTAAAGTTGCAACTGTTTAATTCTGTCAGTGAATCCTTACTTCTCTGTGATGAGTTTATTGGAGGTTATATAGAATAGCTGAAGTATTCCCACTCACCCTCACCAACTCTGTAACATGTTTCTGCCCAAAAGATGGCAAGGGAACCACTTTAGGTGCCTTTCTTAAAAATGCTCCAGGAAATGGAGTTTTAGATTTATTCTTATTTAAAGAAGATTGCTATTTTCTTTTAAAATAACACCTCTTATTTTTGAAACTCCTCAAAGTGCCAGTCATGTCTATCACTTGTCTGTCCCTGCTCAGAGCTTAATGCAAAGTCTAGAAACTCTTTGTATGAAAATTTCATGCCTCCAGGTGCTCCATTGATTATTCATGAAGCTTTTGGAGCTGTCACCATGGGAGCCAATTGGCTAAAACTTATTTAGCATATTAATGACCTATATGAGTTAGTGCATGAGGAGACATATCACGCCACCTGGAATGCAAGTGGCAAGCTGCTGCTGACTCAATCAGCTTTGCAATGGGAAGTAAGGAATTGGAAATATTATACACAGAAACAGCAAATCTCTTGCATGTCCAAATGCATTCACTCAAATTAGCATACACGGCTTCAATAGCTTGTTTTCGTAATATGTTCCTTTTATCCTCTGTGCGTTTGGCCTCATTACAAGCTCTCTCCTCCTGCCAGAGCACATGCCCCTGCAAAGGTTTAATAGGTGAGTCATGTGGTTTGTGAGACATTACATCAGAATGATTTAATACACCAAGGGCAGGGCTGTATGTCAGGTTCAGCTGCTGTTACTGCCGTTACAGTTTGTGTAGCAGGTAACTTGATGGTCTCCAGAAAGCAGCTAGATAATGATAACAATTAATTTTATGGCGGCAAGAGAAGGACTTCAGCTGAGCTAAGCACCTTTTTTATTTCCCCCCATTTGCTGCTGCGCTGTTACACCCAGTCAGCAGGTGAAGCACTGCCTTAACGTTTTGGCAAAATTAAAATGTTAAAACTAAACAAGGAAATCGCTGAGGGGGGGGCCAGGAAGCAACGGTATAAAAAAGCTCTGGCTAAACCAGAGGCAGCTCCATTAAATCAGCAAGACAAGCAATGCAAGCAGCACACTCTGGCACGGCTGTGCTGGACCCTGTGGGCAAGGAGCCTCCTCCTGCCCCGGGTACTGCAAAGCCAGCATGGCTGGGGGGATGCAGCTCAAAGACTGAGCAGCCAGGCTCTGCCTCTCCTGGTCACCACTGCTGTATATCACTGCCTGAGCAATCCTGCTGCACTCACGGAGAAAATAGCTGAGGGTCAGGGTCAGTCAGACTAGCACCATCTGACCTTTACGTATTTGAGATACAGAAATACATTACTAAAGATTTATTAAAATTATTTGAGGCCACCTTTGGGGACAAAAGAAATTTGTTATACAGAGTGCATGGCTTTGGCTGGCTGACAGGGATTTAGGGTTCCTATTCTTATTCTGCAGGACCCTGAGTCCCCGGGTGAGGGCAGGGTGACGAATGAGAGTGATATACATGCATAGCTGTGAAAAATCAGTCTCAGCAAAAGTGGCAAAACACTTAAGCACATGCTCAGCTTATTTTCACTTCCTTCATACCTTCTGAATATTTTCTCTGATCTGGTGCATTCATTGCTTAAAAATATTTCTTGATACTTACAGTTAATTTATTTAGTAATTAAAACAAGCAAGAAGTAAGGATGTTGCTCATGGGGATGTGCTGCACGCCCACATAATGTGTATAACTTTCTAAGAAAATGCATGACCTAATGCCCACGTAGGTTCTTCCTTGTGACTCCAGTACAGTTATAATAATCATTTTGCAATGAAAGACCAGTGTAGAGTACCACAGATTAAAGTACAACTACAGCTGGGAGTAAAACAGGAGGAGGCAAATGCAGAGCAGTTCAGACTGATAAAAATACACGTGGGAGAAAACTCCACCACCCATAGGACCTCTGTGCTGCCCCATCCATGCTATTGTTGGCCAGACTCACAACACAGAACACCATGTTTCTCTTGCACTAAAGTGTGTTGAACCTTTTCAGGAGGTGGGAAGGGACCTGCTGCCCAAAAGGACATAATGTCTTCCTTGCCTCATGTACTAGCAACAAAGGAGTTTATTTGTAGGCACTGGAGAGAAAAGCTTACTTGCAGAGATCTGTCAGATTCATCTGGATGCCTGTTTCCGAACATGGGGGAATAACAGGTTTTCTGTAATGATTTAAGTGAGTTTTCTGTGATTAGTTCCCACTTTGATTCCAATTTTTAGATGCCTAAATTGGCCTTAGGCATAGGTTCCTCTTAGAAACTGAGATTTTGGGACTTCAAATTTTGCTTATCCAAAACTAGGTAGCTACATACCTTTGCACACAGTCACTGATTTATTAAGCACAGGCAACCTTCGGAGAAGAAAGAATCCACACAGACACCATGAAGGCTCTTGGAGTCTCATAGACCTAAATTTCCCCACACACATCTTTGTGAAATGAGAAAAAGATTATAACAATTAAAAGCTCTGTGCAGGGTTTCAAAAGTTTTATACCGTTGTCCAGGATCCGGGATTGTTTTCCCAGCAGACTGGGCACAACAAACCTGCTGTTCCTGCTGCCCATGTACACTGTGTTGTGCAGTCACACAAATGTCATCCGAAACACTGCAGAAACCTCAGTGCCAGTAAGGCCCGTCTAATTGGCCACCATTTCTTCAAAACAATAGGGTTACTCACACAGAGAAAGAAGCTCAGGGGCAAAGAAGAGGCATAGCAACAACAAGAGCCCATAATCCATAAGCCTCAGCCCTTTGTTTTACCGACCAACATCACCAGTACTCTGCCAAGTGGGAAACAATTTCTGGGCATAATAGAAAACATCACTGCAATGAGTTATTGGTGGCCCACCTAAAAGTTAACTGGTGGAATGGAAGTGCAAAATTATTTGGGTGTTAGAAGGCACATAGATTGGCAATTTGAACTGATGTAGTTATGCATATTTTATAGTTGCATTAAAAGAACCAAGACTGGTTTTCTTTGGTGTTCTTAATTGTTGTTCGAACTTAAGCAGACTGCATGTAATCATGTTGTTGAGTCCTCAGAAATTAATTTGTTCCAGTAGAATAAAGGCTTCCTTTTGCCTGTTCAGACCTGTGGGGAGAGGAGTTAAATTTATATATTATGCAAAGAAGAACCAATTTATCTTTTTTGGTGGTCTTTCATGCAGCGATTAGCAATAGCTACAGGTACTGTGCAGAACCAGAGGCAATGCAGTGACATAAGAATTTAAAACAACTGCATAGAATGGTCTATGATGGTGCTGATAGCAGTATGGAGTTCAATATTGAAATATTAGCCTGGTAAATAACCCTTTATGTCCAAATAAATTCTGATTGCCTATTCAAAGCTTAGATTTCACGAGGCCTTCTTCATTACAAAATGAATAGCTGCTAATTTGTTGCATCTCTAAGTAAAGTTCCAGTAAATTATATTTAAAGGAGGGAGAAAAAAGGCCTTGTTATGAAACAGTCACCAGCTGGCCATACCATTGCAAGTGCTATTTTCTTCTCCTTTTTGAAATTCAAATTTTTTGTAAGACTTCAACTCTGAGCCTGTAGTGATGCATATAAAGATATATGAATGCTGCACTCCCATATATATGGATTTGCATATTGAGGACATTGGGCTTAGGCTGTCTGCAACAGAGATAACCTTCCTGAATTTGTACAATATATTGCATACAGGATCCTTGTTGTAAATATTGTTGCAATATCACCAGAAAAGTAATAGTTAAGATGAAAACATTTAGAAACAAATCACCCTGAGACCAAATATTGCCCTGTAGTGAGGTTCTGTTGACTCTCACTATTTTTCTCTTTAAATTTTTCTATCTAAATCCCCAGATTGTATCTTGGTGCCTGATTCAACAGTACACAGAGCTGTTGAAAGGGGCTGCTTTCTCCCTGCTACCCTGTGCCTTTATCTCTTCTTGTCCTGGTCTTATGCTGGAAAGGTGGACTCCCACAGCTCCTTTGTGCCATTTCTGCCATCTGTAGGGTCTTTTACCAATTCAATTAATTAATTTAGCAGAAAACAGCTCAATGCACAGAATTGGGAGAAGTTTTCTTTTCTGTGGCACTGAGCCATTCTGCTAACCACTAAACTATCCCTCAGAAAAATCACCTTGGCACTAAAATAAAATCATCACAATCCTACCTCCTTAATCCTGTTCAAATATACTTCTGTCATGTTACCAAGTGACAGAGTTAGCACATGCTGTATGTTTGCTATCACATATGATGGTTTATTTACTTGACATAGTATCTTCTCTTATTTCTGTTAGAGAGCAAAAGCATCTGCAGCTGCTAAAAACGCTTGAATCTCAACTGACTGTAGTGTTTCTTCAAGGTTCAATTCCCTGTCTGTTCTAGTCAATACCTGGTCTGAAGTCCTGGAGATAGGGACCAGGGAAGCACCTACGTCTCAGATGAGCAAAAACATTGAGTGTAGAAGTGAACATGAGACTTGGATTCAGCTGAGGACACCGTGTTCAGATGGTCAACTTGTCAGTCAAGGAGGCCACTTGACTGTGCAATCTGCAGTAGGTGTCCCATCTTGAAAGACCTGGAGTTCTTTTTAGTAATACATTTTCCAGATGCAGAATTGTGCCATTACTTTTATTCTTCACATGACCTTTTTTGTGGGATGTATCCCCATGTTATCCTACACGTGCTGGAGGGATGGAGGGAAAGAACTACATCGCTAAATTTTGAAGACTCTATAGCAATAGCTGGGTTGCAAGTAATTTGTTTTAGCATTCATCTGGGCCATTACAGGCGGCAATTTTTTGTCAGGCTAGTGGGAAAATGCATCTTGAATAAAGGATCTCAAGAGGGTATTTTCTGGGCAAAGGTTAGTATGGGAGACTGGGAGAAATGAGATGCTGGTCTGAACAAGGTGGTCATAGTGGTGGGACCAAACAATGCTTCCTTGAAGAAGATCAGGGAGGAGAGGGAGGACAGCTCTTCCCCCAGACTGTGCATCTGAGTGGGTCTGGTGGAAATATCTGTGGGAAGGGCAGGGTTGGAAAAGTGAAGGAAGACGGGGGAGAATTCCTGGTCTGCTTCTGGAATGAGGAAACGCCAGAAATCAGCTGAGAACCTGGATTTGTTAACAAGAATATGCAGGGATTTGTGAGTTGTGGGATTGAAGACAATAAGGGAAACTCTGTGAGTGTCTAAGCTCACCCCTTGAACAGAGTGAGATGGAAGAGAAGAGTGTGCCAAGATCATCATTTATGTGAGAGCAAGTTTTATAGTTTGCAATTTTGCTGACAGTGATAGAAAACCTTGTATCAGCATCACCATACTAGGGCTCTTCTGTAATGAGTTTATCACCCATACCAGGTTTATCACTATAATGAGTTTATCACCCATAATGAATTTATCACCCACACTGTTTGGTCAAAGCTTTCATAAAACCTGGTAAAGATACATCAAAGAGTATCAATTTAATCCTTTTAAAACAACCACACACATTCGTCTTTAGAGGAAAATGCGAACATGGTCAAAACATCTTTTCCCTAAGGAATATCTCTTGGTAATTATGGGAGGTGTCCTATCAACCTGTACTCCTCACCAATATCTCCTAACACCTTAAGCAAGAGGAATAAAATGTTTTTCAGGATAAATAATAATAGACATTATGGGAGGTTTTCTGACACAAAGAGGCAGAAACCTTAGCTGCCCAGTTCTTGCCTCTCTGCTTCTCATCTGTGCCAGCCCCATTTCATTCAACAGTCTCACTGGTGCTGTCAAATGGCTTAACTGATCACTGTCCACCCTTGAGACAGTGTCCTGAGCACAGCCAGGCTCCAGTGGTCAGTTCTGATGACCTCATGTTAAAAGCCTGACACCCTGTTGTCTGCGACAGCAGATGGTGTTTGATGGATGGACTCTGGTGGGGTGCATGTTCCCGTTCTGGCATTTGCTTCTGTCCAGCTCTGGATCTTTGCACAGCCAAAGCAACATGGAGTTTTAATTCAGGCAATAATGTCACCAGATCAAGTCTCAAGAGCTGCTATTAAGGCTGTTACAACTTGTAATAGTCAACCTTTATTTTACTACCTACTTCTCTTTGTTAGGGCTTGGGAGCTTTATGAACACAGGTGGCCAAATTAATCAGTCGTGTAACTCCCTGGATCCCTATCTGGCCCACAAACTTGTATACATTTAAATTTCTCAGCTGAACTTCTTTTGCTGAAGCCATTTTTGCATTTAAATGCTGAGCATAAAAAAATCTAGCTTCACCATTTCATCTGCTATATTCACCCCAGTGCCATTTTTTCTGAAAACAGAGGGTTTCAAGAATTTTCTTCTTTTATTAGATAACAGACAATTAAAAGGCAATACATTATTCTTTTATGATTTTTATTGCTTCGCAAAATCTAAACTGCAATGACAACTGATTTTTCTGTTTCAAAGAACTACATACTCACAATACCCAAAAAATCCCATTCATAATATAAAGTATTACTATATGAATGTACATGCCAGCCTTCTTGGGCTGGTTTGTGGGCTGGATGTTAGAAATTAATGGATCTATCTTTAATTATTCTAGGACAGTATTTGACTCAGGAATGAACATCAAATTGCAATTCCTCAATTGTAAGCTTTTATTACAAGGTCTGTGGTGCCTCCAAAAACTTCTTGCTAGATCTGCCAAGGATGCTACATTTTTTCACATCTTTACATTTTATGCTTTTAATAAAGAAAAATGCACTATAGGTGTAATTTCATAGAGGAAATTTGAACAAAACCTTCTAAAATACTTTGGAATTGCCCAGCATGCAAGAATTCAGATTAAATTGGTTACCCAAATAGCTACTTTGTAATTTGGGCCCCCCAACATGCAATCATTTACATCTCACCAATCTATCATCAATTTTCAGCTGGCATTTTCTCTGCAAGTAATAACCTGCAAGTGATGTTTGCAGCACATAAAGACAGCTGAAAAAAAGACAAAAGGAAGACCAAAAAATGAAAATAATAGTTGGTAAAAATGAGAGAGAATAGTATAATTACTTGTATTTCGACAGTATCATGTCTTCCCAGAATTCAAGCTGTGCATAATAGCTGTAGTGGAAGGGCAAAACAGAGCAGCCCCAAGGAAATGGGATGCAGAGAGTATTTTTTTAACCTTCCTGGGGAGCCTTACTCCACAAAGATTTAAAGCTCTTTAAACGTCATGAGAACACGTTGGCTGGAAAGTAGTGCATTTCAAAATGAAAATGCATTAATTAATGTCTCTTGGAAGAGGACAATCTGAAATATCTTTCTCTGTGGGAGTAGCTTGCAAGCTGATTATGTGGGCTGATAGATATTCCATTGGAGAATGTTCAGGGAATGTTAAGGTTGAACGGTTGAGCACATGGAAGTTAGGAAATGCCACATTGCAGGATTCAGGCGCATCCTTAACTCTGCCTCTGGTGTGTATGAGGTATAATGTATTCATTACATATAATCTCCCAGACACTGCTATAAATATATACTGTCGTCCCTGATCTTAGATTTTACACATATCAGTGCATGCATTAAGTACTGCGTACAGCTCTCCACCACAGCTTATTAAAACCTTGTATAAGACAAGTACATAATAAAATTTGTCTGAGCAAATAGTGCAGATTAAATGTTGCATTTATGATATAGAAAATGGCAGTCATTTGTTTCAATAAATTATCCTATGAGCTTGAAAGACTGAATGCTACATGGGTGCATGCAAATTAGCCTTGTAGTTAGCTCCTTCATTTCCTGCAAAGCTCAGGAGGGCTGGCTTTGTTTCTGCTTGAAAAGACACAGCACAGGTGCTGCAGCAGACAGGCTTTGACCATCCCCAAATCAAGCAGGAAAAATAATGGGAAGGGGTCCCTCTGACTCCTCATGAGCACTCAGCTGACATAGTTTTCTTTCTGATCCACAGGGCTTTGTCTGTCCGATGAGTGCAAGAGAAAGTTATGACTCAATGTGGCCAAAGTGGGAGCAGAGGATGCATGGAAGAACTGACAGCAGGGCAATCGTGCACAAAAGCTACTTGGCATTGGAAGTGAAGGAATAAAAGGAGCTTGTGAAGTTTAAATGGTATTCACAATGAAAACAAAGTACATAATTAGTAAGGTTAAAGATCAGAGAACCCAAAGAGAGTTGAGGTTTTACAAAACCCTCAAGATGTATAAAACCCTTTTTTTTTCCATTCAATTGACTCAAAATGCAATGAAAGCATGTTTCTGTAATTAAATAAATGTCTTGCGGTATGCAGAAATAAATACCAATGATTCTTAAATCATGGACTTTGATTCTGGTCAGAATATTTTTTTTTTTATTTGGGTCTTAAAGGATGTTTTTTAACATTGTTTTAATTTTAAAGAGTACTTCACATTGTTCTGCGCTTTATCTCTCTCTAAATCCAAATGAGGGTCTAGTTGATTTTATTCAAAATTAATCCTGTCCTGCCTTTTTTCTTGCTGACACAATGAATGATCAGTTTTTTCCTCCATCCATGTCTGCTGATTCTCCTCCCTCAGAGAGCAGCCCTTCTCCACAGCTGCAGTGGTGGCTGTACCAGCTCACCCCTTTCCTCTCCAGCTGGCTGCTGTACGGAATTCCCAGAAGAAGGGGGGCTTGGGCCTTTGCTCTGACAGAGTCTCTGCATGAGTAATATTGACTGATGAGAGTGGGGATGTCTCTCTTTGTTGAGACCTCTTCACCAGTTCTTATTCCATGAAGTGGGCAAATGCTACATGTGCTCAAGGAAGGTCTCATGACATTTCCCAGCCAAAGCTAAAATCTAAGGAAGATGTGGCTCTTCTCTTGCTAATCTGACCCTAGTTGATGAGATTTATCAGTACCATCCTCACTAAAGTCTCCTGCTTTTATTATGAGATTTTTCCTTTCAGGTGTTTTGCTTCCTTCTAGCACCAGAAACAAAATACTTCAGCAAAATATTCTCCTATGGAGCGTACTTTGTTTTTTCTGATCTTTAAATAATCTTATTTTCAAAGCGATTCCTGGACAAGTACCTGGTCCCTCTAGTTGAAAGATCAGTTGGTATATCCCTCTTCTGCTGTTATTTCGCCTTCTGGACACTTCAAGGAAGATCAACAGATCCTTCTGTATTTAAGGAAAGATGGTTGTAACTCAACAGATTGAATACGTTTTATCCCAAGATGCAATTGTGTTTTCTTCACAGGACTTGCCAGCTCTGTGGTCAGTGCAGGACTGCGATGGGAACCACTGCCTTCTCATCAGATTCCTCCTCCTACAGAAAAGCTAGAAACAATTTTCATTTATCCCAAAGAATTTTTTTTCAAAGTACACAAGTGCAATTCTGGAAAGGTCTGCTTTCATCATGGAATGGTATTCCCAATAAAGACCTGACCCTATGTGGTGCACATGGAGCCCAGAAGTGTGCTCTAAAATTGCTCCATTTTGCACATCACTGTCCCCAAACACTGTGAAGGCTCAGTGCATCTTCAGAAGAACAAGATTTAGATTCAAATCGACTGATGGTGGAACTCTGGAAGAATTTAGTAATGCCTTTAGCCTGTTCCCTTTGTGCATCACAATGTGGGGTGTCATTCATTTCAGCATCTACACTGGAGGTGTCTGAATCTCTGCTGGTCACCCCCACATCTCTCTGCAGTCAGTGGAGGGAGGTAAATTCTTGCAGAGCGTGATTCAGCTCAGTCTGAGCCCCTGTAAACAGAAAGATTCACACCTGACTGATCATCTCATATAGCACAGAAAAAATGGGTCAGGTACAAGTCACTATTATTCTCAGAATATGGACAACTCCAACAGTAATAGTTAAACTAAAAATAATGAAATGCAAGCACCAAGTTAGCAGAAATGTCACTTTAACCTTTGCTTTAGAATACAATTCTGGTCAAGTCAGTTTTTTTCCTTTGTTTGTACACTCATGTTCTTGGAGATTTTAATTGCTTACTGGTTGAAATTGTTCCAGTTTACATAAAAAAACATGCTTGAGGACTAGATATAATGCAATGTAGGACAGAGATACTTTTTTTATCTTTACTGCAGTATATCAGAACTAAAGATCTGCATAATTTTCAGTACATGCACCGAGAACACAGATTTTATCATAGTTAAAAAGTCCAGTTTATCAAATTAATTTTAAGGAAAGATAATGAAACATTGCAAAGAAAGAAATTTTCTTTAAGGTAAACCTTTGCTGTCTTAATTGTTTTCACAGTCATCATTTGCATCTGCTTTGCCCTTGTAGTTCTCATACCTATGTTAAATACCCATTAACAGACTTTCTGCCAGTAATGATCTTAGATCCCAAAGGTGGACTTATTAATGGATTCATCTCCATACTTATTATAATATAGTTACCCACTCTACAGCCTCTTATTACACTTATTACAGGCATATTCTTCCAACCTATGCTCAAAAGGACACCCTTTTAGGTCAAGAAAGAGAAAAGAAATAGCTATAATTCTTTCAATTAATTAAATTAATATTTTGATGCTAACTATAATGGATTATTTTTTATCTGTTCCTTTTCCCTTTGATGAAAAAATTGTTTACCTTAAATACAGCTCTATCTTATTACCCTCACTTCTCTAGTCACCTTTAATGTCTAGGAAGCATTCTTTATCCATGATTAAATAGTCTTTCCTCATTCTGATTCTGAAAAACAAGTATTGTCTCCATCCCAACCCCAGACTATACAGATTATTGTAATTTTTAAGTTAAAACCAGAGATACTGCTCTTCAAACACAACTGAAAAGCTGTTGTGTCAGAGGCCTCATTCTTTTAATAGTAAGATGGAAAAGGTTAGAGTTGACATCTAATGGAAACTAGGAAAAAAAAAACCACTTAGAAAATTGGTAGACAAAGCCAAGTTAAAACATATAAAGACAATAGAACAGTAATATGGCAGTTCCAGGATTTGTGTCAGAAATGCAGCCTGTCTAATATTTTAATTATACTTTATCATAGAAGAAGGAATGGCTAAAGCAAAAGCTGTGCAATGGTAACTGCTGCAAACTTTGACCAGTTTCCTTCCCAAGCTGCTACTCGAAACTCAAACTGAAACTCTTTTGGTGCCTTTGGCTTTGCTGTGCTCCAGGAGGATCTGGACCTGCCAGCATAGCAAAGCACACACTTGGCACACTTATTGCTGAGGAAAAAGCAATGTGGTAGGCTTTTCTAATGTCTAATTTACATCAGAGATGCTGGCCTTTTTTGCTGTTTCTTTGTTGTTTCTTGATGACAAGTGTGGTGTGTGCACACACACAGAGAGGGCAGACTTAAATAGCTCAAGATATATTTAGATCTGCTGGGGCAGGGTGATGGGGAAGGGAGGGTGGTGTGGGTAAGCCAAAACCAGCACTAAAACTCTTGTCTGAGTGTCTCTGTTGTTCAGATGACCTTTTATGAGTCTTAAGTGTCTTTTTAGTGATTCAAAGACATTTTTCTTTCTCAGCATGATTAGTCAGTCTCAATCCCACATTCTCCAAACATTTGTAAAGAAATGAATACTTCTGATACAATTTCCATAGATGGTCCTTCTCAGATAATTCTCCACTGTGACTTCAGCCTCATGGTCAAGTATCCCACACCCCAGTTAAATGCTTACCTTGACTAAATGATTCCTCATGCTGAAGATGGCACCCTGTACAGGTCTCCTGGCACATGGAGGAGAAAAATCCACCTCTTAGCCCTGATCTTTCACTATTTGGACTGGTGAAATAATTTTTGGTAGTATATGAAAATTTCTGGAAGACTGAGAAAAATGGCAAATGTGTAAGGGCCCTCCAGTGTCACAATACAATCAAAATAATCAAGGAAAATAGAATTTATGGTAAATTTTAGTTTGCTTTAAAAAAAGCTGTACTCTGAAGTAATTTCTAAAATGGACATTCTGTGGTGGTTTAGGCTTAAGTAATCCATAATATGAAAACACAAAAAAATCATATTTACATTGAAAAAATGAAGCATTTGGTGAGTTTTATGACCACTTCTAACACAGAAATAATGAGGGATGAAGAGGTGATATTTGACAGTTTAATATGCCTGCATTGTGACAGCTGTGGAGCTGGGAGGGAAGGGAAAAAGACAGTATATGTACTTGATTTCTGATCTGGCTTGGATTTGTCTTTTTCTTTAGTCCTCCCACAATTCTTTTGGCGCAGTGTTCTTTGCAGTTTGGAGATGCTAGATGTCCCTTGACACTGGTTAATGACACAGAGCTTTGGGCCCATTTACCTGGGAGGAGGAGGATAGATCAGGTCCTGTGCATCTCTCAATGCCCTTTGGTATTTCAGTACTTCTAATTTGGTCTAATTTCAAGTTTGGGTGTCACACTCTAAATATTTACAATCAATATAAGTTTGTTACACATAACAAATTTTGAACTTTAGATTCTGTGGAAAAAGAATAAAGAACTGATTTCATTTTTCTTTTGGTTTTCATTCTCATTGTACATGTTGATGTGTGGCTAACAATATAAATGTCTGGATCTGAAAACCATTGCTCATGCATTATCTTTTGGTTCAGCTTGTAATTTTCAAGAGTTATATTTTTTATATGGTGTAACCTTGATTCTCACTTGAGAGCTATTTGCTGCTGAAGGATGTGGAGGCAGTCAGACAATGAGGCAAATCTCTCTAATTTTCATGGTGCTGTGTTCTGCCCATTGTCAATGCGATTAAATGATGAAAGTTATTTAGGGGTTGTCCTAGATTTTGGACTTTTACTTCTATGGGATCTGCTCATAGAAGCAGATCCTCATGATACTGCCTCATCTTCTGGTGAGACACAAAGACAGCTGATTTAGAGTCTGACTAACTTCATCCAAGGGATATTTGTTTGGGTTTTTATGAATTTTCAGCTGAAAGTTTTGTGCCAGACAATTGAAAGGGAACCTTTTCCTTTCCTTCTAATATATTATTCATTGTGTCGCCAAGAAGAAAAATTTTTGAAATTAGGAGCACAGCACAACTTGTGGAGATTAATTTGTGACAGCTTTAAAGCAGCTGGCATGTGTATTGGGGCAGCCTTGGTACCTTGGTGCCTGGTGGACAGGCACCTCCCAAACTCAGCACTCAAATCTATATCCAACAAGCTGCAGTCATACCACTGACAATATGGGTAATTACCTCAAATGTACTTTTCCAGCTGTTTTCCATCTCTTTGTACATGTAATCCATCTCTTTCTAAAAATTAAAATCTTACAAAGAAGTATGAAACAACAAAAAATAGGAAAAACATCTGCACTTCCTCGCAGAATAACTTATTGGAAAAGGATGTGACTGTGTCAAAAAAATCTATATAAACATTTTTATTATATAAACATTTTTATCTCTCGTTAAAAAAATAAATCTCAGATGAAAGTGAGAATTTGATAGAAATAATGCATCTTTTTTTCCTTCCATCTCTTGTCTTTTCATTTCACCCATGCGAGATTTTTTTTGAAATGGTTTTCTTTCTAATGGTAATATCCTTTCTGCAAGGCTTTTAGCACATCCCCAGCTCTAAGATGATGAACCCAGTCAGAACTGATTTGCTTAAAGTCAGAGATACTGTTTTTGAACTAGTGCTACCCTCTATTTATAAAGTGATGTGGAAAATGTCACAATCACCTTAAAGACATTTTTTCTCTCAAAAGTCTGCAGGATGATTAAATAGGACTTATTTTGTGAAAGTGGTCAGAAGGTACTATTTCCTCTCAAGATTAACTTTTCAAGGTCTCTGTGTTTTCTCAGAGAAAGAGATACAGCATTCTCTTCATCTGGGCTGCAGATATATACGTTTTCTCCTTTGAACAGGAAAACTGCAGTGAATAAATGCAAGTGTCAAATTCCTCAGGGATCTCCTCCTGCAAATAGAGAGGTGCCTACTGTCCCTGAAACAGTTTGAATAGTGAGAATTTTGCTTCAGTGGATCATAAATGCAGGCCTGTGATTTATGTTCATAGATTTCTGTTTAACACACGCACATTTTGTGTTGAAATCACAGGATCAGGCCATGGAGAAGACCTCATTCTCTCTGGTTCTGTAAGGGTTAAAAAGGAGACCAGAGGGAGGGTTGTATGGAGTTTATTACAGATACTTAATCTTAAAAACAACTCTGTCAAGGACTATCAGGAGCTTGTAGTCAATTTTTCCAAGGGAAAAAGTCAGTGATAGAAGACAACATATATAAGCCAAGTATGAACTTGGAGATGTGATCCCTTCATGTGTAGGCAAGAGGAAATTGAACTACATACCTATTAGCACGATTCCAAAGCCAAAAAAAAGGTCACAAAGGCCATTCATATCTGTCATATTTTGCATAAAACTCCTGTGATCAGGGAGCAATTTGCTGTGAGCAAATGAAAAGGCAAAGAACAAAAAAATCTTTCACTAAATAAGTCATTACAGCAATGACTGCTCCAAACACAAACAACACTGCCAGATGAGGCTTCCCAGAGCTCAATGTTTATTACAACGCAGGAAGAAGAAATTTTTAGAAAAAAAGACAGAGGACCTTGATGGCATTTGTCAATTAAGCGTTTTCATGACTGTTACTCTACTTTATTTGTAGTCTATGACCATGTTTAACTGAGATAGTTGTAAGAGTCCCAGTTGAGCTCAAGCCTCAGAGTGCTGTAATCTAACCCAACACATAAAATGGGTGAGGACTGCTTGAAGATCCCACCTGTCTGAAGGGGTTGTTGCTGGACTCTGGCTCAGATGGTAACATTTTTGTGTGCTCTTGGTCTTCCAGTAGTTCAGTGAACAATCATTTTGAATATGGCAAGAAAATAGTCAAGACAGGCAATCAAACAGAGAGGATAAAGAAAAACATCAGAAGAGAAAGGAAAAAACAGAGAAATAAAGGGATTTGCCCAGTATCACAATGACAGGCAGGAGTAGGAGTAAAAATCCCTTTCCATTCTCTGTGAATCAGTTCAGAGCATTGCCAGAGTCCTGGGTACATACAGCATAAAGCTCCACATAGTACAGATTTCTTTCTCTTTTTATATTTGCTTTCTTAAAGGCACCTAGGCTTGGGTGCATCAAGGTTTGTAAGGGCTTGTCTGTCACTGACACAGAGTCAACACACCAAGACTACACACAGAAAGGTAAATGAAGGTGACAGACAGTGCTCTGCACTATGTCTTTTCTGTTGAAGTACAGAGACTCTTTAGCTCCCAACGAGAAGTTCTTAGAAGCAATGAAAACTAGTTTAAATTAAAAGCTTGGAATTCGGGCTGATAAAAGGATGCATGGAGGAACTGAAAAGAGCGAGGGCAACACTCATCTATGAAACTTCACTGAAACCCAAAGAAGTTTACTGAAGGTAAATTGGACCCCAAAATGCTTGCAGATGGAAACATTTGGTATCTTCTACTTTTTGCATGAAGAAAACATTCAGTGAATTGTAAAACTTTTTATTTTAACAAGACTGAGATAGCAGCAGTAGCTTTCCCTTGCTACTCTGCAGCTCAGAGTGTCTCAAAATCTTCAGAGATGTATTAGGTGCTTTTACAATCTCTTTGTTCTCTTATGGGAAAATAATTATGGTACAATTTCTTCTCATTCAGATTTTAAGTCCTGATTAGAGACATGCAGTCTGTCCTTCAAACAAAATATATAATTTTGTGCATCACGTTCATCTTTCTAAATTGCAGCAAATTGTTCAATTTTTATTTTGTGGACTGTGTAGTTAGAGCAATCAGCTTACCTCGTCTTCACCTCAACGTAGGCTATACTGCCCTATGTGATAAATGTAATTTTAATCAAAAGGCTTGGAGAAATCTTCTGATCTAAAATAATACTTCAGATTGGAAAACCTGTTGCCTCAAGAAAGAACTAAGAATTCAGACTTTCTTTTAGGACTACTCCAAACTAGGTTAAAGCTGAGATTGTAACTGATTATTTTTAGATTGTGATGACATGAACCCTCAAAAACACTAGTACTGTCCCATTGAAAGAAAAAAAAGGAAATTAATATTAAGATCTATGTATGATCATTCATTTCAAACTCTGTATAAGGAGATTTGGATCTAAATCAATTCATTTGAAAGACAAATCAGAATTAGTTAATAATTAGTATATCTGGTAATATGGGCTTTCTCAGACCTCAGTTCTGAAGGCAGGAGAAGAAAAAAGAGAGCACAGTGGAACAGCCTCCAGCCTTTACTGTGCAAATATCTGGGGATGGCTAGAAGGAGTTGTGCCACATTGAATGAAGAGTTTATTACTCAGAAAGGTAAATTCCAAGAAAGTAAAAAGAAAAAAAAAAAAAAAAACCACCCACCAAAAACCAAAGACCAAAACCCAAAAAACAAAGAACAAAGAACAAAGAGGTTTGAAATTTTATTGAAGGATAAAGAGTTTGGGGAGTAAGTTGGTGCATGGGAGGTAAGACTAATTAAACAAGTGATTGGTCATGGCAAATCTAGCTCAGTATATGGAAGAAAGTGAAACACTGGTGTGGTAAACTCCTCTGAAAATTTTGGAGAATTCAGGTTGTGAGTGCAAACAACAAACTCTTTAAGCCATGCAGACTTGGTGTGTTTTCCTCTCTTTTTTGCCTTTAAAATGTCTAAATATTTAAATGTAACAGTATTTTAAAACAAGGCAGGAGTTGCAATGTGAAGCACTGATGACCATATTTTCTGCTGACACAATTCCACTGAAACCAGATAAATTATACCAATAGATGGTGGCTCTGAAAGCCAAGAAACCCCAAAGTTAGGTGGAATATCAGGCATTGTGACAGTATTTTTGCAATACAGAAAGCACACTTATTTTCTAACAGCTTGAGTAAGCTGTTGAGGAATTTGAAAGGGTTTTGCTCAACAGTACTTTCCAGCTCCCAAGATAGCCAGAGAATATCTCATGATAATGCAAGTCACCAGTGTGCATGTGCTTAAGTGAGTACAACATGAAAGGATGAAAATAGATTTATGCTATCTAAGAAGAATGTACTGAGAAAATAATCTCTTGCTTTTCCACAGGCATATGCATATGTGCCCATCAATATCTGACTGCAGCTAATTCATGTCTCCATTTCATGAACTGGTGTCATTGCCTTTAAGTCAGTAACCTTAAGATCAGAAAAATCCACATGTTGTAGATACATAAAAGACGTCTTTGTGATAACAGCTTTTTAGAAATGGGAAACTGGTAGAAAGAAGATTAAAACAAATTTTTAGGGGTTTAGACAGTGTTGACTGGTATTTGTGGTAACCAGTACAAACTTTACTTCCTCCCACTGCTTTATTCCTTTGTGTTTGATATTTGGAGATTTTTTCTTTTTTTTTTCACATTCCCTGAGAAAAAATACCACCAGTAAAAGATACTAAGGCTTTCTAAAACAACAAGGGTTTTACTGATGTTGCATTCAGTTATTGTTGTATATAACAATTTATCTTGAACTATATCCATCCTGCTACCCAAAACTATGCCTGTACTCATAGCTGAGGGGCCATAAGCAAAAACTTTCAATCCCAGAACAATGTTAACTGTGGAGCTTCAGACAGCATAAGCCTCTTGAACTTCCTCTGTCAATGGGATCATGGAACCCAAATCTGAAGCAGAAAGGCCCATTTTGAAGTACAGGCTCCTGTTGCGTTGTGCACTTCACCCACACCCAGGAATCGATGCTCCCTGTCCCAAGGAAAATACAAAGGACACGGGCAGGAGAAAACCTGGATTCTAGTTCAAAAGCACTCCACAGAGAAAATGAAAAGCAAGGAATGAGAACGTCTTCCTGTCCATAGTGAGCATGATGGAGAAAGAATAAATGCATGTTCTGAAAAGACAAAGTGCTGGGTAGGGCCTTATCCTTCTACTGGTGATGAAAGTCTAATCCTGTTGCTGAGAATGGAAAGTAGGATGGAAATTGGCTGTGAAAGATGCTGAAAGCTCAGACAGTTGTCCATGATTTACATGATAAAGGTGTGTCAGGAGACTTTACCTCTAGGGTTTGTGCAGAACTGTCTTTCTGTCCCATTTTAAGATGAACTGTGCTTTTTGTTTCTAGGAAAAAAAAAAAAAAAAAACAGGACTCAGATGCCATGTTTGTACTGCCTTTCCTCACACTAGCTGTTTTTATTAATTTCTTATGCCAGCTGCAAATCTTTTATAAAGCCTATCACAAAAAAATTAGAATTTTTTTTTGAAAACCCTACCCCAAGAATTTCCACTGTTAATTAAAATACCATCTTTCTAGCAATTAATTAAGCAATTTCTGGAGAGAATGTAGAGGAGAGCAGGTCTCTTGTGACTCATTTTTTAACAGCAGTTTAAAGCACCTAGGGCAAAATCAGGTGAGTTTCTCAGTGAAGAACACCTAGGTTATTTAGTACAACAAGTGAAACTCTTGTCCTCAGTGAAAATTCTCATTTATAAGGTTGTGTCAAGACCTTCTTTACAATTCCTTCTCAGAAATTTTCCCCAGTCTAGTGTGAAATCAGTTTTCTTAATTCATGATCATCTCTGATGTTATTCCTCATCTCTGTGAGCCTGAACATAATTAGAAGAATAGATTCTTTAATGTCATTCAATAATATATGTAATTTAATTGCATTCCCACTTGACTTTCTTTTTATTTTGAATTTATATTTACAGCAGCTAGCTAGCAGTATATATTTCTCATCTTTGCTCTTTTGATACCCAGGCACCTACTGCCAACAGATAAATGTTATATCTCTATGCAAAAGCCCACAGTAGAAAGCAGTAGCTAACAAAGTAGTAGAAGTATAGATTTTTTCAAGAGCAAAATAATGTGGCATCATTGTTTGTGTTTGGTACTCAGTAGAAATCTTCCATATTTTTATATTCTCAACTCCTTAACAATTTGTGTAATTAAGGGAATCAGTATTAGTAATTAGCAATTAGCATTCTGAAATTCACAAAATTCATATATTTGAATTCTAAATGAAAAATACATTCCTTCTGAACTGGGAATTCTAAGCTCCAAATAATAGTTTCATTCTCTCTGAAGACTGGAACCAGTATTGTTCTTGCTTCCAGATGAGGTGTAACTCATAACCTCACTTGGTGTTTGGTGAGGTACGGGCCCCAGCCTCTCCTGTTACTGATGTATCCAGGAACTTTCCAAGTGCATTCTTAGTCTGATGGGATTTTTGCATGTTGGGAACCTGGACAATTATTTTGCATGTTCATCCCTGAAATATCTACATTCATAGTTTCTTGCTCCTCCGGACAGCTGGTTTAACATTTTTTAACTAATTATCATTTTCATTAATTGTTCATATCAATTTTTTTACATTGTTTTGATAGTCCCAAAGCAAAAATGAGATAGCAGTAACAGAATGAAGGGAAAAGCATATTTCTTTCAAAGTTTTAATTTTGATGTATTTTGTTGTACAGTCAAAACTTCAACTGGCAGTTTAGCACAGCAGTGTAAGAATCTGACTTTGCTACGAAATTCCTTGGGTAAAAAACCAACCAACCAACCAACCAAAAAACCATGAGGGTTTCTATTTCCACAAGTTCTTTCCCTGGGAAGGCTAATAGCAGTTCTGCCCATGGAACATCAAAGCTGTCAATTTGCAAGTCATTACTTGAGAGTTTTGGGGAAGTCTTGGGGAATTTTTACAACAGCAGATTCTTGACATCTAACATTTTAAAGGCTCTTCTACCTCAGTTTCCTAGAAAGACAAAAGAGACAAACAGAGGGGTACACTTTACGTTTAGCAAGGTGAATATAATTTGCTTTCCTTGACAGTGGAAGGAGAGTGAGAGGCCACTGTTGAAGTGCTTCTGGGCAGAAAATCACCATAATTTGGAATCACTCTTTGGAACAGTTTTTCTATTCACGACTTAGAAAATCTTTAGAAGGAAATTTCTCTAGAAATCTTAGAAGGAAACTGGCTTCCTTTTTAAAGTGTCTTTTTATAATTAAACTGCTGTGGTGAGAAATCCCACATTTTGCTCCTCCCTGTTTTTTCAGTGGGCTTTCATTTTTATAAAAACATATTTTTTGCTCAGATACTCTAAATTATGATTTAAAGGGCAGGGGAAGACACACAGGAATTCTTCTGGTTTGAATTTCACTACACATTGCAATCCATGTGTGTAAATATTTTTATTCTATTTTGTGCTTGTAACCAGTGACAGAAAATCCCAGTATAATAGCTGTAATCTTGATTCTTAACTGGTTTTCAGTGCCTTAAGCCAGAAGATTTTTTTCCCCTAAATTTAATAAAGCTTCACTGGTGCTGAGCCAATATTAATTATATCAAAAGCAAATTAGTGGCCTGTCAAAGTAATAGAGATAAAATTATTTTCTTTTTTTTTTTACCAATGGACAAACCAGATGGTCCCCAAAAAATCCTGTATCAGCGTCTCAGCTACTCACTGAGAATAACATATTAGTGAAATTTTGTCAAAACATCCAGTTTAAGGCATCTCCTAGGAACAGCTGATGAGTTGTGACTGAACTGTTTGTTTCACTCTTGAAGGACAGCATTTCTAATTCCCTTTTAACATCACTTTATCCTAATTGTATCATATTATCACATTTATCACATTTTATCATCATTTTTCAGCCATCATTTTTCACATGTTATTAATGCTCTCAGCCCGTCGCAGCTCACAGAGGTGCCAGTGGTGTCTGAGAGGTTTCGGTGTGGAGGCTGAAACATGCCCAGACCTTTCTGATCTTAGGCCAGAGCCAGGGAAGAGTTCTGGACAACAAATGGACAACCACACCAGGGACCTCACTTTTTCCTGGAACAAATTAGAACATGAGGAGATGAGATTTAATCCTGAGATGGATTTGGGTTTGGGAAGACTCCATACCTAGGAGAAAGGGCTTGGAAGAATATTTAATATTCGATATTATTTAATAGAGATGGGCAAAATAGGCTCCTAAAGATGAGATTATATATAGTGCGTCAAAATTAGAGGGGGAAAAAAGTATGTGAATGAATTGTTTGGAAAAAATAAACCAGATGAAATTAAAACATTTTTCATCCTTTTTAATTAGTTAATATATATATTTTTTTACCCTTTTGATTGTCTTATTCTTTTAGAACAAAGATAAATCTAGACACAGTACATAATTTTGACTTGAAGCCTTTCATTTTAATGTGTAGTACTTAGATAATTTTAAAGCTTTGTTTATAAAATTTGGATTTGCAAGTATTAAAACTGCCAAATTTTGCCTTCAATCATCCACAAAAGTGACTTCCTCCAGCAGGAAAACATGCAAATAAAATTTCCGAATTTCGCAGAAGTGCCAGAGAAGCTATCAGCTAAGAAAAAGCACCAGACAGGAAACTGCCCACCTCTTGATGCTTTTCCAGGTTCCTGGAAAACTCTGCTGACTGTACTGAGACCTCTTCTGCCTGCAGGAGCTGGTTCTGCAGGGCACAGTGGGAGGTGCTATGGGAGGACGAGTTCCCCAGGACATTGGGGAGTGATGTTACACCACCCCTTAAAGGTTTCAGTACACGGTTCATAGCCCAGATAACGACAAGGGAGACCAGAGAGACCAGAGTTCCTTCACCCCTCAGCCCTGCAGTCACCAGGGACATTGGAGCACCACGGCTCAGGAAGTACCACAGCAGGATGCTCACAGCCTCTTCAGCATCTGGGCTTGGGGGCAGATAGGAGGCTCCTCACCTCTGCTGTCCCTTTGTCCCCCAGTAGAAACCAGGATTTGACTTTTTTAATGCTGCACACTGGACAATAGCCACGAGTCTGTACACGTGACCTTACCCCTAATCTCTGCATTCTCTCTTCATTTACACTTGCCCTGCTGAGGGTCACCTTCATTTGCTGTAGCAGGCACAGAGTAAGACGTCCATAATTTCAATTCCATAAAAGAAATAGAATACAGCAGAAAGTCCATTTCCATGAGATAACTGCATTTTTCCACTAAATTAAATTGTTTTGTTTTCAGATTTAAACCTTACATGCTGGCACAGCCTAAAATCCTAAGACAAAAGTTGCTCCATAAGAGGTAAGTGTTATTCTTATTGATTATATAATTATCCAGAAATGCACCACCACAAAGTCCTCAAGGTTTAATCTATGCCACATCAGAGCTTTATTGCTATTGCAGTCACTCTGTGATACAGACAGACTGAGTAAGCATTTAATCAGAAATGATATCTAGTTTCACAGCAGGGTGGGTTTGTGAGTGTGCATGTAAGCGTGAAAGTTTTTTCATTTGACTTAAGGGGGCCAAATGTTGCTCTTGGATATGTACATGCTGCTCCTACTAACATCTGCATTTTTGCATATATATAACATTTCTCTCAAGGGCTCCAAAGGGAATGGTTTTCAAGTCCTAAATGCTTAAATTATTATGTTATATTATAAGCAGTTATTTTAAAATACTGACTTTCTAAGTCTCAAAGCCATCTACTGTATGAGGTGTTGGAACAATAAGAGTTTAGAAAAAATTAAAAAAGAGAAGTGTAACTGAGAGGTTAAGTACTTTGCTCAAGATCTTACTCAATCTAGGATCAAAACTCACATCTGATACTAGTTTTTCTGTAGAAGGAGCCATTCTGGAATGGCCAGACTTGACTAACTCACTGTATGATTTCCCATATTTTAGAGAAAGACTAATTTATTCAGAGTTTGCTTACTTTATTTTAGATTTAATTGCAAAATATGCCCTTGTTCTAAATTAAGTGCATCAGTTCACAGGGTTGCTAGAAGAGCTATTCCTCTTTAAATTACTATGCCAGAGTCTGAAATGATTTCTCTCTGTAGATAAACTGGTAATGAAATCAGCAGAATTGCAATGAATTTGGATGACTGTGTCGGGGCCACATGGTCCCAGATTTACTTTAACTTCTTGCTCCATCAAAACCTACTGCCATTTATTTTTATGTCCATTAACATTTCCAATTAAAACCTCGGTGCTACTTTGACATATGTAAATGAGCCTGCTCTCCACATGGCATCTACCTACACATGGATAGGAGTCTCACTGCAGATGGCCTGGGTTTGCTGCACACCAGTGAGGGGATCTAAACCCTGTGCACAGGGGGCTTGACCTTCCTGCAGTTCGGTGGCCCTGACACATTTGGGATGAGCCATAATGTGAGCAGTAAGTGTAGGCGACAGTGAAGTCATCGGACTCTGTGCCCTGAGAGCAGCCCTTCCAGGCCTGAAGTGACCTGTCAGTGACTCTCTGAGCTGGCACCTGACCCCTTCCAGGCCCATGGTTGGAGAGAGGACCAAGAAAAGTCAGAGTTGACGTTCAGACTAAACAAGAATGTTTAATTTTAAATTGCTTAAAACTGTTACAATTTGTTATCATCTCAGCGCTAATAGTGTTTGAGTGGAGGGGAAGGCAAGGTATCTGTCTCACTGGGATTACAGGGTAAAAGACGAAAACAGGCAGGCAGTGATAGGCAGAGACACAAGTAGGATATTTAGGTTTTGGGGGGATTGATTGTTTTGACTTTTGCTCCTGTGAGTGGAAGCTAATTACAAGCCCTTTTTCTTCCTATGGTTATTATCTTCAGTCCATCAGTAGTTACCATCTTTCTTTCAAGACCTCAAGCAATTTCTAGAGAGATGTGAAGAAAAACCAGCTGCTCAAATCAGTTGCTATCAGTTCTAGTTTTAGGTTTTGGACAGCACAACTTTTTTTTTTCTAAACATGAACAGCCATGCATATAGGTGACTCCTTCCCACAGGACTCATTCTGCTGTTATAGGATAAAGTTGGGCAGCCAGCAACCTATTCTTTACTTGATTAGAGGCAAGTAGTAAATAACCCTAAGACAACTGGAAATGTTTTTTGGGGCAATCACAGCAAGTGCTTCAAAGGTAGTGAAGAGATTAACTGAAGGGGAACTACCCAGAGATTCCATCAATTCCAGAACAGACGACGGGACTATCCAGAGTAGCCAGAGCAGCCTGGCTTGACTCAGCAAAGTGATGATGTGAACCAAGGAGTGCAGTGCAGGAGAAAGTGTATCCATTCTGGTTCTGAGATGGAGGAGGGCTTGCAGAGAATAGGTGGGTTCATAAAAGCATCTCTTCATCGTAATTTTGGCTTGAGAAAAGGAAGAAGTGTGAATTAGAGCTGAAGTCTGTATATCAATAAATAAAGCTTAGTTTATTATCATTTTCTACCCAAATATGCAAATTTAGTTTAGCTGGAGAAGTGTTTGAAGTCAGTTTGGGAGTTTACTATTCTGTAGTGTCTTTCTGATGTGTGTTGTCAAAAAAGGATCACTTCAACTTTATAAGGAAAGAGGTTTTTTCATGTTGTGATCAGCATGAAATTCAGTGAAATGATGCTGCACTTAGTGAAATTGTCAGTAAGGAAAATAGTATCATTGATACAAGAGCAGAAAAAGAACTGGAGTAAATGAGCATTAGTAACACTCTCCAATCACCAAAAAACAAACATGAAGAAATCCAATTTGTACAGTCAGAAAAACAAGAAAAAGACACATACTGAGTCCACATATAGAGGTATCCCTGAGGATAAATAAGAGAAAACAATAGCAAAAAATCTCTAATGGAAATAAAAAGGGAGAGAGAAAAAATACATGCTCCTGCTACAAGCACTGGAACAGAGGAGATGAGTATTTAATGCTGTTTTGTTGTTTGTCAACTTTCACCAGAAAGGAAGGCACAAAAGAGGAAAGACCTTTTGGTTGCAGGGTGAATAAGGGTGCCACACATATGTCATGTCATAGACCTGAATTTCGCCATTAGGAAAAGGAATATTTCTGTGTTTCTGACCTATAGCTGGAGCTAAAGGAAAATAGGAAGCCGAGCAGAAATGGGCAGATAAATATTGTGATGAGACATTGTAATCCCAGGCCTGTGAAAAGGCTCCTTTGGCACCACTCAATCAGCAACCAAACATTGGTAAAAAAAAGCTCTAGACAAACTGAGCATTTGAGCTGTCTCTAAACAATCAAAAGACTCTGAGAAAACACTCAGTACAAGGGACTCATGCTTTATATCTTAACTTTATATTTTAGTATTTATCTGCTTTCAAGGTCTACTTGCTCTACCCACGTCAAAAGTAATTTTTGATTCATGATGTCAAGGTGAACAGGATGGACCATTTAACCCCAGTAACATTTGGAATACCTTTGGTCAGATACTGTTTGGTTTGGATTCTCATCCCCAAAAAAGATCTGTAATGACCTAAATAGGGCACTAAAAGGATATTCAAGCATCAAGGTGGCAGCGCAAAGCAGACAACTTATTTAGAATACAGAGCTAGTGTATCCTGGAAGTTAACTGATGTCTTTGAGATCCTAATCAGGCAGCAGCCAAATTTATCATGAGCCTCTCCTGGGGCTGCCTGCCTGGTGCCTGGACTACCATGCAATGGTGATGGTTCACAAAAGTTACAAGCTGTCCTCTTCCAGCTCTCACAGGCTGCCTGCCCCAGAGCAGAGTTAAAAACTGTGTTCTGTGCCATGAAGCATCTGGGCCAAATTGTCCTCTGCAAAATGACCTAGGCACCCAGAAGCCTCAGCAACTTGTGCAGAAATAAAGAACAGCATTCATTTTGTATGTAACCCTTAGGATCCAAATATGCTGTACTTACCACTGATTCCCTTTCTGAAAGAAGACTTAGAAAATTATTTTAAAAGTACTACTTGATTGAAAAATCGAGTTTACCTTACATTTTCCACGGGATGAAAACATCAGGTGCCTTAATTTCATAAGTGACTTTCATTGAAACCATACCCACCTACCAATTTCATAAAAGCACTGATATAGCCTGAAAAGTTCAGAGACTCCAGAACACGCAATTGAAAAAGCACACTGTAAATGAGGCACCATCCTCAAGCTTCACTGTCCAGGCACTAAGGCCTGAGCGCTAGAAAGGAAGCCTCAGAGCAACACTGATGTGAAGTCATCAGTCCACAACATTTGCTAGTGCAAGCGTGACCTGGGAAAATTTTACGCAGAAAGGAGTTGCCAAGCGTGGTTTTTGGGACAGAGCAACTCCATCAGTTCCCCTTCAGGGGAGAGGTGCAGTGTGGGACTTGCCATCAGACAGCATTAGGGAAAAGCCTCTGCTGGCTGCACCTGAGTGACTTCAATTCCAGTCTGTGAAGCTCCAGTGCTGCGAGAAGACGATGAGAAAGCAGCTGAAAAAGTCACTGCCAGTGACAAATATACAGAGCAGAGACATATCAAAACACAGTAGTAGGAACAAACTTCACCCACGTGCCACCATCTGGCTGCATCACTTTTGGGAGGCTTGAGGCAGTACAACAAGGTAAAGAGCTGGGTGGCTTCAAGATTTCCAACACCACATGTTAAAAAGATTATCCCCTGTATTATTGTATGTGTCATACATTTTCCTTTTTAGTTAGTCCAACAAAAGGATCCCAAAAAAAATGTGTCATATCATAGAACGAAATGCAAAAAGTTTCAAATATAAGCAGTCTGCATATTTTGTGTAGGAAGCTGTGTTTTCCTCCAGTGTCTCAGGGATACTGGAGTGAAGAGAGGTGTTCTCTTCAAAATCCACCTGAATCTTTTTAACAACACAGTAAAATATCTTGTTTTCCACACTTCATACTCCAGTATGTTAATCCCTGAAATTCAAGCTGCAGTTCAGTTTTAAAAAGCCTGATGCAATAGAGATGTAAAATTAATTACCTCATAAAAATGCAGTCACAGTGCCACTCTTCATTCCAGGTTTGGGACAGCACTTACATTGCATTCACCCATTCTCTCTGCATTTATGGCATCCTCACTCTAGAGGAAGTACTGCAAGAAAGTGCTTCAGGCAATTCTAAAAAAAAACTTGTATTGCAGTGTGTTTGAAGAAACTTAAAATTGGGGAAAAATAATGAAGAGATTTTGTGCTGCATCTCTTCATCTTCCCACACAAGCAGAGGATGTCTTATTTGTTATAAGATAAAAGCACACTTTACAATAAAATTTTAAGATACTACTGTAAATTTGGATAAATAAAAACAGGAGGTGTATAAATAAATGTTCCATGCAAGAATAAAACGTGTGTACACATTCTGCTACATTCTGTAGCAGGCTCCAGCCACATGGTAACATTGCCCTAAGCCATCCCTGCTGTTGTATAAGCAGAGAAATTATCCAGGTAATCCTATGAAATGTAGCTGCTATACTTAGTTGAAAATGCTATATATTTTCTCTGAATTGTTGAAATAGACTAAAAAGTAGGTATCTTTCAATCTTTTAAGTATTCTTATGTCTTTCCTTTTTTGGCTTTTTGTTTAAAAAAAAGTATTTTCTGGGGGAAAAAAACCTTTTTTTTTCAGTTACTCCTCTATGTACTTTATTGTTTCTTGAACAAGAGAATGCAAAACAACTATAGAAGGTTTTTTATACTTCCAATTATTTTTTGTTTAAAAATAACTGTTCAGCTAGGTCAAAATATTTTTTCCTGCTTATTAAAAGGTTTTTTTCAAAAACTAAATCCAGACATTTTGGTTTTCTACAAAACAAGCCATTTCATACAAAAACCTTGCATATTAATACCTTCTGATTAAAAGTTCTAATCAGCACATCCAAAGTACATTCTTGTACTACACCTTTACAACAAAAATGAAAGCTGTTTAAACCTTGGATACAGGATATCTCAAGGACATGTAATCTCTGTAATCATTCCAAAATAATACAATGACAGCTGTCATTCTGAAACAAGCTGAAAGATCCCCTAAAAAGAAAACTCTGGTAGCCTTTCCTTGGTCAAAGGAGCATATGTGAGTTTATTATGAGGTATTATGAGAAAAATCCTTAAGAGCACCAGGTATTATAGAACAAACTCTTTATAATTTAACATTAATAGCATGTGTTTTATTCAATCTGTCTACTGAGAATATCCAGAGAATCAGAATCTGGAAAAGGGTTGAAATAACCACAGGAGTGGTTATTAGAGAAGTATCCATGAAGATTCATGTTACAAACATGGATATTCGATAAGACATTGTTTTGATGATGTCTGACCAGGCTTCATTGTTCTAGTGTATGATAATTCCAACAGAGCATAATCAAGGCAGTTTTCCTCACTGGAGCAAAAATCAGATTTTCAATGGACCGTCACAAGAGACTGACAGGGAGAATTCTTGATCACGAGCAGTGGCAGTCACAAGCTACCTTTCTCAGCAATCTCCATTTTGCTTTTTGTGTGTTTCCCTTCTAAATTCATATGTTTCATGTTCACTGGTACATTATTGTGGAAAGATTTCATACTCTTTTTTTTCCTCATGATTGTTTTTCTTTTCAGATAGAATCTCATTCTGTGTCTTCCAGTCCAGCTTTTAACTTTACTCCATATAGTAATGTTTAAATTTCTTCACCAGGGTCATCTCTGCTCATAATTACTTTCACAAGGGCCAGGACATAGAAAATATATTAATATCAACACTGTATTTTTATTCACAGGTTATATGGGTGCTGGAAAGGTGATTTCCATGCTTACCAATTGCTGGCTCACACATTACATGTTTATCCTTGACCTGTCTATATTAGCAAGGGAATATTCTTTGTTTTATTCTACTACTCTATTCCCCTTTCGTAATATCGGATAATTGGTTGTTGTCTTCTGGTGGGAATGACAAATGGAAAAGATATTATCTGGCCTTTTAGGCCTTTTCTCAATTTTTTTGCGTATTTAAATTAACCTTTTGCCTTGGAATTTGTCATTACCCTTTTCTGCAAAATATAGCATTTGTGCAACACATTTTGCCAGGTCTCAGCCAAATACCCTTCTTACCAGCCCTGCCTGTGCCTGCTTAGGAACAGTCCAGCAGTTCTCACCCTGAGCAGCTGATCCCAATCCCACAGTGAGTGCTTTGACTCCTTTGGCTGCTCACGGATGTATCTCCCCAGCAGCAGCCGCCTAATCCCATCCTGGCTGTAGGTTTCTTCGGGCACCAATCCACCACGGGAAGCTCAGCTGCACCTGTGCCGCTGCCTCGGCAAGGTGGGAGGATCTGATCCGAGGGATGGCTTCGTGCAAACGGCCTTCATGTGCTCAAAACCTCACTGCCAGCCTGGCAGCAGATAAAATGAACCTGCTCAGGGGTAGTTTAGTGGTGCTCTTGACAATGTGGCAGGGCTGAATTTTGTGTGCCCATCCACCCACTGTAATTCTGACTTCATTCCCAAATGCAGGTCTTGGAGTGTAATTATCCCTAGAGCCACTGAAGAAAAATATGGGGAAAACATTTTTCTTTTAAACTGCAGCTTTAAGGATGGAAAGCATTTTCAGTGTATGGAAATGTCTTTTAACCTAGCTCTGCTGGGTATAAAATGAACTTTATTTTGAGTGACAGTCTGCTATTTTCTTCTCAGAATCTTCAGTCTAACTCTATTTCATGGTGTGTCGACTCTCTATATGATTACTCCAATATTCAGGTGCAGAGAAGTAAATGTTTCATGAAAGTGATGTCCCTGTCAGTAGTGTGCATATCATCTGGCCCCCTGAGCTGTCAGTGAACAGATTGTAGAATTACCATTAGAATACAGGAGCCCATAGCTGCAGGCAGTAAATGGAGAGCCGGTAAGCATATGTCACCAGCGTGATATTTTAGCTTCGTATGAATTTGTAAAGTGGAAATAAGCCAGCAGTACCACAGCAACTGCTAACTGTTCTGACTATCCATGTTTCCACATTACACCATATGTTCACAAAATTTGCAGCAAAAAGGAATAAAAACTGCTTTCCACTTTTGTGAAATATAACTTTGTGAGATGGGGTTTAAAATTTCATTGGTCTAATGCTTTAGAGATGTGTTTACCCTGATGAAATTTACTTTTTAAGATATCACAGGATTTTTGTGGATGTCTACCTAGAAAATTATGTTTAGCTGCCAGCAGGATGAAAACAAGGCACATCTGGTTTGATCCTCCAGGGAGGAAGGTGCTAGATACGTTTGGATTTCAAAGTCAAATTATGTTTTTAATCGTATTCAAGATGCGGTTGGATAGCAGTCCATCCATGCAGGCAGAAACAGAGTTCAGTGTTGGCTATCACCTTTTGTTATTAACCTTGGCAAATTTTGTCTCTCAAATTGGTTACAATTGTTTTGATTAAAAAAAAAAGGGCCCTGGGTCAGTGAAGAGGTACTTTTGCCTTAAATGTCAATTCTTAGTTCTCAAATGCTCATTTTACAAATTATAGGATGACACAGTAATTCCACTCTCTTAAACCACCATTAAAAAAAAAAATATAAGCTAGTTACATTACTTTCCATGGCACAGATTATACTTTTTCTCATTAGTAGCAACATTTCTATTGAAGAAAACCAAGACTCCCCTTTCTAATTCGCAATATCTAGTGTAAAATAGTAATTGACAAAAATGCTAGTACTTGGATATGTATTATGTCTGAATTACATTCTGCAGATATCTGTGTCTGTCTGTCTACTCTGGGATAGGAAACGGGAGGGACACCGTGTCAGGAGGACATTATGCTTTTAAGAGATGCAGGACACTTAAATCCTAAAACAGGATGGAGTAAATTTGGAATATAGAGGTCAACCAGACTGGAGCCCTGTTTCTTAGGTGAATAAAGCTAATGATGGTCCCTTTACCCAGGAGCTTATCTGGGACTATGGCAAGACATTATTATTATTAGATAGTGAAAAAGAATTTTTTTGCCCTGTACCTTGACACAGAACATTAACTTTTGGTCACCCATTCCCAGCTGCAATATGCAATTATTCATCACCCATTGTCTTGTAGAGGCTAACAGGCAACATTAGCACAACTGTAATATTGATAATGATTCAGCCAATTAATACATAGGTGGCTATTTTCTTGGTTGGAATGTGATAAATAGTAGTGACATCAGAGATATTTGAGTCTTGATAGCTGACAAGGTCATACCTTCTGGGGCATATAACATACACAAAAACTAGAGATGTGTTTAATTATTTTCTTTATGAAAAAAAACCTAAACCACCTAGTCAAACATCATGCCCTTCTGACATCTTTGAAGAGTCATTTATATGGTAAAGCATTTGGGCAAGTTCAGATTTTATTTCTTGGAGGTGAAAAAGAAAACATCGTTTCCTTGTTCTGATTTATTGGCTAGCTGAGTTAATTTGTTGTCCCTGTGGGATTATTGCTATGCTGTTTGCTGGCCATCGTTTGGAACTGTAAATCTAATTAATTTTATTTGTACCTATAGCTTTTCTATGGGTGTCTTTATACCACTTAAGTATAGATAAATATAATAATAATAATAATGTATAAAACTAAAGCAAGACTAGGAAGAGGTTACAAAATAAGACACACTGAAAGACTAAAAAGATGAAATGGCAAACAAAATCAAATCCTCAATCATTGACTGTCCTGTGAGAGAATGGTCTCACTGAAATCTGGATTTTGTCTTTTTTTTTTTTTTTTCCCTTCTTTATGTGTGTGCATGCATGTGCATTCTGGCCCATGATTTATAACTGCACCAAATCTGAAGGTTCTACTCAATGGCATTGTGAAAAATCACCAATGTGCCTGCGGCACACTTGCTCACTTTCAGCAATTTTCTTGGCTACAGTCAGATAAAGAGCTTTGATGACCTTTATTCACCTTAATTTTTCCAAACTGAAGGCTAGCTGCACCTTAGTATAGACAGAAAGGAATTGGTTCACACACCATGGCTGACAAATGGATAATTCAGATGTGAGGAAAGTAACTGAAAGGTCAGCTTTCACTGTCAGGGTAGTTTACCTTTCTCCACTCATAATGATTGCATAAATGAACATACCAGATCTCAAGACCATAACTTGGAGTATGGAGACTAATCACCACTAAACACACTCTACAAACAGCTCTATTGTATGGATAATAAATAATGTGTGTTTGTTTGTGGTTTTGCTCTTTGCTACAGTTTCAAAGCAAGCACCTGCAACTTTGATTATAATCTCAAGAACATAGCTGGGCTTTGTTTGTTCTTCTTGAGCTAATCAGGCAAATTTGTGGTGTTGGTTTTAGTTAAAGGGCATTAGTCCTGTAATTCTCATGCTATATGACAGGAAAACCTCCATTTAAAAAAACCTGTAATACAAGAGGAGATTAGTGCTTTCCAGCCTACCTTTTCAATTAAACTTAGTGAAGAAGCTTATTAGTGCATCAGATGGCATGAAGGAAACTCTCTATAAAAATCTACATTTTGAACCAGTATATTCTATTATTATTACATTCATGTATAACATGGTTATACAAAGGATGATTTGTGAGATTTTTTTACATCTATTTTGTTTATAGAATCACAAAGTTTTGAAGTTATGCTCTAGTGTTTCAGGTGTTCATCATACACACATTCCACAAAACCCTGGCTGCTGCTGGACAATTGGTTTTAAATCATCATTTGCCATCAGTACCAAAAGTGACAATAACATGTCAGTCTCAAAGGCCCTTTTTTACATACAACTCGATTTTAAAGTATGACCTCTCGGATATCATGCTTCTCTCTGTATACATAATTGTATGTAAAGAGGATAGAAATCTTGAATATACTTTTAGGTAAGCCTGACAACACCCACTTGTAGCTTTGCATTACCTTTTTTGACACATTTTCCTTTATAGATCTTTTTACTGACATTGAGAATAAAATTTGTATTCCGCTAAAGCTGGTTGGGTTCAAACTTCAGTTCTGCTAAGCAGGAACATCATGTAATTGATTTTATTGGAATGTTTTAGGTGGAACTCTTTTCTTGATGAAACAAAGATGTTTGAGAAACTTGATATGATTTTTTTTTTTCCCTACTAAGAGATTCAACTAGCAGAAACTTTCATTTTGACCATTTCAAAATGAAAATTGTGATTTTCTGATGAGGGGCATAATCCCCAAATTGAGCTAGACTCCTCCTCCCAGGGGAGCTCAGCCTCCGGGACCGATGCTGAGGACCCGGCGGCCGAGACTACTGTGTAGCCATGCCCCCTGGGAGGGTTCTAGGCTGTGCCCCCGCTCCCTCTCCTCTAGAACATTTTGTTTAGTTTGGTTCTTGATTGGTTCTAGCATGCTGTTCCCTCCCCCGCTCTCCCCCCATTGGTTCTGTTATCCCTGACCCTTCTCCTTGGTTCTCCCCCGTTGGCTGGAGTCGTGCACTTCCCCTTTCCCCACCCCCGGTTAAAACCCATCTCCCCGACTGAGCTCTCCGGAGTTCTTCCCAGACCCGTTAATAAAGGTCCTGTGGAGAGCTCACCTGCTGTGTCTTTGCCTCTTTGCTGCCCCTGATAACCGAGAAGAGCGCCTCTGCCTGGAATATCCCTCTGGAAGGGAGCCATCCCCTGACCAGGGCTGGCCGAAGGACGCGAGCTCGAGCTCCGAGTCCGAGGAGGCTGGCTGCTCGCTGGGCTTCCAGCCGTCTGGATATTTTGTCGCAGAGCCCAAACGCTATCCGGTGCCTACGGGGTGACTGCGGCAATTTTCTTCATTTTGGAATCATAGAACAGTTTGGTCTGCAAGGGACTTTTGAAGATTATCTAATTCAACCCCCTGCCATAGGGGTTCATCCACACACTCAGGACTTCATCCAACCTGGCATTGAATATTTCCAGGGATGAGGCATCCACAACTTCTCTGAGCAACACGTTCCAGTGTCTCACCCCATCACTGCAAAGAATTTCTTTCTTTTGTCCAATCTAAACCTGCCCTCTTTTAATCTATAGGTGTTATCTCTTATCCTAGAAGCCACGGTAAAAATTCCTTCTTCATCTGTTTTATAAGCACCCTTTATATACTGAAAGGCTACAATAAGGTCTCTCTGGAGCCTTCTCTTCTCCAGTCTGAGCAAACCCAACTCTCTCAGCCTTTCCTCACAGTAAAGGTGTTCTGGGACAATTTAGTAGCCCTCCTATGGACCTGTTGTAACAAGTTCAGGTCATTCTTCTGGAATACTGTTGATCTCCCTTTCTTTTAGGTGAGAGAGAATTTTTCTTCATACTGTTTGTTTCTAGATGAAAAGGCTCATTTGGTGTTAATTGCAACTGATGAGTTTTTTTATTATTCTAGTAAATAACACCCCAAACCCCAACTGCCTACCTAAGTCTAAAAATGGGAAAAGTAGGTGAGAATAAAACCATCATGAAGTAACCCTATAACCTTGTACTGGAGCAACAAGGTGGGGAGCAGGGGGCAGTAGGGTGTCTGTGAGGAGCATAGAAAGAGTTGAAGGAAGGTTTGCTGTGAATAACACCTGCCTAAAAGGTGAAAGGAGCCCCATCTTTCACAGCCAAACCCTTTCACAGGCCACGTCCAGCTGAATAAGGATCTTTCTACCAGCTATGGTAGAACAAAAGAATAAAACAGAGTCTGATCATTTAAGTACAAGCTCCAACAGGAACACATCATACTCCCCACCATGTCTGCAAAGTGTTGAGATGTTCATGAAACCTGATCTCACGTGAAATTCCAATATCACCAAGGATTGCAGTCCATCAGTTCTTGTCTCCTGGAAGCCTGTAACAGCCAAAAAAGAAAAGGGTAGACATGATATTTCCTCACTATCAAAAGAAAAAAAATAGAAAACTGGAATACTGAAAAAAGTAGACTATGATGGGAAAGGTAATTAATTTTTTTTCTCCGATTTTTTTTCCTCCGATTTTTTTTCTTTTTTTAACTTAGGTACTTCTCTGAAACAAATTTCTTCTTAAACCTTCACTGTTTTTTAATTACAGCATCACAAATGAAAACTTTGCAAACACCTGTCTCTGTTTGTGTTTGTATACATTATGAAGCAATACTTTTAAAAAGAAATCTGTAGAAGGATTTGCTACCCAGGATTAGGCCTCATTAGCCAAATTCTATCTGGGATGTCACCAATAGCTGTGTAATAAATCCTAAAAATGATGTTTACACTGGAAATGCTGACAGAACTTTCGCCATGATTACAGCATGTTACTATAAATACACATCTGTGCAGCACATATATGTACCATATCCACATACATATGCTGTATGCATGGTTTATTAGTCATAAGGCATTTCATGTTTGACATTTTTTGCAGACGTAGAAATGCTGCAGCCCTGCCCTGAACACATTCTAAGAACAGAGACAATAATAAAATTATTACTACACTTATTGTGACAGATTCACACAGCTGTCACTTTTGAGGGTGATGTATTGATACAACACACTGCAAAAATAAGCAACTAACTAATGTATATTGCAAAAGACAAACCTGCAATGGCAGGAATTTTGTTCTTTTTAAAGGAGAAAAAGACAAACGTGAAGATGACAGAACTATTTCAATTACACTTTTTCTAGCATCTCACAGGAATCTCTCCAAAGCAAGTTTTAACAGCCTTTTTGCTTTCTAGAAACAAAAAGAAACAGAAAAAAAACAAAATCCAAAAACAAAAACAAAAGTTATTTGGAAAGAAAGGAGCATCCACTCAGGTGCCCCAGCACACATTACTCTTTCTCTGTGTGAAAAGAAGGCAAGAGCTGCATTACAGTATGATATCCCTTAGGGGTATTGTCACCGTTGTCAATCAAAACAAGTTTTTCACGAACACATTTACTAAGAAAACCTTGTCTTTTTGCAAGGGGCCACTGTCAAGGCTTGTTAAGGGTAAACAAGGCAAGACCATTCCCGTTTACATTTGACATCAGAAGGATGCACATTTAGCTGTTTGTGAGGCTCAGCCTCTCCAGTGGGCAGAATCCTGGAATATGCTGAAGCAAAAAAGCCTGATATATAAAGACAGGCTTGGAGTGAGTCAGTGGAACATAAAGAGAGCGTACAGGATGAGGGAACCACAATTAGTGAGGGGAGGCCAGCAAGGGGGGCTTATCTGTGAAGTTTTCTGAAATACTAATTGCAGTTTCTTTCATCAAGATGAACACATCTCAAGCGATAAACTGAATAATTCTATATATGCAAAACCATAGTAATTCCTGCTGGCTAATATTCAGCTTACTGGTCTTATTCTGCAGCTCTAGAAGGGCAGAGCTTATTCTAAATCAGAAGAATTGTTTTTATCTGGAGTTTTAGTAATAATCAGTGCTTAGTCTTAAAGACTAAATCCCCAGAGTCATGAGTTCCTAAGATAATCCCATGCTTTATTATAGTAAAATGTAGGATTTTTGTTGTTATGGTCAAAAATCAGCCTTAGTGTTTCCCCAGGGTTCTTAAATAGAAAGGCAAGTTAAAAGAGCCAGAAAGCTCCTTGCAGTTTTACGCAAAACAATGAGTTTTCTCTTCTTTTTGTACAGGCAAGCAAAACCATAACTCAGACAGCAAAACCAGAAGAGAAAAATAGCAGAAGGCCATGGGAAAAAATCTGAAATTGAAGTAATTTTTTTCTAACTATCCTACCTTTAGGAAGATAAGAGATATGAGAATGACATTGCTGTTGTAAGTAATGCCTGAAGCATGGAGCAGCTGAGCAAGACTTTTGATAACTCCAGACAGAATGAGACTACAGAAATATCAACTAATCAATTTCTTACTGAATCAACTTGGTGCCTTAGGTCACAGCATGGTTATTTACAAAGTCTGACCTCTGGATCTCATTCTTACAACCTATGCAGATACCTAAAAGTTTTCCTCTCTCATTGATGTAACAGTGTTATTTCATAGAAAAATGCAGGAAAAATTAGCATCATATATGTAGAAGACATATAAATGCAGAATATAAAATATTCAATCCTATAAACCTAATCTTATATGTATGTTCTTCTAAATTCCTATTCCTAATTTTACAAAAGAGGTCACACAGTCAAAAACTACTATATCTCACTTTCAGAGAAATCATCCCTTACAGATATTTTCCATACTTTTTTTCTAAGTGTATTTACACTGGAAGTATTCCAACACTTTACTTAATGACGTATATATTTGTGCATAAAGGTGGCAAACTGTATTTACTTAAATCTGCATCAATCTTTAATCAGTAGATAAAGGCACTATCACATTATTGTAGTTGAACCAATTATTATTGATTCTGCATTTCTTGCAAAGTACCATCACATTTTTGTATCTCATCACTAGAATTAGTAAATAGATGTTGTATTTGATGGTTATAATAAACCTTTCTATCAGAGCTGTTCTATGAAGACCCTTACTTACAGTAAAGGATAGAAGCAGTCTGAAGTCTAGTTATCTTCCGTTTGTTTTACAAGGTGTTATACCATGACTACATAAGAAGTGAGAGCTACTAGAATATTTTTGCTTTGCTTTGTTGTTTTCTTTCATTTTATCCAGAAATTTGAAAATCTGAATAAAGACTGAACACATATTCAGAACTGGAAACAATATGTGTAACTTTATATACATTAGATATTCCATAATTGAATTTAGGATTGTCTCTGGGAAAAAATAGTCCAGTTTGCAGGAGGCGTCCTTGAGGGAGACAGATCTAGAGAAATGCCTCCAGACAGCAGGGACAGCTGAATTGTTCAAGGGAAAAAGGCCAACATAATAATAGCCATTAACACAGAGCAAGCACACCACTGGTTGAGCTGAAGTGGCAATGCTGACATGGTCCTACACTGTAGAAAGCAATACAAAAATTCAAAAGCTTCACATATAGTCTGTGGGGGACTGGAAAGAATTAGAGGTGAGAGAATTGTTTAATACCTAATCCCATAATATTTCTGAAAGACAATCTTTAATACACAGGACATATCTATGTTGTTAAACGAAAAAGTGCCAGCCAGTGAAGCTGAGCAGCGGATGGGACCGCCAGCCTTCTGCAGTGCATAATTGCTAGCATATTCCCTGGCAGGGTTTTTGCCTTTCCCAGTTAAGAGTTCTCCAAGACAATGACTGGGCACAGTTCAGGGGATAACTTGTGCCAGGACCATTCCCAAAAGGCCACATGGAGAAGAATGTAGTGGTTTGGGTGTCCCCCACCCTCCACTTTGCAGCAGTCAGCGTTGTACCCTCAAACACTCTTCTTGCCACAAGACACTTCGTGCAACACATTCCCACAGCTTCATGCTGTAAAAACATCACTCTGGTAGATAACAGTCTTCATGTCCTTTCACACCCTACAAGCAAAGAAAGAAATTAAATATAAAATAGTATTTTTTAAAAGTCCAGAGAAGTTACAGGGGTCAGAGGGTGCCCATAAGACCCTTGGGCCCTAGGACTATGACAGTGGTCTGTGGTCTTGTTTTATTTATTAGTATAGACAGATCAAAGAAACTTTCACTGATATCTATGATGCATGGTACCAGATACCAGAGCTCTCAATACACAAACAGTACTGAAAATACTGTCACACATTTTGTTTTTTGTATTTGTAACTGTACTGATTATATCAGTAGCCAATTCAATAAGACAAATCAGCAATATTTCATGGGAGAAATTTGATAAAATATCAACTAAATGCAAAAAGACATTCTGAGTGCCACAGGCTTTTAATAAGAAACCCTCAAAGTTCAAGTCATTATCACCCGAGGTCCCTGGCAGCTGACAAATATAAGACCAGCTCTTCAAGACAGCATGGTAATAAAATCAATACACAGACTCACAGTAGTGGCTGTATGTTCACCTGAGGCTATACGGCCTGCTGTGTTATGATGCGTAATATTTCCAATTTCAGTAGCCACTGGCAGATAAAAGAACAATGTGGCTAACAAAAAATTCAGTGCTCTTTGATTCCCCAGCTGAAATGAAGAAGAAAGCTTTTCCTAGCTGGTTCAGTTAGGGAAAAGGAAGCTAACACTCATAACAAGAACTCACAGAGAGCAAGGGCATGCGCTGATATTGCTGGATATTGCACATTTCCTTAACCACTTAGCTACAGCATCTCATTTCACTGCACCACGGTACCATGCCATTTACTGCATAAGAAATGCAGGAGAACTAGCACTGTGGGTCTTTGGTGTTGTAACAGAGCATACCAATGAGTAAAAAGAAAACAGTCCTCTCGAGGATATACAGACATTGCCTAACTTTAAGTATATGTTTCCTGACTTGTACACTGGAAATTTACATAAACTATCTGGAATACCCTGGGTCTTGAGATAGCACTCTACAATAAGGCCAAATGCTACCCTTTGGCATCACCAGAGATTCTAAGATAACTTCACCTGCCACTTCTGAAACTGCAGGAGCATAATCCTATTATCTTTGACAGAATATATTGTGGCAGTGCTTAATACTGCAGGAGAATTAACACTTTTTTCAGTTACTTCCAGAATATCAAAACAACAGAGAATTATCTAATAACGGTTAGGAAATTTATGTTCATTTGTATTGGGTTTGCATAGCAAGACTTTTGAGGGGGACTACAGGGGTTGCTTCTATCAGAAACTGCTCAGAAGCTTCCCCTGTGTTTGACAGAGCCAATGGCACCTGGCTCCAAGGCAGGCCCACCTCTGGCCAGGGCCAAGCCCATCAGGGACAGTGGTGGCACCCCTGGGGTGATGGTGTCCTGGTTTCAGGCAAGGACAGGGTTAATTGTTTGCAATAGCTGAGAGGAGACATGGCTGAGGGGGAGTGGCCAGACACTGATTTTATTCAATACCACCTGGTATCATTGCCAGGGATGGGTAAAGACACTCTCTCCCTTCCAAGAAGAAGGGCATCCCTTTCCAGTGGGGAAGAGCTGGTTGGTATTTGCTGCCAGCTTTCCATGTAAATAATTTCTTTGCCTCATACTTTTTTATTAATATTGTTGTTGTTACTGTTTGTTCTCTTATCTTGTTGTTTCCAGTTAATAGTTCTTATCTCAAACTGTGATTTTCTACTTTTGTGCCTCCAATTCTCAACCCCATCCTGCCAGAGCAGGAGGGGGAGAGGAACGGGGGAGCATGTAGCTGTGTGGTTTTAGCAGGATTATTAATTGGAGAATACCAGTGCTAAACCACAATGCATAGTTGAGAAGGGAGGAAAAAAACATGCACAACAGCAGCAGAGAGAAAAGTGAAAATATGTGAGAGGAACAGTCCTGCAGACACCCAGGTCGGTGCAGAAGCAGGGACAGGAGGTCCTCCAGGCACTGCAGCAGAGATTCCCCTGCAGCCCATGTGCAGCCCATGGTGAGGCAGCTGTGCCCCTGCAGCCCATGGAGGTCCATGGTGGAGCAGAGATCCACCTGCAGCCTGTTCAGGACCCCACAACAGAGCAGTGTGCCCAAAGGAATCTGTGACCCCATGGGAAGCCCACAATGGAGAAGGCTCCTGGAAGCACCTGTGGCCTCATGGAGAAAGGAGCCCACTCTGGAGGAGGCAGGACTCCATGGGGGACCCACGCTGCAGCAGGCTGTTCCTGAAAGATTGCACCCCATGGAAGGGACCCACGCTGGAGCTGTTGACAAAGAGCTGCACCCTGTGCGAAGGACTCCTGTTGGAGAAGTTTGCGGAGGACTGTCTCCCATGGGAGTGACCCAACAAGAGGAAGGAGCAGCAGAGATATTATGTGATGAACTTACCACAGCCCCCATCCCTCTTCCTCCTGTGCCACTGG
>VWZT01013953.1:808769-835181 GCA_013397055.1 Pachycephala philippinensis | reverse complement strand
AAAAAAGAAAGAAAAGCCAAAAAAAACCCCAAAAAGGCAACCCAAAAATCACACTCTAGCTACTATTCAGTAGAAAAAGACACATAGCTGAAGCTGGGTTTAGACATGAAGTGTATCCCTGGAAGAAGTAAGCCTGTCAAAATCTCTCTCTCTTGGCAAGATCCCAGAAGGGGAGTATTTTCACAAAGATGAAAAGAGTGTTAAATGCTAACATTCTTCCAGATTGGATACGCATTCTTTCTTATACATATTTTTGTTATAAAACAAATGCATTTTGGTAAAATTAGGGATGTGTTTCTGTGTTTCTGCCTCTACAGTATATTTTGTGTGATAATATGGCACTGATTTCCTATCTAATTTAAAACAGTTTAAAATAACTGGTAACATCTAGTAGCTTTCTATTCTTCTAACCTTTATTTTCTCTTCTGCGTATTTTAATGTGGAGCAGGGAGTTGGCAGGGGTTATTTACTTTTCGTTACTTTTCTGTTTTAGAATAAGAAGAAACAAGCTTTGACCTTCTCCCTTCTGTTCATGACTTCCTTACCTTCACTAAGCTTTTCTGTTCAGTGTCCCAAATTACATGTCGGAAAGAAATGTTTGGATTTAAACCCTGGTGCTTTATGGTCTAAGATTCAGTTCTTGAAGGACAATAAAAATCTTTATTAAATGATACACTGGTTCCTTTCAAACATTCCTCTGGTATTTGGAAGCCAGAAGATACAGAAAATACAAGTATGTTTTCTTTGTCACAGCCCTTGTATTTCACAGTGTTATATCTCTGATTTGGGGGGGTCAAAATTAGTGTTTGCCCATGATCTCAAAACAAAACAAAAGCAACAACAACAACAATAACAAGAAAATAAAAAATTAAGAAAAGGAAAACCAAATCTATAGTTTTCTCCCCAAATATGCGTTCAGTGTAACTTCAGGACAAATGAGTAGGTGAACAGTATGTACATGGACAGACACTTTCACAAATAACCCTATAAACCTAAGCCATGTTATTTGGGTGTACAGAAATTGTGCTGTATGGGCAGGCTTAATCTCAGAGGCTGAAAAGCTGCAGCCTGATAACACTCACCATACTCAGATAGTACTGGATACATGTGACATGCAGATATCAGGTGCAACTCTCATTAGGAGGCTGGACCTTTGTCTTGTCTTCTAAACCGATTCTTTTCCTTTCTAACATAGAAACCTTTTTCAGATGCTTATGCTTTCCAGGAAAATAAGTTATTTTATTCACCCTGTGTTTTCCTAATCCCCTTTTTTCCCTTCATGGTTATTGCCATTTTAAATAAAGTAGTTTTCACAAAATAGTCAATGAACCAATCAAGCTTTTACAGATCACAAATATTAGGCTACAGAAATAGGTAGAACATGGTTTGGAAAAAAATAATAAAAATTACACTAAAGAAATTAAATTATTGTGAAGTATTACCCTCCTGTATCTATCTGGAAAACAATACATATGTTTGTTTTAAACACATTCTAACACTCAATTCCCAGTCTGGGAAGACAAACCCAGCTTCTACTGTGTGTAAGCTTCCACTCCAAGCAAAGCTTCCACCAAAGCAATTGTAGCTGACATCCCCTCAGGATCACTCCTAGCATGTGCAGCCTGCGAGTTTCCTTGGAAACTGCCATGCAGCAAGCATGAGATTATGGCACATGACTGCTAAGCTGTATAGCCTTACCCAGGAAAATAAAGGAATGCAAGAATGGGGACCAGGACTGCAATCCACCTCCCAAGGACAGTAACTGCTGATTTTCAACCTGAGGCTTCTAATGACTGATGGATTATTTCTACACAGTCAGAAAAGATAAAGAACTAAAGCATATCTGTTTATTGTGAGCTTATGTTTATTGTATTACAGTCTGTTTTCCTGCTGAGAGGGGGCAAAACTGAAAAACAACCTGAAAATCACCACATCTCCAAAGACCTTCTGCAAGAAGTCAGCTAGGAAGCCATACAACATTTTCCTTAGGCTGAGCTAATCTGGCTAGGATACCTCATATGGACCCTTTTTAAAAGAGGCATTCCCTCTCCAGATTTCTGTGATTATACAGTGCAGAAGGTGAGACGTTGAGAATGACCACAGTGGCCCAGCCAAATAACTACCAAACTCACCAGCTTGTACCTGACATAGTCTATAATAAATAAACCCAAGAAGAATATAAGTGCAAAGGAAATACACAATTTTTTGTATTCAGGCACCATTGACAGATTTGCCTGCAATGGACTTAGCCATTTCTGTCCACTAATAAACCTCTAGTCCCATCCCTATCCTGCGGCAAGCAGTCCTGCAGGATACATCAGCACTTGGTGAGGAAGTTTTTCCTTTGGTTTATCATGAATCGCAGCCCTGCTGGTTTCCTTTTGATGACTCTTAGCTCTTGCATGGAAAAGACAGTGACCAATTGCTACCTATTCACCTTCTCTTTTCAACTAATGATTTTACAGCTTCTCTATCAGATCCCCCTCCAGTCATTCCAGTTTGAGGCTGGAGAGCACTAGACTCATTGTTTTACAGTGCACTTTGTCTATGGTGATGTCAGCTTGGAACATGCATTTTCTTGTAGTTTTATTAGGCGAGACTGATTAGCTGGGTCCTCAAATATATAATTCAGCCTGTGGGCTTTGTAGTCTCCATATGAATTTGACCTAGGATATACAGGTTGCAGGAAAGCTTAATGATTTGGGTATTTAGATGTTCTGTGGGAGCCCAGCTTTGCTCCTGCCATCTCCTCATGGCAGTAGTTATTATACTTGGCCTCAAAATCTTTCATATTAGCTTATATCGACTTCAAAGGTTCTGGTTTAAATCCCACCATCCCAGATTGATATCTTTCTGGGAATCTGCTGTGTCCCCCCAGACCCTGCCAGGAGCCTGTGGCCCTGGAGCTGCCAGAGCACCCACCCAGAACCATCTGGCGTCTGCCCGCGGTCCTCCGGGGCAGCGCTCACCGAAGGACAGCTGCCCAAAACAAATGGTGACCTCTGTCATCTGGGCCATCAATTGTTACAACATCTGGCAACTGGCTTTCTTATGAGAACTGACATTTGGTTGCTTTGGACGAGGATTTTAAGATCCATGGGCCAGAGTAGAAAACAGAACAGATCCCAATTTTTTTTTTTTTTTCAATATGCACTTCAAATGGCTTGCAGTCACTTGGAATAACAACGTAAAGAACTCAACACAAATAATCAACTTATCACAGTGAGAGAATCCTTTTGACAAATTTTTCCTGTTCTTATCCTATGCCTTGAGTTAATATCTTGTAGCCCCAACAACTCTAAATTCTGTTACAGACACTCCTACACCTTAGAGGTGCGTTTAACCAAATGCAGTGACTGCATTATTGCAGTTGTCTCTGCAGAATGTAGGCACTTTCCATGTGAGTTTGTGTCCAGCTTTACGTCTGCACCCATGTGTACAATGCAGCAGGCTGCTCTGACTCCCTGTCACTCTCTCTTCTCAAAACTTTTCTTCACAAGACAAATACAACCAAGATAGATGTCGGCATACTTCTAAATTTAAAACATTTCAATGTGCTGAAAAAGGTCTTTGGTCTTTTGCTACATTCTTAAAACAATTTGAAAATAAGAATTAAGGAGAGTGATAGCCTCAAAATCTTGGCAAAACTAATAGTGAACTCTGGAAAATTACATTCAGGTATTGTATACAATTTATTGTGTTATTTCAGTCCCATGGATGGCTACAAATAAAATGAATGTTTAACATAAAATATTTATTTTGAGCTTCAAACACTGTTTTTAAAAGATTCCTTCCCTAAATTCTAGGAAGATTTGACATAAAACAAAAAAATAAAAGGCAAATAACTATCAAATAAGCATCTAAAATAAACTTTAAAAAAAATAAAATTTCAAAATAAAGAAATAAATCTTACTAACCACAAAGTAAAAGACAACCAAATAAAATACAAAAGTGGCAAACATGTAGATACAAAGAAACATAAAGGTTATTAAAGTGTATAGGAACAAATTTATAATTTAAAATCTACTAACCACGATAACTAATGCAGACTTTTAGATCTAATTGAACTAATCAGCATGAGCAGATACTAATGTACAGTGGCTGCAGTGATTTATCAAAACACTAAACATTCAGATAGTTAATTCCAGAGGAAGAAAAAAATATCTAAGTGCAAATACTTATATTTCTCTGTGCTGAGGTTTCATCTGGGCTCCCTGTGAAAAATGGAGACGGAAAAACAATACTGTCGAGCTACAGAGCCCCATTTCAAGCACCTCGCTGCTGCAGTCACTGACGGAGTCTGAAATGGAGTTAGGCTTGTTCAGCATGCCTGCAGGGTCACACCGACTGACCCGGTCCCCTCTGGTTTCACTTAAAACTCAGATTTTCTCCATGAAGATAACATGTTCCTCTGATATTTAGTTACCTGGTCTCCAGAAAGATCTCATTTTTCATGGTGTAATTTTTAACCTTTGTTTAAGATGTCTTTTTTTAACATAAACTCTTTTAACCTGATATATTTCCTCAAAAAACATATGCTTGCAAGGAAAATGTTTGGTTATTGAAATATCTTAACAAATCAAAGTTTACTGCAATTTTAGCTTGATAGGTTGTAAAGGAGTGTTAAGGCAATCATTAAGTGTTCTTTCTTTAATTTCTTTTGATATTGTCTGCTATAAACATGAATATTCATATAGATAAACTAATTCTGTATGTGTTTATTCTGAGAGCTTTTGTACTGAAATAAATAATGAGCTAGAACTTCTTTGGCCTTTTTTAAAATTCAGAAAAGTGCAATTTGTAATATACACGAAAATTTAAAAAAAATTAGATTAAACTATGACAGAAATTTTCGTGAAAAATGCAAAAAAAACCAGCTCAACCACCTTCTGAGTGTGAAATGCTTCAAAATATTGTTCGTATACTGAAGGCTTTTTGAGGGAACTGGAAAATTATCTGACCAGACCTTCCCTAGCATAAATTCATTTCAATTGAGGTTTAGGTTGGCACTTGGAGAGGACCTGGCTGAGCGCATTTGGTTGAGAAGTTGCTGCTGTTTGTGTGACAGCCACAAAGGCACACTGGATACAATATCTGAGCAAGTACTTTCTGCTTATCGGGAATGGCAAGTCCCAGACCACCTCCCTGCCCAAGTGCCCCCTTAAGAGGCCAGATTGGCATTTAAGGAATGTGAGGATTAGTGATGTAAACTGCAGCAGATCCAAAGTTTAAAGAGGGCAGAACCTATTTAAATATGTCACCGGGAATTTGGAATTGCATTTTCCTATTTTTCTTTCTCCAGTCTTGTCTTCTTAAAACTCCTGACTAGTACTTTGAAAACTCTGTTTGCTGTCCCAGTCACAGGAGCAGCCTCCCACTTCACTGCTCCTTAACATCCCCATGTTATCCATCCTTCCATGCTTTATCTCTCAATCTGCTTGTTTATTTTTATTTTTAAGGGGGAGATAGAGGGGTATGGTGTGTCGTTGATATTGTAAGCCAGCTGTTTCAGGCAGTGGGCCTATACCTGAGAAATCACAAACAGTTCAGAGCATCAGTGCCTGCACAAAAATAAAACCTTTCCACCCAGGAACCTCCCAAATCTGTCCCATCTGTAGAATCCCTCCCTGAGAAAAGCACAATTAGTAAAATCAGTGCAGCTACCCATCACCTCTGAGACAATGGTTTTACAGGGGATTTTGCTGCTGGGAAGTCAATTTAAGAAGTTTCATCCCTTTTTTGTTCTTTTCACCTGCTCATTCCTTTCTCTGCTACCCCACCTCTGGTGGGGGAAGCTTATCAGTCCTTCAGCAAGGCTAATTGATTCATTGGTATTGCTGCTGACAGCTGGAGTGATGCAGGTTAATAAACAAAGGAAAGCAGCGCTTGAGGAAGGGTGGGAGAGAGTGTCTATTAGCTTAGATCATTCCACTCAACCATTTTTTTAGTATGGTCACCCAGAGAGTTGAATTGCCACATCTGAGTACCAACACAGGCAGGGAAGATTGCTTTTAAACTGGCTTTGCAACTTGAAAAATTACGATGTGGAATCTCAGCCTGGTTTCTTGGGTGTGTGGAGTAATATACATTCAGGAATCATGTTACACCTGACTGAAAGGCAACCAAATCTGTTGCATAACCACTGCTTTTGGGAACATAAGATAACAAATTCTGATAGAACCTGTATGGAGATGTTGAGACTTGTGCAAGGGTTGATTCCTTGCTTTCTGTTCTCAGGGGCATTGAGGCATGACAGATTTTATAGTCTCCTTACACAGGCAGTTCTGATCCTCCCCATGTGAAAACAGGTGCCAGAAAAAAAGAAAAAAATTAGAGAGGAGCAAAAAGGATAACCAACGGAGTATAAAGCTTTCCATGGAGGTGAGAACAAAATAAACTAGGTGACAACACTGTGGAAAGAGAAAAATTCTAGAGGGGTAAAAGAAGTGCCCAAGAAATTGTAAACGTTGTTGAGATGGTACATAAGGATGGTTTGCTCACCATTTCATCCCAGTAAAAAAATAAGTGGCTCATCAAAATGAGTAAGATATAAGCTGAGTACAAAAAAAAAAGAAGTACATTTTCTCACTGCGTATAACCAAGGTGGGAAACTTGCTGATAGAGGATGTTATTGGTGCTCAAAGCTTATTTAGATTCCAGGGTAGAATGAACAAGGAAGATAAATCCAGGACACCTAGAAAGCAAACTTGGCACAGGAGACCTCTGAGGTTCCACTGGTGGAGTCTGTTTGGGGAAATATCAGTGCATGCCTCCTCCCTCCTCTGTACTGCCCCAGGCACTCACCTTGTCACTGCCAGACGTGGGATAACAGGCAGGATGGGTTTGGACCTCGTTCAGCACACCTGTTGTGATGCTCTGCAACACTAAAAAACTGTCTAAACCGGGAGCTGCCCTTGTGTTTCTACACGTTATGTTCCTACATGGACAAGGCAGCATCTCCATTGTATCTGCAAAGGAGTAGTGTGGACCTGCATCCACATCCCGAGCTGGGGTGCAGAGAGTGGTGTTTCCCTGTTCTGGAGCCAGCACAGGTGGGAACCAGTCAATCTGGCACTTTCCTCCTCCTTCCCTGTACAGGAAGAAATTTTAGGGAGTAAGATAACAGTCCAGGGCTCTGTTCTGTGACTGACTGGGAGCTAAGGGAATTTGATATTTTTTAGGAGATACTACACACACTGGTTAATCCATCCAAATAGTAATTGTGGTGTGGTTGGTTCCAGCTATAAACTCTCCAGTGCTCGACCACATGTGTTGGTAAAATACAGATCCTTTTAGAGCTTATTTGATGAGGCAGTTTCTCACAAAGAATGGTTTGTGACCTAAAACCTGATATATTTAATAGATGTGAAGAGACACTAATTGTCTTGGTCTATCAACACTGGTAAAGTAATAAAATAATAAAGAAATGGATACATGCTGGTGTTTGGCTAAAGCTTCTGTTCGAACTCCTACAAAAAGGAAGTATTAGAAGAAAAGGCTTATGTTCGTTTGTATTTTCCTTTTAGAAATAATCTCGTCATGTTTAATGTTGCACTATTACATAGTTCTTATTTTGCATAAATACATGATGATTATAGCTGTATAACCTTGGCAACATAGTGTCCTCATGAGGCAGCCTGAAATAGAAGAGAAATGCAGATTGTACTACACAACTGCTCTTTTGGGAACAATATTTTATTATGTTTTATTTCCTTTCCATAAAATTCAAAGAAAATGAAGGTAATTTGGGTTTCACAAAACCAATGATAAGCTGTTGGAGGAAATTCCTAAATCACATTCAGGCACAGCCCTACAAACAGGTGTAGGCAAAGATGAGCAAGAAGATCAAGCTACACTCATGAACACCTTGAATCTGACCTTCCAAACCAGGACATTTGAGATTTCAAGCAGGAACTTGTTTAAAAATGATTAATTGTATGAAAATTGTGGGGCCAAATCTCAAACACAGGAAACAACTTTATGCTGTAGCTTACTACTGGTTGGAAAATGACACGTTGGGGAAAGGAAGTACTAAAAATGCAGGGTCCAGTTGCTCATTGGTTTATATGGCCTGAGAATGTGGCCCAGAGAGTCTCTCAGGCTGGCCATTAGGGCCATTGTAAAAGCCATTAGGACTAGCCTGTGATGTCAGTGATAAGCTCAGCTTTCATTTAATAAGACCTTTTTCATTTAATAAAGGCCTTTTTCATGGTGGAGATAGAATCTCAGCCAGCTTCCCTGCCACTGAAGGACAACAAAACTAAAAACCTTTCATATGGGCAGGCAATTTGCTATTTTTTACACTAAATTGACTCTTGGTCTATTATCCAGGGCAGACTGAAATGTCACTTCTTATAACCAAGCCAGAAGTCATTTGTTTAAGAGAAGTGTTTTCTGTTTAGTGCCTCATCAGAAGCAGGATGAAAATGCTCTGCAGAGCAATGGTGCCATATACCCTAGACGTGCAAATTATGAATTTTGCCTATGTGAGGAGAAAAGGGCTAAGCCCTTTACTATAGCATGAAAAAGATAAAGCTAAACAGATTGTTTGATAAATCAGTGATATAACCTCTGAAAAATCCCGCAGGAATGAACCTTTGCAGCTAAGGAATGGTGTAGCTTCAGCTTCACTGTTGAAGAGCTGGTGCTTTTAGTCCTTGGCATGAAAGAGTGAAAGTGAAAGAGTGCTTCATTGGCATGGGAGCCCATTAATCTTAGATTTGGCATATGAACTCCCACGTGATTTGAACATCTGCCTGGAAGGTACCTCTCTAATTAGCACAGATGTATTATTATGGAATTAAAATAAATACCAAAACATATTTCTGTCTTTCAGCTTACTTTCTTCATGTAACCTGTGTTGAAGTAATCATGGATAAAATTTGTCAGGTCCCAAAGCTGCTAATGTTTCATTAAAGAGGCACACAGCAGTAGCGTAATTCAACATTTGTCTGTGGGATGTGCATCTACAGGGTTATGTTCCTGCTCAGCCATGGGAACACCAGATACAGCTGGCAAACCCCTTGACTGCAGCTTACAATGCAAATATCTTTAAATAAGAAACTTCTGTCTAATGCCATAATATTTAGCACAACAGTTCCTTCAGTGCTGTTAAAGATGACACTTGTAGCCTAAAAAGACTGAGAAGTTTGGGAGGACTCCTCTCTGCAGGCTAGCCTTGAACAGTTACAAATCAAATGTCTACCTTCTGGACATCAAAGGACAAATCAATGACTGCCCACCAGATTTCCCATGAATCAATGCTGGTGGCTTCAGTGGCCATCTCCTCTTTGACCATAAATTTACTGAATGGTTGTCAGCAATTGTCTTGCAATGACAGAGACTATCTGGAGCCCATGTGAGACTGCTGTGACTGGTTGAGATAAAAATGACACTGCCTCCTGATTCCAGAGTGTATTCCTTCATGCACAAGTTTTTGGGAAAATTGCAGTCCTTTTTTCACAGTTTGTGAGGACTTAAGGAGCAAATACAGGCAAAGATGGGACTCCAGAAAGAGTGAAGGCATGTCTCTGTGATGTCTCTTTAAACAGAAGCATCATGACCTCATAAGGGGAAGTCATCTAAGGGGAAGGATGTGACAGAAGCTGCAGCCACAGCTCTATGCTGGCAGACCAGAGATGGGCTGAATCATGGGATAAAAGGTGTTTTGTGCTCATAAGCCTGAACTGTCATCTGCACACCCACTGAGCTTGAGTCATCCATCCCAGATAGACATTGACACTATCTGTTCAAGAAGGCAAGGGGACTAACAGCGACAGTGTGCTAATATTGTTCTATCCCCTGTATTCCACATATAGCACATTCCATTTCTCTTTCTTTCTAAGAGTCGTTGTTTCCCAGCTGTGGAATGATCCACAGATGAGATAGACAGAAGACTCAAGGTGCAGCAGCAAGATGCATTTTGCAGAATGCGACAGAAGAGAGTGCAAAATTGAATGGTTTGTACCTTCAGAATTTTGTGCCTGTCCCACCAAAGCAAAAGGAGATGAGGAGCATGAAGAGGAGGAGAGTAAGAAATATACTTTTTACACTTACAAATACAAAATCATAGTTGCTGGCTTTAAGAGTGACAAGAAGAAGAAACTATTATTTGTAGGATTTTAGTATGACATTTGATAGATATGTTAATCTATGTATGTTATTGGCAATATGAGAATCCATCACTCATCCTTGTTATGGTTTGAAGTGAACTCATACAGAAATTTTTATTCTAGAAGCAGAGTGAGGAAAAGTATCATTGTTAGTGCAAAAAATGAGAAAAGATGATGATCAAGCTTAAAGGCAAAAAACATATTGGTGATCCCCTGTCTCCATACGGAAAAAAGTAAATAAGATATTTAATGCCTAGCACACCCCACACATTTTGTTTCAGAGGAAAATCTGTCAGACACGATTCCAATTCCCAAAAGACTGCAGTCAGGTATGCCTGTTTCACCCGATCTTTTTGAGAAAATGCACCTTATCTTGTGGACTGACTGGGCTACAGCACTTCCAGCAAGGGAAGGAAGGTGCCAAGTATCCAGTTTATTTGAGTTTCTGGTGTTTTTTAGCCAGTGGGAGTAAGAGAGGATGACCTGCATTTTCTACACATTCTATTAGTTCAGAAATTCATTTAGTCCAAAGGATCTTAAAATTTCTTCCTCTCTTTTGACGGACTTCTGTAGAGTGCACTCAGAGATGATGCACATATTCTCCATACAGTTCAGTTACAATTTTACAGCCTCACATAGTGCATAAAATAACTCATGTTAAATAATGTGCTGTTCTACGTGCAGAGCTAGGGTCCGCTCTCACTTGCCAGATGTGACACTCGGCCATCACAACAGTTATCAGCAGCATTGGTGTTGGTATTTTTGCTGGTATCAATACTACACTTCAAATCACAAACACAGCAAAAGGCTCCACTGATGACAGTCAAAACGTACACCTCAGTTTTTGTGTGAAGGACACCCAATTTGTTTTGCCACTGTTTGGAATTAATATTAATAACAACAATAATATTAATAATTCAAAGTGTCAGGAAAGTGGTAATTGCTTTAGAAGTGTATGGGGACAAGCAGTTAATAGACTGAAGAATTCAGAAACAGATAGCTTATATTACTGAACAAAGTTTAATAGTATAAGCAGAACTATATGCTTGTCTGACTCCCATTTCTCTCCCATGCACAAAAAACTCATCTCTTTTTAGGGAGGTATTTCAGTCTGTAGTGTTCAGATTGGATTTCCCAGAAATAGAATCTTGGCCAATTATGATAATTTTCTTTATCTATATTTAAAATTAATTTAAAGGAAATGGTGACACTTAAATACACCTGGCTGATTAAACCATAGTCTGTAGCCGACTGGAGTTAGCAGAAAGTCTTTTATTGATTTCAGTGGAGTTCAGACCATGATATTTAATCCATTTTGCTTATTGGTCTCATTTATCCCACGACTGAACTCAAGTTGAAAAAAGGTATTGGATATAAGTGAAAAAGAGCCCAGTGAAAGTGTATCTTAGACTCTATGTGAAAGAAAAAAACAGATTGTCCAGGTAGGATTGAAGCTATCTAAGAATAAATAAAATATCTCACACTATTTCCTTTGTCTTTTTCTCTTCTTTTAGTCCTTTCCCTCTTTTCTGGGTAAGGGCTGTGTTTTCACCTGCACAGCAGAAGCATTTAGCACATTGTGGATTCTTCTGAAATCCAAGCAATAACAAATGATGGTGCATCATTCTGCAGTCTTACGAGTAGTTACAAAGAGCCAGTAAAGGGTTCACAGAACATTATTATTGACATCATTGTTCTGGGAGCTTTTAGAGCTTTTAGAATTACTCTGAGATTTGATAATGAGCTCAAAAGGACACTTGGCTTTGTTTGCTTTTAGGAGTTCTTTCACACAGCCTTTGCTACAATCTGGCAATTCTAGAAACGTGTAGGAATCAAAAAACCTGTTGATTTAATAAGTGTTAGTAGATGAGTTGAACAGTTAATTACAGACTGGACAGACAGAACAGTACAGTATATGAGCTATACCTTCCTGTGAGGTTCTTCAGTAACAGAAACTACAGGATCTCAGTTTTTTGTGAAGACCTCAGGCCATGGTTGAAATAGAAGAAACATATGAATGTGCAATTCTGAGTCCTTTGAAACTCCTATGAGAAACTCCCCCAGATATTTCATTCTGCAGAGTTATGGAAAGCTGAAAGTTGAGTTTCCTTGAATTTGCACTTTTTAAATTCTTATTCTGCGGTACAGACAGGTTTCAGTGAAGCTGGAGAAGTTCTTGCACATGCTTGTAACTAAATTTTAGACAATCAGCCCATAGATGATGCTAGACTAGAATTGTTCCCAGTCCATGTATAAACATCTAGTCCGTATAGGAATCCCACTGTGTATACCATATCTTAGGATCTGAGCTTCAGTGAAACTCAAAAATGTTCAAGGGAATTTAACTTCTTAAACAGCACTTTGAACTAAAAACAATCTTGATTCTTCTAGGCAAGCAGAATTTCTCCCTGTTACTTACCAAACATTTAAAAATACAGTTCCATGTGGCAGAGTGCACCTCTAAGCCCCTCTGCTGCTCAGCCTTCCCCAACACCTTCAACACACAGATTGCATCAAGCAGGGCACCATGTTACAGAGCTAGATGTTTCCAGACCTGGAGAGACTGGCTTTGATTTAGTGTTGCTCTCCACTTTGTGCAATTTTTGTTTTGTTTGATTCAACGTGAAGTTAGAAGTGAGATATTGCTGTGATTTCAACACAGTACTAGGAGATAGGTAGGTGGCAGGGGTGGCTTTCGAAGGAGATGTATAGACCAGGGCCCAGCCTGGGATAGATGTGGATCCTAATCACCATCTGGTGCCTACAGGTGAATGAAAATCCTCCCACTGTTTTCATTGGTGTAGGACTGAGCTGTTGGTTTTAGCCTGCCTGTTAGAGCAGGTAGTGGCTCCTTTCACATCTGCCAAAACAGGAAATGGGATAAATTTTATTTAACTCTGCTCTGCAAATCTGAGTTAAGGCAAGGACACAGAAAGGATCTGGGAATCACCAAAGCATACAGACTTTGCTCACAAGAGTGTGAGATTAAAATAAAAGGGAAACAAAATAATTTTCATTTTTAAAAAGTGACCTCTTTCACTCACTTTTCTCAGAAGTAAAAGTAGAGATTTTACGGTTGCCAATAAACACTTTTATTAGAAGTTAGAAATTACAATCTTGTCTGAAGAAAGTACTGTAAATGACAATCCTGTCTGAAGAAAGTACTGTTTTGTTATGTCATTAACCAAAAACCCCAACTTCTCTACAAGCTCGGGCTTTTTTAAAATTATTTCCCTTTTAGTTCAAAATTACTTAGGAAGTTTGAGAGTTTCTATTGTTTTTAATTGAAAAATTATCTTTTTGGCAAGAGGGTGTAAATTGATAGGTTTTCCCTAAATTTCTTTCTGCACTGCCACTTCACCAGTACATTCACCTTCTAGCATTGAGGATAACATACAGGTAATTTTAGAGAACTGTCAATCCAGAAAGAATAGACAGATTATAAAAGGGAGTGCTCTTGTTTGGAGGAACTGGAATCATAGAATCACAGAGTGGGTCAGGCTGGAAGGGACCACAGTGTATCATCCAGTCAAACCTCCCTGCTCAAGCAGGGTCATCCTGCATCACATGGCACAGGATTGTGTCCAGATAGTTCTTGAATAATGAGGGAGACTCAACAAACCCTCTGGGCAATCTGTTCAGTGCTCAGTCACCCACAGAGTAAAGAAGTTCTTCCTCATATTCAGGTGGAAGCTCCTGTGCATCATTTTCTGCCTGCTGCCTCTTGTCCTATTCCTTGGCACGACCAAGAAGAGCCTGGTCCATCCTCTTGACACCTTCCCTTCCAAAGCTTTGTTTGCTTTTCTTGCATTTAATTTTAGACACTTAACTGACATTCCCCACTAACCCCATAGAGGCAAAGCAAAAGAGAAAAGCACTTTCTAGAAAGTAATGCAGGTTGAAGATCTCCAGCTGCTTACTTCTGATGACTGTTCAGTAAACCCAACCAGCTCCATCCTTAACCTCAGACAAGTACTGAAGGTCAGGTTGAAAGGTTCCAAGTTTAGGAAAAGCAGGCCATTCAAAAAGTTCTTAGGTGGCAATGCCACCTTTCACATCTCTGTGAAAAATTTTCTGAAGCAGCATCATTCAGGGAATAGAAAAGGATATATTATCACCTGAGATGTGCTGCAATGACTTTGTAAGTGTAGCACTTCTGAAACCCTACAGACATAAAAGTCTTGAGCTCACTGCTCAAAAGGTTTATTTTTCACTTGGAGCAACTGGTATATTGCCTTGCTCTGAAGCAAAACAGCTGGAAAGACATGGTTTAATTTTTTTACAATCAATCAGGCAACGTGAGTTTGAGGTATAGTGTAACATTGGTGATCTTGTCTTGTGGTGAAACCACGATGTCTCACCTTCACGGTGTCTTTATTCTGGGACAGTCCAAGCATGTTAATGGCTCCTGAATGAAAACCCACCTGTCTTTGATAGTAAAGTCCATGCATGTATCAGTCAGCAATAACCACAGCTAACAACTGTTGAGTCTCAGATTCTTTGAAACCGGGTAATATTTCACTGGCGGTGTTTCTTACGTAAAAAAAGACATTTAAACAATCATTGCATGAAACTAAAATTTATAATCCTTAGGAAACCTGCAGGAGCAGTGATAAGAAGCATATGAGCAGAGTTATCTTGAATTATATATCAAAACTGTTCCTCCTCAATCTTTCTCTTTCATACTATTTTGCTGCTTTGGTCATACACCCCACAGGACTTGCCAGTTTGCACAAAGGACTTTACTTTCATCTTGTTTGGGTCTATCTACCCCTACAGAACATAAGGACATCCCCTTGACTTCAGCAAGAATTGTTACTCTTGTGAGAGATAAATACCTGATCTCAAAGCTGTCTGAACACCTCATATTTCTACAGCTACACCCACAATGCTTAGGACATTCATCCCAGTCCTTGATCCCCAAACTCTGTGATTTTGAATGGCTCATGTCCGTGCACATTATTGCTAACTGCTTCAAGAGCAAAGTGGTTGCATGTAAAGTGTGCACTGTTTGAGCCAGATTTCTGCTAGCCCATCTGTGGGGGTTTGGTTTGTTTGTTTTGGTTGAAAGGTTGTCTGGCTTTTTGTTTGTTTTCCCAGTTCAAGATGTTTGAAATAACGTGAGAAGTGTTTTACAGCCCAGCAGAGCAAATGTTCTCAGAATTGCCACCAACTTTCATCCCAGAAAGGTCTAACTGCTTTACTCTGAAAGAGAGCTTAGGTGTGAAGTACATACACAGAGTGCATGATGAAGAGATTGGAAGAAAGGAGGGAACTGACTTTTATGATAGTGTAGACACACATACACTTAAAAGATATTATAATGGATACTTTACAAATATCTAAATAACCACGAGTAGATAGTCATCTTGAATCACAGATATGTTTACGGTTTTCCTTTTACAAACTGCTTATATCTTGGTCCAAAAAATACTTCCTTTTAGACTACAGTCTTTTTACATTCCTTACTCTATTGGACTGTCTCAAATGAAGCTATTGGGCACAGTCTGTAATACAGGAAATTCCATTTACTTGTAAGAAAAAAGTTTTTTATTGCAAGCATGATCAAACACTGGCAAAGGTTGCCCAGATCGGCTGTGGAGTTTCCATCCTCGGGGATATTTAAAACCTAACCAGATATGGACCTGAGCAACCTGCTGTAGGTTACCCTTCTTTAAGCAGGGATATTACTTTATCATTCCACAATTTTTTTTTCTGAAGAAAATACGGTTTTTTCATAGTTTAAGACACATAAACTTCTTAATGTAAACAGTGGTCAAAAAGTGCTGGTTTATGCCTTCATTCCATGCTGGCGTTCAAACAGACCAATACTTAACACAGCAGGAAAAGAATAAAGCTGGGCAGCTTAATGCATCTTTCCCCATCTTCTTTCAGCTACTTATTAACTCCCATATTTTGTATTTGGAAAAGTAATTCAACAATTAAGCTTCACTTAGTCTAGATGGTCTATGTCAATGTTTTTACTAATGGAAATAAAACAAAGAAATTACATTACAAATTGTACACATGCATCACAGTTCTTCTCTAAATGGTGTCCTGCAGTACAGGTAAATGTCCCTGAACATTCTTGTGTTGTGCACTGGTTTGCTCTCTGACAACCAAGGGTGAACATGGATTGTCAAATGCTGCTTGAAATATTTTGATTGCCATAAATAGCTATTAAATTTTTGTTGTTCTTATAAACACTGGAGTAGCACTGATATCACGCAGTGGACTTGTGATGTTTTTAACACATTGGAAAACTTTCATTTCTGAAAAATTTCTACATATCACCTATTTATTTAGTTTCCCTAACATAAGTGTATTGTGTCTACGAATTATAGATTTGACAAATAATCAAGAAGCATTTTGTATATATCTAGATGGATTGAATAACTCATAATAGACATAGAACAGTAGTTTTAATTTCCCAAAATTTTAAAGACATTCAGATGCAAATTCAGATTTTATGGACCTAAAGACACATTCATTATTAATTTTAAAATATTTAAAATAGCTTCAATTAAATCATCTGGAAAACTTACAGAGCATAAAACCAGATTAGTGACATCAGAAGTCAAATTTAATAGTTTAAAACCACCTCCTCAACTTCATACTGGTGGCAGTCCCATAAAAAGGGCAGTTCATTCCTACTGACAATGATTTTGTGATCCACATGAAATAATAAGGAACTTGCCTTAATTTTGCATTGATTTGAAAACAAGTTTTCTTCAGAGCTGAGATTCACCAGTAACTTGGAATATCTTCATTGTGTCCCAGATTTTAAAAATAGCACTGGATAATGATATGCAGTGTCTTGTCATCTGCAGTTGCATCTTGATTATGGAATGTGAGAGACCTTACTGCAAGGGTCCAGGTCTGTCTAAGAAGATCTGCTTGACTTGAGGATCAGGTCCACCCCAGCCTGTGGCAAGTGGCAAAGGTGGACCAGAGTAAGTGGTAGTGAGAAGAATGACAAGAATTTCCTTACAGGTAGAAAAATTGTTGAGTTGAGAGAAGCTGTAACAGCTAATTGAATTTATTTGCAGCTTAGATATTCTTTCACAGAGTCTTTTAGTATCTTGCAAACTAATTGCAAAATGAAAGCCTTATTTTAATTCTGAATTCCGGGAAACATGTCTTATCCTCATTCCCACCTGATCCTTTTGAAACAGTTCGATTGCTGTCCAGTGGTGAAAACTCCCAGTGGTGAAAACTCCCAGTGGTGGGATCATCATTTCATATATACAGAGAAACACTTAAGTATTACTCATCCTTCTCTTTAAGACAGGAGTTGAGTGTCTTCTGCTAATGGCTTAGAAAGTTCAAAGGCACTTATTTTCCACAGCAATTAAGTGAAATGAATAATGAACTACATTTATTGGGGTTCTTTCTGCTCTCATGCTTATTTTCCCTCATGCAATTCATTGATTTCCACAAAGATATTCCTGACTTATTTTGTCTTTGTTCTGATTGTTGACCCTGCTAAAAAGAGAATTAATTAATGTCAGATGCAGTGGAGAATCACTGCCTATCAAACGGGATTGACATCATCATCTCCTTTCACCTTGAGTGCAAAACTGTCAAAGAATCAAAATAAATTGTGAGTACTTTCAAGCAGCTCCATTTTCAAAACAGTGACCCTTCTGAATCCAGAACAGACATCTATTTAACTGTTTATCATGCTTGCATTTTTTTTTTTTAAAGTATTTTTATTTATAAAACATCTTCTTTAAAAATTAAAGTGACAGTATGGCAGGAAAAACCAATCCTTGTATTATACTTACGATCAAAAGTTTTAAACTTGCTGCTACCTTTGATAGAAAAACAATGAAAACTGCTGGCTACATACTTTTATTGCTTTGATTGCAACAAACTATAGTTTCTGCTACTAAAACTTTTTCACTAGGTACATAACTGATGTGACACATTCATTATCAGCCCTCACATTTTCTGGAGGAATATCCCAATTAATTAATGTGTCTAAAAAATGCAGCTAGATTTCTCTTTAGAGTTAAGTACAGACACACTGAATGATGAACACTTTTAATATGTCATAATAGGAAACCATGTGTTCATGAAACCTTATTGACAAAACTTGATAGTTTTATGCCTGTTGGAATCCCATTATTGGATTTTTAAAAAGAAAAATGGCAAAGCAGCCCTTTCAAAATCATTCAGAGCCTTCATTAATGATGTATGCTTTTTTTTTCCAGTGAGTGTATCTTCTTTTTATTTTTTTAATTTTTTTTTCTTGTTCCAGAATGTGCAAAATATTGGATGACAAATAATTCCCATCCAGTGTTTTGCTAGCAGTTAGCAGCCCTACATCTCTTGTGCTGAACAGTGAAAAGGCAACTGGTATTAAGCATAATGTAAAGCTCTGTGAGCAAAGTGAGATTAAAATAATGCAAAACACAGTTCCAAAGGGGTGGCTTGTGTGTATACAGATTATCCCCTAGATGACAGAGTTTAATTTTCACTTTTTACTAGGAAAGAGAAGGAAGGAGAAGGAAGTAAAAAACAAAAGGTCTGACCTCTGTTGAAAATGTCTGTGCAATGAGCACTGCTCGCTATACTAATTCAGGGCTTTAGCTCACTTTTTCCTTCTGATCTTATTTTTCTTTTGCACCTGCTCATTCAATAAGCCTTGTATGTAGCTTGTTGCACACATCAAGCATATATAGCCCAGTGGAAGACTGTGTTTTAAAACCTAAATAAATTCCCATATGAAAACCTTGATCAGGTAAATTGCAAGGCTAAGAACCCTTTTTTTTTTCCAAGTAAAATCAAATCAAAATAATATAGGCATTTCCTCTATAAAATTTGCCAGCAAATTTAACCAAAAGTTGCCTGTAAATATAACTAGTCACATTTGGGGGGAAAAAAAAAAAAAACCAAACCCAATAAACTAAAATTAGGGACACTCATTTCAAATTTTGAACACATCTTAATGTGTAGCAGGTCTGACACAAAAAGCCTGCCCTCAGTGAAGTAATATGGGATCATGCAGAAATGTAGAATTGTTTGTGTGCACCAATGTTAACTCATTTTATTAGTGACATTTTGACATTATCATGATCATAATTGTAATATGCTGGTGCATCCTCTCAAAATTTCTGCCAGGCTTTAGATAATGGAGGGAGCAGCATTAACATCAATGGAGTGAGCGTTACTTCTAGTCACTGACGAAAAATAATGTTAATCATAAATAAATTCATAGAAATTCATGTAAAAATTCTTTTTTGCTCAGAGTCATCTTAAGCAGTTTGTTTGGAATTTTTTTTGCTATTTCATTTATTCTGAGTTATCCCTCTTTCTTTAGTTAGCCCATTTAAACAAACTTTTTATTATAAGTAGCTGCAGGTAAAATTTGCATTTCAGAAATTATTGATTAAAGTTGGTAAAAAATCTTAGTCTTACATAAGCATTAGTCCAGAACCCAAATATTTTCAACCCAATAAATTCTGTATTACAAGGAGGGCAAAATAGATGATTTATATACCTGTTTTCCAGGCAGCTCAGGCTCTTTGAGCAGACCTTTCATGTAATCTCATGAATTCAGAGGGTAAAAAGTACCTCATGGAGGTCAAGATCCTGCAGCCCCACTGCATACTGTAGTTGGCATGACTCATCAGGAAAAGAAAAAAGTAGGTCATGAATGCATTCTCAAGCCTCTGAAGCAGAACACAGGAAGATATTTAACATACAGAGGATATGCAAAAACCCGAATTTTGTATTTGTTTTTCCTTATAAAAAACTGCTATACAAAACTAACACTCTCTTTGAAACCTAGTCAGCAAACATCTTAACACCAAAGAAAGGGTGTCCACAAAGTGTTTTCAGACAAAAATCCACAAATAAATGCAATGAAAATCTTTGCCTGGACTACTTCTAGAGCCTGATTCCTTCTCTAGGGCTGACTGCACTCTGCAGTGATGCTGGATATTGTCCTTGGCTCTGTGACTTTCTTTCACAGAAATTAAAGCACTGCTAAACCAAACCGTGTTTTGTTGGCAAAATGGAAGTAGCTAGTGCCTACAGTTTATTCAAGAAAAATTATAATAAGATAAAATTTTCTCAATGAAAAGAAATCCACACTCCCCAAAGAAGTTCAACAGCCTGCTTTTTTCTTTGGGACCATATTAGTCGCTACAATTTTATCTCACCTCATTTCTGTGACTGAAGATAGAAGTAAGAACCAAAAGGAACAAAAATGGGAATACATGAATTTGCTCTCAACATAAACATTGAAAGGACACGGATTACATCATTTTGGCAGCATAATAAAGAATTAAAATGGTTAATTCCTTTCCTTATCGTTACCCTTAGAGTAGATTCTGCAGTTTTTGAGTTTTTGGCAGCCTCTTCTTTAATGCATATTTGAACAAATGCCAGCTTGTTCCTCCTCCCCAGGGTCTGCCTGGGATCATGGTACTTCATGTCCATGGAGACAAGAGGGCTGCCCTGTCCTAGATTAATGAAGCTTTCTGCTCTAACAGGAAATTTCCAAATGAGAAAAACCAAGTCAGTTCTATATAAATTTTCCCTTGATTTTAGGGTTTCTTAGTTCTCTCCCACTAAACAGGAATTAGAAGAACATTAGGAATATAATTAACATCCTTCAAAAATGCCAAAGTAATTTTTGAGTCTCAGGCAAAATGTGCCATCAAAATCAATTTTACATTACTCAGTGCTGATTCACTGACAACCTTAGGAAAAAGAATTATTTGTATTTACGCATTTGTATGTATGTATGTGATTAGAAATAATTCTAAGGTTAGAAATGCCAGGTCAAACCTAGAAAAAAGAAGTATCAGAGAAAACTGCTGAACTATCAATTTTCTTCTCAGAAGGTTAAGCCTCAAGTCACTGGAATTAGGTTGAACTCAGTTTGTTGTTTCATTCCCACAGATCAGCTTCACTGAGCATCTGATCTGCTGGGGTACCGGCTCCTTTGGCATAGCAGTTTTCTTGGTTTCTCTACAGAAAAGTTATGCAAGGATTGTTTTTGTGCTGAGGAGATGAAAAACAATAACAGTTAAAAACAATTTTTCAATCTGAGTAAACCCAATTCTGTTAACTCAGCTTCAAGAAAATCGTGTCTGCTATTTCTCATTTTTAATCATAAGTGAGAAGCCACTGCAGAAGAATCTATAGGAGAGACAAGTGAGAGATCAAAGGCGATGTGAGCTAGGACCAGTGTTACACCTCTTCTTACAGAATGACAAAGGAAAGCATAAAGAATGGATGAAAGAGAAAAAAAAGAAATACTGAAATAGAAAGGGAAAAGTTGTGGAAGGCTTGAATACACGAAGACGAGCAAGATATAAAATTTAAAAAAGGAAAACTTCAGCCTTTTGGATTTGGACTTTTGTCTTAGATTCTGTAATCAGATATTTGTCTTCAGGCTTTCAAACAAGTGCCATGACAACTATTATATGTTATTATATCAAATATAATAATTCATGAGAGATGGTAGAGACTTGGAAGGGACATTATACTTTCTTCTCCCACATGAAATAACAGCAGAAAGTAGTTAAGTAAATAGGAATACAAAAGGGAATTTTTCCTGAGAATTTTTACTCATGAATATTCTTCATGGGGATAATAAGGAGAATGAAAGACTTGTGGTGAAAATAACTAACTTTTTAATGTATTTATTGTGAGTATGGATTTGCATTGTAAGACCTGGAAGCACTTTTTTGCCAGGCTTTTTGAAAAAGACTGGTTTGTGGAATCAATAAATACTTCAGCCACTACCTTCCTGCATTTGCTCTGAGAGTTCTTTGCAATTTTCTGGCATAAATGGGCCTTAATCCCACAATTTTCCCAGCAATTTCCCAGTCCTCTTACTCATTACAGCCAGAAAATTGTTATCTCATCATCTTCATCAGATTCTTTTACATGGACACTAACATATGGCAGGACAGAACACTTGCAAGCTTCAATCATCTTCACATTTAGGCTGAAAACTAGCAAATGATTCTTATTATGTCTTAGCCTCCCCAATCTTTTCCAAATGACTCTTCATGAGAGAGTGAGAGAGAGAGAGAGAGAAAGAGAAAGAGAGAAAATAAGCAAAGCAGAAAATTTGTTTTAATATGAGCTGCTCCAGTTCAAAATCTCTTTTTTATCTCAAATTTTTCCATCTCAAATTTGAAAATTACTTTTTACTTACGTATTTTTTCTAATACCCATACTTTCAGTTTTAACTAAAATGGGGCTCTTTGGCAGTTTATTTTGTTTTCTTCTGCTGCTGTACTTTAAAGTTTCTTGACTCACTTTATTTGAATTCAGATACTTAATTTCTAGGTATTATTTAATTGTCTACATAACATTGACATATGAGGAGCATGCATACATCTGTGTGTGGTATTGGAGAGAAGGGTTTACAGCAGAGGGTGCAGTCTCTATTTCAGCCATCTTAGTCCATGAAGAAGTTGCAGGAGGTCGGAATTGCAAGATATTACATTCTTCATTAAGGCACCAGCTGCTTTGTTATGCAAACTGAAGGTTGAGAGATTTCAATTAATGATGATTGCGAGGTCTACTAATATTGACTGCTGTCTCCATTATCGATCCGGAGTGCTAGTAAAATTCCTCTAACCCACCATGCCAGGCAGGTTTTTGAGAAGTGCATTCTCCTCCTCCTGCTGAACTGCAAGCTCCCGCATCTCATTAAAATTAATGATGATTGTGTGCCCAATGACTGCAGGTTGACTTGCAGTTTTGCTGGCTTTGTGGGTAATTTTCCCTACTTCAATTATTTCTTAGCTAAATAATTCATAGCAATCTTACAAAAGTAATAAGCATACTTATTGCTTTTTAACTGATATTACAAATGGAAAAGAAAAAATAACAGGAAGCAGAAAGAAAAATGCAGCATTTTCTGCTTATATATTATCTTCCGGTCTCTCACATGACAAAGACCGGGTTGTAGCTGGGTTGCTGTGTGCTGGTCACTAACCAACCCTCCCTCAGTTTTACTACATGAAATGAAGGATTTTGGATGTCCGATATTGACAGCCCTATGTGAGTCATTTTGTAGTTTGAAGCAGATGACTGAAATTAAGTATGGCTGGAAATTTGAAAGTCCTGAGAGATATTAACAAAAATAAGCTCATTCAAATAAATGGACCTTTGTAAGACAGTGAGCCAAAAAGCCTTTAAAAAATTTATTTTAATAAATATTTTTTAAAATATATAACTGTAAAGCAATCACACAGAGCATTTCCAATAAGGAACAGATATTTCGTAGGCAAGACCTGCAACACTTGGGAGTAATTTTTTAGGTTCCAATAGTCCTTGGATCTGACTCAAATGATTCTTTAAAAAGAAGATTATCTCAAAATTCCTACCTTTATTTTACAATTCTTACAAAATTGGACTGTTCACCCACACATGCATATGCTCCTACGTAGAATCCTGCCTTCTTTCCTGTCATTTGCACAAGACGTGGCTACTCTTCCCACAGGAGACTGTGGCCACATAGGGGAACATGAGCAATGATACCAGACCTATCAGAGAATAACTGAGCAGGGACTTTCCTTCCAACCTCTTCATTGCTGCTGCTCCCAGTCATAGAATCATAGAATCATTTGGATTGGAAAAGACTTTTAAGTTCATCAAGTCCACCATTAATATAACACTGCCAAGTCCACCACTAAACTATGTCCACATATGCCACATGTGAAATACCTCCAGGGAAGGTGACTGAACCACGGACTCCAGCAATCTCAGGAGGAAAGCTCTAAAAGCCTGCAGCTGCAGGATTTCCCCAGCTCACAGCTAGGTATCAAACAGAAAGAAGACCTGTGTAGAATGTGTTCCCTAAAGATAAATTGCCTTTTTCAGCCACAAACCTTGTACAGAGTAGAAGACCCCTCAGAGCAATCTTCAGCAGAAAGGGCTTTGAAGGAGGGTTCCCATCTTTAAGATACTTCAGGTGATAGAACAGATTTTACTTCTCAGCACAGCCATGTCCTGTACTTATCAAGCAAAAAGTCTTGTGTTTTTCACAGACACCGAGGAATCCATCAGACTGGGAATTACAGAGTCCTTAATCATAGAGTGGGAGGAACTCTCCAGATACCTGTTTCCAGTAGATATTACACATTTGGGTGGAAATTACCTGGCCTCATCTCCTACCTTTTTCAGCTGATTCCAAGAACATTTCACAGCCTTAATGTGGAATTTCTCTTGGCTTCAGTGGAAGCTTTATAAGTATGAGGAACTATATATATAGGATTATCAGACCATTATCAGCCCATCCTCAGCAGTGACACCACTATAATGAAAAGAAAACAGCTAAAAACCAGAGTTAGAGAGCCAGAGAGGACAAGTAAGAATTTCTCCACAGTTTGTCTTCCTTCCTTTGACAATTCTAGAATTCCCAACTTGATTCTGACACCTTGAAACTGTGGGATTTTTTTGGGTTTTTTTTCTGAATCTTGTATTAATTTTTTTTATTTTCTTTTTGCTGGAAATCCTGATGTCTTTTGTCATTTTGGCTCCACAGATTGCTTTTTGATCTAAACTATTGTTTTCTGAAATTGTGCAATAAGTTTGATCTAGGTCCCAAAATTTGGAACCCAGAACTGGCTGAGCTTAAATCTGGAATATATTTTTTCAGCTGAGAGGTTGAAAACAAAAGCCTAGACAGTCAAGAATTTACAATGGGAATATAGCTAGAAGAACCTCATGGTGCACAAGAAGGAAGATCTGAACCCATTTTTAATTTTCAACAAACCCAGTGACTCACACATTAATTAAAAAACCATATTCTTTTACAAGATTTTTAAGTGTCTGTGTCTGATTTCGACAGAAAGGTAATTGTCCTATTTCTTGGAGACATAGAAAGAGTATTTGGCAGAACTTAAGCACAAAGAGCTCAGAAAGTTTTTTTATATTAAGTTCCTTTCTGTTCCCTTTCCACTTAGGGTACATGAGAATTTTGCAGGCTCTGAAAGTTAAAGTGGCTTTGCTAAGAAGTGCAGCTTAAGGTTAAGGTCCTCTGATTTTGAAGAAGTTAATTATTTTTTTCAAACATTCCTTGGAAATTTGTCTTCCAGGTTGTTTAATTGGGAAGGAAACTGTTTAACTCATTACATTATTCTTCTAAGAAATTGTATTTCTGTATCTGTGCTTCTTTTTTCCTCCTAATTCTCTTTACAGTGATTTTCCTCTAGAAGTCCGTGAAAATAGAAATGTTTGTTGTTAAACACCTGTATGAAGTTTGTCTCTCAAGGACAGTATTTATCCCTTTTGTAGCCTCTTGTAAGTATGAATGCTCTGCAGAGGTCTCCATGGCTTAAAGGGTTTTATAATATATCTGACCAGAATTTTAATTTCTACCAAATATGCAAATGTATGGTTCCTCTCTGGAGAGGTTTTTTGCCTTTTAAGGTTGTTCTGACTGATATCCTTCAGAGTCACTTTCTCAGACAAGATCCACATGAGACCCTCATTCCCGGAGAAAGACGGTAGTTTTTGCAGCAATGGTTCCCTTTACACCTTGCAGCAGAACTTTAAAGCCTATATGAAGGAACAAAATGTGAATTTTCCAGGCAACTTCTCTTTGCATATCTTCCAGCAGTTTTGCAAGGTGATTCAGGAAAAGATTAATTTAACTGGGTGTCAAAGTAGAATTCCTGCCAAAATAAATAGGTGATCCTGAAGGAACTCTGAAGCCAGAGAGGCAGCTCAAGCAGAGGAACCTACTCTGCAAAAAGCTCTCTTTCCACAGATCTGTGAATGTCTTGCCCTGCAGACGGGAGTCACGCAAGATATCCTAGAATCCCACAATATCCCTAGTTATAAGGGACCCACAAGGATCATAGAATTATAGAATATCCTGAGTGGGAAGGGACTCAAAAGGATCATCAAACTCCAACTCCTGGTCCTGCATAGAACATCCCCAAGAGTCACACCGTGTGCCCAAGACTATTGTCCAAACATTTACTGAACTCTGTCAGGCTGGTGCTGTGACCACTTCCCCAGGGAGCCTGTTCCAGCGCCCAATCATCCTCTGAGGGAAGAACCTTTTTCTAATATCCTAAACCTCCCCTGACACAATTTCAGGCCATTCCCTCGGGTTCTGTCACTGGTCACCAGAGAGAAGAGATCAGTGTCTATCCCTCTTCCCCTCACAAAGAAGTTGTAACTGCAACTCCCTTCAGTCTCCTCCAGGCTGAACAGACCAAGAGTAGGCTGTAGGCAGCCTTGGCCTTGATGGCTTGCGGCTGTGTTCCTGGGAGGAGGGAAGGCCAGCACTGAATGCAGGTGTGGTGATTCCTAC
>VWZT01013953.1:777491-808441 GCA_013397055.1 Pachycephala philippinensis | reverse complement strand
TGGGATTGGACTGCTTTATGGGTGACCGTGCCTCTAAGAGGGATGGTGAGCCGCTGTAGCTCTTGCCCATAAGGTCGGTGAGCCGCTGTAGCTCTTCCCATGCGTGATTACTGCAGATGGTGCCGCAATGTTATACTGCAAACTGTGTTGGCCCGGTGTAAGGCAATATCTGGAACTATGTTGCCCCAGTGTACGGTGACAGGGCCCTCAGCCACTCTTCATATGGCTTCCTCTCAAGGCTATTCATCATCTTCATAGCCCTCCATTGGACACTCTCTAACAGTTTAGTGTCTTTCTTATATTGTGGCGCCCAAAACTGCCCCCAGCACTCGAGGTGAGGCTGCCCCAGTGCAGAGCAGAGCAGGACAATCCCCTCCCTTGCCCAGCTGGTGATGCTGTGCCTCATGCCCCCCAGGACAGGGTTGGCCCTCCTGGCTGCCAGGGCACTGCTGACTCATGTTCAATTTGCCAGTGACCAGGACCACCAAGATGAAGGAGAATAGAGGGACACTACATGGAATGTAGTGCTGAGCATCAGTGACTGTCACTTGCTTGACTTTAAAAAAGCATAAGTAACTTACTGAAGATTTTCCACACTGTATTGTGCTGAGGGGCACAAAGTATCTCCAACACCAAGACAAGCAGGAGATGAGAAATTGCTAGATTTTTCATTTACCTTTCAGATCTTCTTACTCAGAAGCTAACAATCAGAGAATCATCTTCGTAACAGAGACTGACCCTGCAGTGTTGTTTAATTCATCGTTTGTTTGCAGAGCAACTCAGTAAACTGCAGAAAATATCTTTCCTAAAAAACAACCTCTTTATGTAGAGAAAGGTAACAGCATTTTTCCATCAAAATGTCATGGTTTAAAGTATGCTGATAATCCCATTCTTTCCTTTTCCAACACAGGAAAAAAACACCTATTTCCCCAAGGTAAATTTTTGCAGCCTGCTGGGACAATATTATGAACATTTTCTTTCATCCAAGAATCCCACTGTGTTTTGTAGACATTAGTACACTCTATTTCAGAAGAATCCTATGTCATATACGGACTGTATAACTGTATATATGTGCTGTTCTCAGATGTGAAAGCTGAGACATTGGAATTACTTTATCATTTTCTGCTATTTACAAAGAATTTGTAATGCAACTGACTGAGTTGCCTCCTCTTCCAAGCCTGTTATTCAACCTCAATGTGGAAACAGCTCTCCAAAGGCTATGAGCAGTGTATCTTAAATCTGAATTATTTAATATGCTTCCACATGTAAGCAAGAGTTTTCTAGCAGCCTTTCAGGTATGGCATGCCAGATGCATTTCATTTTCCAGAGATTAATTTGCAGAAGCTCTGGAGAAAAGGAGCTAACATCTGACTGTCAGCAGGGCACATCATGGATGCCAGTCTCAACAATTGGATCATGCCAATTTGTAAGGTCAGAGATGTTCCTCATATTGCAGATGACAGAATGGATTAATGGTGGGCTACAGTCCCACAGTCCTTTTTGAATGTGTCTGAGAAACACAATGCTGCCCACTGGAAGGGAAGATAGTGCAACAAAGCTGTGCTCTAAATGCTGTCCTAAAGCTCTCTGGGTATAAGTCGTCAGCCCTCATGAAGGCATCATTCCCTTACTCAAACCTCTTAATCAGTAATGCTTTCTAAAATTAGTGATTTTTCACTAATGAAGAAATTTTCCCAGGTCTCAGGTGAGTTGTATCTTTTTTTGTTTTTCTTCATCAATGTGGTCAGCTAAGTGAATAACTGCAAATTCCCATGCTAAAGGAAAACCAATTGCTACATAAATATCTTAAGTTTCCAAGCAAAGGAGAATACATTTGATACTGCCTTTTTTTTTTTCCTTTTCAAGGGAGAAAATGTAGTGCAAGATCAACAGCCATCCTGTGTATTCAGGCAAGGTAGTAAGGAGCAATTGTATTGCTACACAGTCAGGGGTGATAAATTTTCCTGTATGATTTTCTCCAAGATTAGGGCAAAGCTGTCTTTCATTCCAGCTTGGTTTGGTCTACTGATGAAAGTGATTTCCATATTTTTTGTTTTGCTTCTTGAAGAAACAAAAAAAACCCCAAAAAAACCAAAAAACCTCAACAAACAAACAAAAATAAACCCACCCCAAAACCTAAGGATGATGCTGTTGGGCTTAAAAAAGTAAACAGACTTCCATAAGCACCTCAATATCCATCATGATCTAGCTACTGTACTGGCATACTCTGAAAGCGCTTTCCTGGGAAGGGGTCCCCTTGAACACCTCTCAGAAGCACCACAGCCCTGGCAGCCAGATGCACAGAAGGTTGAGAAAGCCTTCACACTGGGAGCTGGTAGGCAAAATACACCTATGGTGGTCTTTCAAAAAATGTGAGCAGGTAATGTGGGTAATGGGCAAATGCCAGTCCAGCCCAGCACTGCAGTGGTTCTTGGCTTTATCTGCATATGAACAAACAATCCCCAGACCCTTCTGCTCTGAGATCCATGCACTGTCTGTGATATTGCCTGGGCATGGTCAGATTATAGCTCAGGCTTCAAGAAAAAGAAATTATTTTACCAGAAGGATGAGAATGAGAAGAACCTTACTGGGAAGAGTTCCAGAACTTTCAATGGCATACCCTAACAGCACAGTTGCCTTCTGTGAAAGCTGTGCATTTAGCATCAATAAATCTGCACACCTTGCATTCAGGAGTTCTGAAAGAGTTGACCCAGCCCTCTCTAGACCACTACAACTGTCTTGAAATAACTTTTGAAACAGTTATACAGATGCCTGGACAAAGCAAGTGTTGTGTGAATATTTCAAAAAGCATAAATGAGCAGATCCAAGTGACTACAGGTCTTTCAATCCAGCATCGATCTTCGACAAAATAATGGAAAATGTGCTATGGGGATGGATTAATAAAGAATTAATGCAAGGAAATGCAACTAACTCCAATAAAGATGGGAAGCAGACATGATCAAACTCACTTGGTTACCTTTTCAGATTAGACAGGAAGTGTGGTTTGTAGAGGAAAAAAGTTGATAGAATAGACTTATGTCCAGGATTGGTACTGCATGACATTTTATTTGCCAATAAATTCAGGATTATATAAAACTGAGTTGGCATGCCATATAGATTGGAAACAAGCTATTGATCAGTGTTAAATTGTAATCTTACATGAAGAATTGTCATTAATTATCAATCTTCCAGAATGTTACTTCTGGGAGATTTACACTGCTTAAAAACTTCATCAACGTAGTCTGTGCAACAACTTTAAAATCATTACTAATGAAGTTTGTAAATGTCATCAAAACAAAGGTAGCAAAGATGAGCAAAAAAGAAAGGATGCCAGTAATTGTTTAGCTATTTAGGTGCAATCCACTTATATAAAAATAGCTCAGAAAGAACTTGGGAGTCACCAAAAACAACCAGCCGAACATGATCTCTGCAAGTAATGTGCTTACCAAAAATATTAGTACTGTCCCTTGGATAACTGGGAAGTATCCCTTAGAATTACTCAGCACTGGAACCATAGCTGTGGAAAGCCCTGTCAGTAATTCGTAAAATGTGAGAGATTTGTGGAAATGTCATTAAAATAATAGAAAAGATTGAAAAATTCACCTGCTTTTTCATACCATGTAAATTGGTCCAATAGTGGATAATGCTTCCTTGTATGAACATTCATTCTGTTATAGGTGAGACAATCATAGAATCAGAACTATCTGAATGGAATCATAGAATGGATTCACTGGAAGGGATTTTAAAGATCCTCTAGTTCCAACTCCTCTACCAGGGGCAGGGACACATTTCCGCTAGACCAGGTTCCTCAAATTCCCATCAACCTGACCTTGAACACTTCCAGGACTTGGGCATTCACAGCTTCTCTGGGCAGCCTGTTCCTGTGCCTCACTTAAGAATTTCTTCGTAGCATCTAATATAAACTTGCTCTGTTTCAGTTTGAGGCCATTGCGCCTTGTCCTGTCACTACATGCTCTTGTAAAAAGCCTCTCTCCATCTTTCTTGCAGGCTCCCTTCAGGTACTGGGAGGCCACAACTAGATCATTCAGAAACTTTCTCTTCTCCAGGCTGAACAGACTCAGCTCTCTCACCCTGACTTCTTAAGAGAGGTGTTCCAGCCATTGGATCATCTTCATGGCTTTCCTCTGGACTCGGTCCTACAGGTCCATGTCCTTCTCTCTTGGGGACCCCGGAGCTGGATGCAGCACTCCAGGTAGGGTCTCATGACAGCAGAGCAGATGTACAGTGAAAAAGAGTTCAATATGCTTAATTTTATCAAAGAAATGTAGTTAACATAAAAGAAGCATTAGATGTGTTTAGTCCAAAAACATCATTGTGGGACGCAAAACTTCAACAATGTTGAGAAAGGAAAGGCCAAGCAGCCCAATATCTGGAAGACATAAATAGACAAAACAAGGGCAGTCCTTGTTGCCTGCATTGTGTTTATTGGAAGAGATGACTGCAGTGGCCCACCAGACGTCGAACCTTACCAATCTGTACACAAATAAGTTTTCAGTGTAACATGGATGCCAGGATGCCAAATTCTCACACAATTGCTGCTAGTCTCAGCAAAATGCAACACATCGTTTCTCCATTAACAAGAGTCTGCTCTCAGATTATACTTCAGATTCTGTTGCATTGTCATGCTATGTCATAATATAATATCACTGTCTACTATGGCTCATCTCTCCAAATATACTGTTAATTCTCTATTTATACTATTCTTGGACAACGATGAACAGATAGATTTAGTTTATTTAAGCCAATCTTTATTCACACTCTCCTAGACATAGCCTGATATGTTGGTTACCCAACAAAGATATTTTAATAGCTTTTAAAAAATGTTTGAATATGAGTTGATAGGCTATTTTTGTAATACAAAGTGTTATGCTGTTGGGGGAAAAAATACTTACTATTAACTCTGCATACTTGAATAAGAATCTGCCTACATAATTCAACATTTGTTGGAAACATAACTAAAAGCAACACAGTTGCTGTCTTCACTGATTGTCTTTCAGTGCAATTTCTAGAATACCTGTAGGGCGTTTGTACCTAAACAGCTGTGTTGGGCAAACTAATACTCTGTCTAGTAGTCAGTTCAGGTTATTATCATACAATCATTACTTGTTTGTACTATGTAACCTAGAGGTTTCTCTTGAAATGAGAGAATCATTGTTGGAGGAACTGCCTTTGCCCAGACAGCTTATGGCTTAACAGTTGAGACAGATGAATGCACTTCGTCTATAGTAATGAGGATTTTGCAGAGCAATTTACTTTCTGTTATGCTTGATTAAACCTATTATGCCTTTACTGACACTTGTGCAACCCCATTACCCTTTGTAGGTTTACACAGGTATAACAGGATGGACCTCTAACAGGAATTAATTCTGTGATTTCTGCATAAGAACAAGTAGGACTCAACTCACACTGTCTTAGCTGTATTAGCTCAGCAGGATGGACAATAGCAAAAATTACCTGAAGTGAAATGTATTTTTTGGTTCTAAATTACAGGGATGTGACTAGATATGAAGAGGGAAGAGATCTCTGCTGAACTGAAATATACTTTGTTATACTTAAAAATAAAAGATTTTGAATAGCAGGAGAGTACTTCAAAAACACTGAAGTAGCTACATGGAGTAACATAAAGTGTAAACAAAATTGCTTCTAGTAGGTTAAGGACTGAATCAGTTGGCAAATCTAAGTAGAACTGATATTACAGGCATGGTTTAAACGAAGGTATCTATTAAATCTATAAACAGATATTTCAAGATCTATTTTGTTACTGAATCTGATAAAGCTATTTTCTTCCTTGCCAAGACACTTTCCATAGCTAGGGAGTATATATTTAATTCACTGCCTATTTCTGCTCACACAAATATCAAATGCAAAACCTTGAACTACCTTCTATGGGACAAATAGAAAGTGGACAATGTTTAATTATATAGGATTACATATGTGAGAACAAATATGGATTTTTAAAATTTTGTATCTTGCACTGCCAAATCCTTGTGTGCAAGAACTTCATAAACAAGTGTCAGTGCAAATGTTTAACCAGTATCAAAAATTACTTGACCTACATTAGCTTTACTAAGAAAATCACTTTTGAGCCATTATTGTACATAATCACATGTCCTACTTTGGAATAGGCTTATGGACAATACACTAGCACTGAGAAGCACAGCAATGTGTATCCGTTTGAAGTTTATTCAATATCAACAGCACAAAAGTTCCCAAGTTCATACTGAATTTGACTGCAAAGGTTGCTGTTACTTATCCACGTCTCCTCTTTCTGCAAAATTAGTGGCATATGTGGTGAAAATAGCTTTTCAATAGGGGATTAACTGACATGAATAGGTACTTAGCTGTTGATCACAATATGACAGTATGATCACAATAAAATTTCTGCCATGATATTTTGTCATCTGTTCAATACAATTGGTATCATATAGAAGTTATGTTTGCCTAACAAGCAGAATGGACCAAGAGGAGCAGAGTCTAGACAGAAATGTATGGGCTTTGATACCTAACATCCACATTTTAAAAGCTTTTTATTTACTATTAGACTAACTCTACTCTGGTCCCATAGCCTGCATGCCTATTTGTGGCTGGAGTGAAGTGGGTGTGGCTCTGGAGCAAATTTTCCAGTATAATTTCATGCAAAATGAATTCAGCTTGGCACTCAGAAACATCTGCATGCCGTGAGTCAGAGCAGGGACTACTGGGAGATGTATTTCAAAAGTGCTTTCCTGTTTCGAACTAAAACACTGATACACCAGATACACCAGAAGCCTGTGCTGCCATTCAGCAGCATGAGACCTGGGCAGGCTGGGGAATTGGGCAGAGAAGAGCCTAATGAAGTTGAACAAAGGCAAGTGCAGGGTCCTGCACCTGAGGAGGAACCACGGACCACTACAGGCTGGGGGCTGATCTGCTGGCAAGCAGCTCTGTGGAGAAGCAGCTCTGGTGGACAACAAACTGTCCATGAGCCAGCAGTGTGTCCTTGTGGCCAAGAAGGCCAAAGGTATCCTGGGGTGCATCAGGGAGAGCTTTGCCAGCAGGCCAAGGGAATTAATCCTGCCCCTCTACTCAGCCCTGGTGAGGCCACACCTGGAGTGTTGTGTCAAATTTTGGACTCCTCAGTACAAGGAGACATGGAGATCTTGGAGCAGATTTAGCAGAGGGCTAGAGAAATAATGAGGGGACTGGAGCTTCTCTCTTACAGGGAAGGGCTGAGGGAGCTGGGGCTGTTCGGCCTCACCAAGAGATGACTGAGAGGGGATGCATACGGTTATCTTAAGAGCAGTTGTCAAGAGGACAGGCCAGGCGCTTTTCAGTGGTGCCCAGCAAGAGGTCAAGGGGCACTGGGCACAAACTGAAACACAGGAAGTTCAATAGGAGCATAAGGGCAAACTTCTTTACACTGAGGGTGACTGAGCACTGGAACAGATTGCCCAGAGAGGTTATGGTGTTTCCTTTGCAGCAGATATCGAATCCTGTGCAGCCTGTGGTAGGTGAACCTGCTTTAGCAGGGGGGGTGGACTAGACAACCTCCAGAGACTCAGCCTTGATGCGACTCTGTAAAACACTAATGTGCTCGGAGTGTATCGATGAAAGTTTCTGGTCTCAATAAAAATGAGGACGTGAAGGAACACACAGAAAGTGAAAAATAAGGAAACACTCAGACATCAAAGAATACTACAATGTGCTTTTCAAGTTCATCTCAAGTTTAGAAATTGAGGAATTTGTTCTTGCTTATCAAAACTCATATGTCAGTTGTTGCAGGAGAAACATAGCTGAAAGAAAAAACATCTTTGCTTCACTCACATATGTCAGCTTAAAGTGACCAAAAATGTTCATAAAGGAACAAGTGAAATTTGTAACATGCTTTAGGAAACAAGGCTGAAAAAAATTAAGGACTATAAGCATTTAAGATTGTACATAGTGATATTGTTAAAAATGTGTTTTAGAAAAATGAAATTTTGTTTTGAAGTGCATCTATACCACTTTTTAAGCATCTACTAAAAATGTTTTGGGTCAAGTACAAGAAATTCTGTCTAAGATCTGTAGAGATTTTTTTTTTTAAGCATTTATTATTGCAAATGCCAGCCTTTTGGTTCAGCTAAAAAAACCAACCACAAATTGTCAGATCTTTTTCCTGTCATTTTTCATTGTGCTAATTCATTCTACTTGGACAAACCAGAAGTTGGAAACACATAAAGAACTGAAAAAGAAAAATGCATTTTGGTTGTGGCAGAGCAGTGGTTGCAGCAGTGTTTTGATTGTGTACAACAGCTTTGCCACGGGGGAGGGGGGATGTGGAATCCAAGTAAGGAATAAATCTAATCAAAATCATCAAAAACTGATTTATTTTATTTCATTTTTAAAAGATTTCTGGCTTAACCCCTGATAATTCTGTGCAGCTCACTGTATATTATATAAACTGCAAAATATTCTCCAGGATACCTGAATACAAACAATGCAGGTTTTTTTGAAACAGACATGTCCTTATCTGTTGTGGTTCTTTTTTTTCCCCCGTTTTTGATTAGGAGCACTTACTATTAGACAAATCACATTGGCTGTTATCTGGTTCCGCTTCTCCCGTATGAATGAGTCATCCTGACTGGGGAAGTTTAAAGCAACAAGTAAAATATGATAAACACTATCTGTCACCACATAGGGAGCTTGGCTAAAAGGCTCCTGTCACTATTAATAATATTTTTTGGTTTTCAGCCTCCCTGTTTATTGTATTAGTAGCAGATGTAAAACGCTGCAAAAAGTAAACAACTTTCAGTAAATGCTACCTGTGAAAATCCAGCCTCTAAACGAGGGTATTTAAACTTCCTCTAGACAGTTATGTGAATAGTCTGAAGGACAAACTCAGGTGTAGTGCACATACAAAAAAAAAATTATGTAACTAGCTCAAACTATTTATGTTGTGTTATATTGTATGACAAGATGCCTCACCCTATACCACCAGCACAAGAAAATATCACTTGGCACCTCCTGAGTTTGTATAATTTGTCCAGAAGTAGCTATTTTATGCCCTATTTCATCTTACAGAGGCTTTAAGTCACATACAGTTTAAAAGTTTTTAGTTACAGACTTAAAAATTGTAAACAAGTACAGAAGATACTGTTTTTCACTAGCTAACCTGGTTTTGGGGGAAAAAAATAATATGCTTAATTTTAGGCAAATAAACAGGCCCATTGTGGTATACTAGCTCTTTAAGTGAAGCACATTCTAATGTCCTCTGGTGGAGTGGGACCACTCTGACTCCCACAGACATGTAAAATAACTAGAATCCACATTCTGCACTAACACAAAATCTCTAGAAAATTTCTACACAGTCTTCAGCCATATTTTATTCAGCTGTATATACAGCATTGCAAATAATGAGATTTGTTCATTTGTTGGCATACATGAAAAGCTTCACACAACTAATAATTTTCTCCAATTATCGAAGAAAAGAATAACTGCAAGTGAAAAATAAATAGAATTTTAATTAATTGAAATGTATAGAAAAATCTTTTTGGATAGTGTTAGATAACCTAAGAAATTATTTAAATTAATTTTAGTGCTTTTAATCTGTGGTAGGAGTTTTCATTTATAAACATTTCAGTGTGAAAAAAGCTTGATTTATAAAAGGTTAAAAATAATTAAGACAAACCAATGACTGCATTTCATGGATAAGTTTAGTACTACCNTTGCAAATAAGCTCCACATCTAATAAAATATGCTTCTCTATTAATAGGCCTGCAAATTTCCAAAATGTGTCGCTATGTAACAACGTAGCTTAAGAGTTATTGTATAATTCTTTCCTATCTTTTATGGATAGAAGTTATGTTTCTATGAATATGACTATGACTATCTCAAATCCATATGGCTGAACAAGGGAAAAAATCCAAACAAACTTGAGATGTTCCTATAATGTCTAAAACTGTAGATATACTTAATTTGTCTTTAAAAAGAACACAAAAAACTAAGGATAATTTTAATATGCTGCTACTTCTTTCTTGTGGAAACTTCCTTTAGCAATTAATAAATTTATTATCAAGTATTTGAGGAAATTATATATCCATTTTAATTAGTAGTCACAGGACTGTTCTTGGCTATTTAATCTGGAACATTAATGCTGGACCACTTTCACACTACGCTTTCAGCAGTCTCTTTCCCTCTGTCTCACTCACATATTCATGTGTATATAAAGCTAAAAAGATGCACCAGAATTAATTCCTTTCTACAATTTAACTGAATTAAAACCACTGATGTGTCTTTGGAAAGCACATGTTAGCACTAACCCAGGAATGTGTGGGGATGATGCCACTGAAGTTTCCACTAATATTTCTATACATTTATGTGTGTTTAGATTTGTATACATATCAATACAGAGAAATAAATTGACACACACATGTGACTTTATATAAACTGCATCAAGCAAACCTAGAGTCACAGAAACTGTACTACTGCTACAGAAATCCTCAGTTATTTGAGTATTATAGACATTAATAAAATTTGGCTTGTTAAGTTTCCACAGAACCATAGATTTGGATGAGACCTTAGAGATCACCTAGTTCCAGCCACGCTGCCATTGGTAAGGACACCTTCCCTTAGATGAAACAGCTCTAAGCCCCATCCCACCTGGTCTCCAGCAACAAAGTTTTTCACCATATTAGCAGAGTTTGTGTTCTAGCTAACAGCCAGACTTCTCTTTGAACGTTAAATTAACACTAAATGACTGAAGTTCACTGGTAAAACTCATGTCACGAACCTAAAGCATGGTTCTGGTAGTGCAAATCTACCGTAAAGTATTGGTGAGTGTGGAGAAAAAAAATATGTATGTCCTTGCCTTGGAGCCAGGATGGCTTCTTATCCACTGTTTTGTGTTGTTTATCAATCTCATTTCTTCTGTGTCCACTTTGTGATACACAAAGTTTGTGTAGGCATTGAAAAAATAGGTCATACAGACTCCCCTTAGCTAATATTTCACACTTCTTTATACCCAGTCACACAGAAAGATGTAGAGATCTACACTGCAATTTGAAGATATAACATTGTGTATTTGATAAGAAATATGTATGTCAATCTGATGCAAAATTTAATTCTCCATTGGGACATGGCTGGCCTTAGAAGATGGAGAGTAAGCATTTTTAAATTGGTGTGTGTCTGCACACTGCCAACACCTTTACAACAGTAAAGGAACTCAGATCGAGGATCCTCTTCACAAGGTCCAAGAGCACTATTTTCTTCATGATACCTACAGGACAATGTAGGTCTTAACCCTTGTAGTCATGGGAAAGGTTAATATCAAGATGAGCAGCTGGATGTGGTTGGCAGAAATGTTGTGCAGAGTACAATTTAGATGTAGAATCAGGTGCAGTTGGTAAGAGGCTCTTACTCTAATGGGGAATCCTGGTGAACAACTGAAGGAATGTGTATTTTCGAAGCACTGAATGAAATTTCAATAATGGTGTTTGTAGCGGTAGACACAGTATGCTGACAAAAAATAACATCAAAGTGTTTCTCCAGAAATATATATTCATAAGATGTAAAAAACCAAGAGAAAATTAATTGAAACAATACGTGGTTTTGGATAAAAGCACCTGCGTTAATAGGCTAAGATATATTCTGGGAATTCTGTTGATAGGAGTCTATTATTGACCCCAGAATCTCATCTGGACATGAGAAAAGATTATTGCACTTTGGTTGGAAAGATACATTTTACAGATACGCATAAAAGAGAATTATCTTGTCGCGAGGAAAAAAGTCTGACTGGCTCAAATAGTATTGATACACCCACCTGAATAAGGATTGTAGTTAACTAGCAAAGCCTTCAATGTGCAGCATTTAATTTGTTTTAAAAAGAACAACAAAAAAGTTGAAGAAAATAATGCAGTTAAAACTGCTTAAAGTTCCTCATTTCAAAAAGACAGCACTTCATCTAAAGCAGTGACAGCCGGGAGTATTTCTGAGCTCCCGAATGTGGAAATAGCCTTGGCCATCTCCCAAGGGAATGAGGGCAAAACCTTGGCACATGTCTGCTCCCTTCCCTTGCTGAACTTTGATTTCGATGAGAAGGAAATGCGGGCCCATGAGTCAGGAGGGAGAGGCACCTCGCTCTGACACCGTGCCCTATCTGGGGATCAAGCAACTGGGACTGCAGGCACCGCGCCGGGCGCGCAAGCTGCTGAGTTTGGATGCAGCCCAAGGTAACTATTTAGGGAGACCGACTGAACTAAGGAACTTGGGGATTAGATTTTGGAGGCAGCCTGGAATGTCTCCATGTCAAACGTGCTAAAGCTATCTGGAATCTCTATGCCAGGCAGGGAGAAAAAAATGTTGTATGAGAACTTTCCAGACCTAACTGGAGGAATAACCATCTTGAAAATGACATTAAGCATAAGTAGGGAGTCTACAAGGAATGGAAAAAGGGACTGATCACCAAAGAAAACTATGACTTCGAAGTCAAGAAATGCAGGTTTAAAGTGAGACTTGGCAAAAGTGGGACTTGCTAAAACTCAAACTGAATATGACCTCATAAAGGAAATCAGGCTAAATAGTTGAAGTTTTCTTTAGGTATATGCTTAGATAGAGAAAAAGGCAGGAAGTTGAGAGACTGCAGGGAGGATGAGGTACACATGAAAGCTCCATATTTGATCTGAGTCAGTTTACATTTGGCTAAAAAATCTAAATATTGTTTCAGTTTTCAATAAGATTCATGGTTTTGAATGCGGGATTACACACTGGGAAGCAAATAGGAAATGAGTCACCTTCAAACAAAATGGTTATTATACCCAAATAGTTTATTAAAATAAAATTGAGGTTCCTCAGATAACCTGCAGTCTCACAAATTTGGAAGAATAGATGAGTGAAACCCAAATTCCCATAGCAATTGGCTAGAATAAACCTATCAACCAGGTGGCAGTTCTCATAGCAGGATTACACAAATGCAGTGCTTGCATTGTCTCGTCCTGTATCCTAATCTCAGCAGTGCAAATTTTGATGAAATTAGACCTGAGGGCTTCAAGGACCTTGTAATATTGTTTCTTTCATGGGTAAATTATTCTCTACTACATACCGATGCCTGTTTTGGACTTTTTTTACCAGGTAATGGGAACACTGCCACTGCAAAAAAGAGAGTGTTGAAGAAACTGGGATGAGCAGAGGGGCAGTGCGGTACTGAAGGGACTGCCTATGAATTTACCAGCGTCAGGCTGGAGACAAAGTGTGGGGCAAGAGGAAAACTCCTGCAGAACCACCTGAAGTGTGTGTGTATATTAATCCTGTTTAATATTTCCCAAATGACTAAGAGAAAAACAATATGAGCATGCTGGTGAAAAAAGAGACACTTAGGGTATTCACAAAGATTGACTTAGTTGCAGTGGAAATAACTTCTCTGGGATATTCCTATGGTAAATGACAGATGAACTCCACCAAGCACAATTCATACGAGGTGATGAAACTCTTGCTTCAACTTGACTCCTAGATAAACTATTCTCCTTCCCGTGGCTATATGGGCAGCCTGGAAAGCCTTGCTATAAGGCTATAACCTTGTTATACTGTAGCTAGACTAAAGCCGGTCTCTGCACACGCCTCTTCTGTTGCTACACTTTCTTTCTGTGCCCTCCACTTGCATTGTCAATACATTATTAGATTATTATACAGGAAAAGCAAAATGACCTTGAAGACTCTAGTAGTAGAAATAGGATGAAATTCAATAGCACAAAATTCAATAGCTACATTGCTTTTATAAACTGGGAGACCACTTTTAAATAGCCAATGGGAGGAGTATCTGGGAAACCAACAGGGAGGCAGCTTAGCAGATATAATCTTGAGATATATAGGTAGAATTATTTACACAGCAGCAGACATTTATGAGGTGTTCTCCAAAACACTGCATACAATTCTGGAATTCACACTAAAAAAGAAAAATTTAAGTAGAAATAGGCCAAATCCAGCTTACGGGCAAATCAGGAACTCAGAGAAATAGTAGTTTCAAAAGAGGCTAAAATTTTGGTTTATTTGCCCTAGGAAAACAAAGTTTGAGGCAAGAAGTGAATGCCACATACAAACATATTAGGCAAGTAAACAGCAGGGAAAAGAAGACACTATTCAAACTAAAAGGCATTACTGGCAAAGGAACTAATGGCTATAGACTAGCTATTAATAGCTTTAGGATGAAAATTAAACAGTGTTTGACCATTAGAGCACTGAGATTAACAAGCCAAATTCTGAGAGGGATGTAGGAAAGAAAATGTATAGCCATTTCTGAGAGGGCAGTGAGACACTTCACGACATGATGGTGTGTGGTAACTCCCATGATGAAGGGAAGACTCCAGGGTGCAGGTATGTCTCACCCAGCCCAAAGATGCTCTCCAGTCCTAAACATTCTCTGTTTTAAAGTGACAGCGAGACTTGGTCCTGAGGAGACAGAAATTTGGAATGACTAGAAATGAAACCTGAGTTAGAGATGCTCTTTTCTTAATAGAAAAGAGATTTGAGAGAACTAGCATGAGAAATCCCAAGTGTTCCTGAGAAGCTTGCTGGGTCTGCAATGCCCTTCAGCAATGGAGAGCACAGCTAGTGCTTCAAGCATCCTTGACAAATCCACCCAAGTTTCCAACCCATGCTAGGGCTTACAACATATCTGTGCTGCTCACTGAGTGGCACTGCTCACTATGACCAATTTGATCAATAAGTTCTGTAGTCCATGAAAGGATCAGTCTGCATAAATTTTATGATTATTGTACCAAGAATTTCCCAGCACTGGCTGCTCCCATAACAGACATGACATGTACTGACAGTGCAGAGAACTAAGAAAGCTATGGACCCTGAATAACTTGAACTGGAGAATTTTTCATACTTCAGCCATGGAAGAAAACAGATAAAGAATCATTCAAAATAATTAAGCCTTACAATTTTAGCTTGGTTTTAATTAATTAGAATTAAGACATAAAATCCCCATAGCCTTTGCATTTTTTTTTTATATTATGTCAGAAATTATCTTTGATTGTTTCAGGTGAATAATACGATAATTGTTTCATTTTCTTATGGTTGCAGACTGCTAGGCAAGTTGGCTTCTTGCCAATAGTAAGTATTTTTATATTGCTTCAGCCTCAGAGTGGTAGAACAAATCAAGCTTCAAATTTTAATGTTATTCAGTTTGTTGCTTCAATTTAAATTTCGTGTGTTGCATGTTTGGCTCTTTTTTCCTTGCCTACCTTTTTGGCAGCTCTTAGAAATAATTCAAGTCTTTTTTTATGTACCTTAAACTGCATTGGCATAAATACCACACACAACATATGCCTCTGCAACGCATATGAGAGCCATGTAGAACAAGATTTGAAAATGTGAAATATTTGCAAAGGGAAAAAAACCCTACATAAATGTATTAATTATATCTCCACCAAGACTGTTTTCTTATGTAACTATTATCCCATAGCCTAGCTTGATTTCTTATAGTTCATTGACCCATTTGGTAAATTCACAGACAAACTTTGGCAGAGGTGTAACTTGATAATTAAAAAGTATGTTATCTCTTGCCAGCTTGTTATAGCCAAGTGTAAGCTGAACGCTAGCTTTCCCTAATCCCATCAACCCAGTCTGTAGGAGGGGTCAGGGGTCAGTAACTGCTTCTAAAAACACTGTTCAATTGAATCCAAACAAGCTCTTACCTACTAAGCAGCTGCTCACAAACAATTCGGAATCTGTCCTCATTACCAATTGTTAGGGGCTCCTGTTGCAAGAAAAGCCCTGTTTTGAATAGGCCTCTAAAGCACCAGCAAGTCTTCATCTGATAGGCTAAGACTTAAAGTCAGCAAATTTTTTTACTTCTTTTTTTTTCCTTCTAGCACAAAGAGAAAAAAATAGAAACCAGCTATTACCAGCTGGCATATCTACTGTCTCTGGCAGGAAGCAAGATGTTAATTTTCAAAACACAGTTTTGTACATCAAGGAGGACTTCTAGGAACTGGGGGGGAAAAAGAGTAAATATAATAATATATGGAACATTGTGAAAAGCATAAACTATTTTCCAATCACTGATAGAACAAAAAAGATTGTGCTAGGAAAAAAGAGTTTTAGAATACCTCTTAAAGAAACTGTGTTCAAATATTTTAGTCACTACTGAAAATAAGAGCAACATCATTATGATCAGTGGTCAGACCTAGTTTTGCTGATTATCTAAAGGATGCTGGTCCTCGTGCCAGGATCTGCAGGCTTTTTTATTTTGCTCTACTGTGTCACATATCTAGTAAGCTAGAAATGTTTTTGGAAGGAACAGATGAAGGTGTTCAATATTTGAAAACTTGTAGAAAGGGAAAACTTTATTTACAGTATAGCTTGTTGCCATGTACAAAATCAGAATAATTTCCTAATTTAAACATTCACAGATTTATTCCTGGAAGTTTGTTAAAGTTTGTATCTTCCTTTATTAAAAATGAAAAAAATCTTGCATCAGTGGCCAGCTATTGTAACAGGGGGTCACATCCTGAAACTGTGGTGTGTAGGGTACCTCCACAGGTGTCAACTGGGAGCCTTGTAGTAGTCTCACTGGTTTCAGAGTGCGAAGAATTAAACCACCCCTGACTGCTATTATTTTTTATGTTTTAAACACAGTTGGGTTTTTGGAAATCTTTTTTAGACAGCCTTGAAAAAGACCATCAGAAGCTGACAAATGGGGGGCTGCACAGAGGTATTTAGTCCTGACACCAGCTTGGTAAAAACACGTGCCTTGTGGTGGCTCAGAGAATGAGGATGTGGTTCCAGACTCCTGAGATTTTCAGTCTTTTCCTCTTATTCCCAAGGTCAGTAGCTTTTACAAGCCTGATTTGTGGAACATCTTGTCTCACTCTCCCTAAGGTCAACCTGCTGTCCTGATCAGGAAAGTGAAGTGCAAAACGAGATAAAAATTTAGGAAGGTTTCCTAACTCGGGTGCAGAGTTTTATTACAGCAACACATGCAAAGAGCTTAGGTGCCTTACAGCTCTTTATGTCCCTGTTAAGTTGCACGGTACTTCTCCTAATTTTATATTGCAGTGCTGGAAGCTGAGAAAATATGTTTCTTTTTCTGTGCTGCTTTTTTTTTTTTTTTTTTTTTCTGGTGTGAAGACCACAGTTTATTGTGGGAGCAATTCATTTTCATTATTCTCATAGCTGCCGATGGAGAAACAAATATTTTAGGTTACTTTACCAAGACAGCGGTAAGAAAAGATAGTTATTCTGTGGAGCAAGAGAACAACTCTTGTGAATATTCTTGCAGCAATTGCTGCACATATTTAAATTGCCCATCAGACACAGTACAAATATTAGCTTTCAAATGCACGCAACTTATTAAATGATAAGTGAAATTGCTGTAGAAATAGACATTATTAGAAATATGCCACTGAACCATATTTTTAGTTTTACTTGAAGCCTTAAGGATATACAAATCCCATTTAAGTGATATAAAAGTCTCTGACTTCCAGAGGCAATAGTTATATGCAATACATAAGAGGACTTAGTATATTAGGCAAATATTCCTAATAGTTTAAAAAGGAAAAAAAAAGAAGATGAGACTCACTGGTTTCCAGCAGTTATGGCATGCATGTATGCACTACTGGGTTGGTTGTCTGCTTGTTCAAATTCCTCCACCCTCCACAAAACCCCTTTATATGAGTTCATTCTATGGGACTCATTAATGAATATTTTTCTAAGGGCTTTGGATGTTGTCTTTTTTCTTTTTTATACGCTCCCTCAAGAGCAGAGATGAGAGTGATGCCAAAGTCTGAGCTCCCCTCTATGCTGTTTCATCACTGTCCAGCCTCCCTTGCTGACTCCACTCTGACTCACTGGCAATACACTCGTTATCCACTTTGGCTGGCAGGCAGGCATTCAGCTATTCCTTCAGAAATTAATTTGCCCAGTGGACTCTGCTTTCAGAGTAAGAATACCAGAATACCATCCAAATGATCACACTGCTAACTTTGAAAACATCAGCACTAGCAGTCAGTTGTTGAGAAGCAATCCATAGTCTCAGCACATTTCTCAAGGGTGGGTATTTACATATCCAAAATGCCATCCAGAATTGGTAGGATTTGGAGGCTGAGGATGAAGGGGCTGGGACTGTCCTCTCCCCTGCCAGGAAAGACATTGTGGTGCTGCTTTTTGTTTCTGCTCCTCACTTGACTACCTGCTCTTATGCAGAGGGATGGGAAATGGGTTCAGGCATGGGGGCTTCAGCCCCAGAGTGTGTCAGAGAAATTCCCATAGTGACGTTGCGTTCATGAACTGGCTCCTGCTTGCATTCTCCCCAAAAGACATAAATTTCCACTTGATCTTACCTACTTGAAAAAATTTGCAGAAAGAGTAGTTTTTGTTGTTGGACATGAAAGTGACTGAGATTCAAGAATTTGTAGGAATTAAATTCACGACATGGCTTCAGGAATTCACTTATTTTCTAAAAAGAAATTATTCTGGAGTTTTTTGGTTTTTTGGTTTTTATTTTTTTTTGGTTTGGTTTGGTTTGGTTTGTTTGGTTTTTTTTGTCCTTTTTTTTTTCTTTNTTTTTTTTTTTTTTTTTTTTTTTTTTTTTTTTTTTGCCATGGGTAACTGAACGTGACTGCATTCCCTATTCTTAATTGTCTCCCTGGAAATATTTTGTCAAACTATGCTTTTAGTCACCCTAGTATAAACCCAGAGTAGCTCCATTGAGTTCAGAGGAAAAAGGCCTGGTTTTTTTTGTACAACTACAAAGAAAATTTTATTTAGGGCTCTTGTATACTGTTCCACTATTTATAGGAAAATTCTGATCAAAATACAAAATTTCAAAGAGAATTTTTTCATAAATCAATATCCCAGCAAGCCTAGTAAGTTAAAGAAACAAACAAAAAAACCCCCAAAAAAACAAACAATCAAAAAACCACCCAAAAGAACTACCCCACTTTATTTTTCCGACTCTGTTAATCTCTTTTCTCTGAATGTTTCTCTTTGTTTGGTTTTGAGGCCTAAATAACAGCAACTTGCTAGCAGCACGGACTTGATTTAAAACTAACAATGACAGTCTAAGTCCCCCTGAAAAAGGGTTAAACATAGACTGCACACTAAAGTATCTGCCTAAAAAAATAAGTCTTTATATCATTTTATGTTTAAGAGAATTTCTTTTCACCCTTCCCCCTTTCAAAAAAAAAAAAAAGAGAAAAAGTGAGACCATCTTAACTGTAAGAGCAAGTTTATTCAGGTGGTATGAATCAGACAGGGCTCACTGATGCAAACTATAGCCTCAGAAAGCACAGCAGGCCCTGAGCCTCACAGGGCTGCCCCACGAAAAGAAGCATAACAAAAACCAGAGAAGAACAGGCCTGCAGTAATCTCCTTGCCCTGGCTAGAAAACAGGGGTGAAGGAAAGCTGCCCTCTCATTATGGTTTTGGTCTCAAGGTTAGAATTAGACCCTTAGGGTAAGCAGCTGTCAATTAGAGATAACTCCAACCAATGCTGTCTGAAATCTTGGACTTATCTCCTAGCAACTCCCCTTCTTTCAGGGCAGCAACCCTCCACTCTGCCTTCAGCTCAAGAGTCATCTTGAAGACAGCGAAATAACCTTTTCAATTTGGGCAGATGCATAAAAAATCCAGCTTCCAGAGCCTGCGTGAAGCCTGCGTGACATTTGACTGGAGTCAGGTTTTAATCTAGGTTGATTATATATTTGCTTTGTTTTCCACGCTGCAGATGTTGAGAGGTGATTTTGCTAAAAGAGCATTCTCAGTTAATACCTACAAATTCAGTGGGTTTTAGGCACATGGTGGTTTGCTGACAGAGACACAGGGTTATCATGTTTGTGCATCTGCTGATGCATCTCTCCTTCCCGCTGTCTTTTATACCAGGAGGAATTTGCCAAGAGTGGTGAATGAGGAGTGGCCATGGTTACGGCAGCAGCCCTGGAGTCCTCTCTCTGGCGTGGCAGGGTCTGCAGAGCGAAGACAAGCATAAATCCTATTAAGAAAAGCAAGAGGTTATGCACCATTTGTGTAGGGAACATGACTGAATTTGAGGGGGAAGTTTAAAACACACCAAAAGGCACCTCTAGTTCTATTTTCAGGGTTTACCATTCATTAGATCTTATTTTAGATCCGCAGCAGTCCCTTTTCCTAACAAGGTGAAAGGAGAGAGGGAGAGGGGGATCAGAGACAGGAGGAGCAGGGAAAGAGAAAAGGGGTGCTCATGGAAAAATAAGAGGGGGGGACACACAACAAGGACGGAGCTCATCTTTGATTCAGTTGGGGTCCGTATTCACAAAGAGATCACTCAGAAATTTTGTACAAATGGCAGGAGCAGAATGTGAGCGCAATGAGGGGCCTAATGCAGGCACTTGTCCTGTAATCAAAGATTCAGCTCAACATGAGTCCTTTGTGAGACAACAGCATCATTCTCCACCCGGGCTAACCCCTGAATGCAGAGCAGCTCTCTCAAGCAAAGCAGGCAGGATGAGCTTCGTATTTCTTTGTCTTCTTTGGAAAATATGATCTTTCTTTTTTCTTCTTTTTTTCCCCTATTCCTCGTTTGCTTCTCTTCTAAAGGAAACATTTTTTGCTATGCCTGTGGTAAGGCAGAGGATGTCTGCGTGAGTGGAGGCGCTCTGAGGGCGAGGAGAGAAGCAGATGGGCTGACATGGTGGAGCGAGGGCAGCTCCAGCCCGCGCCTGGGGAGAGTGTGCAGAAAAATGGCTGACATCTCCCGCTCGCGGATGCATGATGGGCGTCCTCCTCTGCGTAAGCACAATTCCCCCTTCTCCAGGCTCCAGCAGCCCTACTTAGATCAAATGTGCAGGGATTCCTTTCTTCCTGCTTAAAGCCATTGTGCGGTAGAATTTCACAGCATTTTTAAACACTCTTCTTTTAAAAAAAAAATGTTTTACCATTTTGTTACGATGAAACAGTGAATTTCAATTTGTGTAAATAGACTTTTTCAGTTGGGTTGCATTAGAAATCCATTTTTTGAGTTGCAAACAGTGTTTCCTTATATATATTTTAAATTTCACGGTAGAAAACTATTTCTGCAAAAATATAAAACAGTATTTATCTGCTTCCTGCTTTTCTTGCTCAGTCTGAACATTACTTGATATGATGGGTATAATACATTATTTTCAGAATTTGGCTCTTGAGAACTGGCAACAATATGCAGAAAGTAAGTCAGATTTGCAATCCTTAAAGCTTTACACAGAAACAATAAAAAGAAACACTATTAAAGAATTGCCATGCAGAAAGTGAATACAAAACTAAGTAGCCCAGTTGAACATTTTGTTATTCTGGGGCTACAGCAGTCTACAGCAGCGTAAACCAGCATGGCATTGTGGTAGGGAGGCAGGTCCCAAATTCTTAGGAATCCCATTAATTCTTTGCTTTCTTCAATGGTTAAGTGCTTATCTCTATAGAGAACTGACTGCTACCTCTAGCATTGCTAAAGGTGTTTGTTGAAAAGGCTACCCAGAAATGGGTCAAGCCTACATTCCTTGCTGATATCACAGGGAGTCTTGGAAGCAAAAGGCAGACTGTTTAAATTTCAGACAGGCTTATTTTAGACACAAATATAATATTAAATAACCAGAAATGCCAATATTACTATTTTAGCATACAATGTAAAATTTAAAATATGTCTCAACATCCAATGATGATGAAGTAAAAAGAAAAACCATTGTTTCAAATAATAGACTTCTTGATATAAACTTCAATTGTAAAAGATAGAAAATATTACCGATAAGGTAATCTTATTGTTAATTTAACTGAAAATGTGTTTGTGGCATCTGTTTGGTACATAGCATCATTTTTTTACTTGATTCTCCACGACATGGTTGTGATTCACCTGAGCTCTGTACGTGTGTCAGTGTGTATGTGTGCGTATATTTACGTGGGCATGTATCCCTCAGCTACCCTGCAGCTGAAGATTTTAGAAGCCTAAATTGTGTATTTTTCTGTCTGGTTGTGTACACAAGTCAATTTACCTACATTTTTGTGTTCCATATATCCAAAACACAGTGGGCGTCTAGTTGTACAGTTATAACATAAGGCTTTATCAGATTATTATATAATATATTTATTTTATATTTGTCAAAAGTGGGCAAATATAAACCCTCAATGGATTCTTTTGTCTTTTTTTCTTTTCATGTGGCATGCGTGTGTTTTCAATTTTGTATTATAAATTTGCGACATTATATAGGATTGCAAAAAAGTTTTGCTTTTTCAAACTAGGCCTGGCTTTAATTCTGGGTATGATGTAATCACTACCATAGCCCTTCTTGGGGAAACAAACCAGCGAGAGCCCTGCAGCTCTGTGGCCCTGTCAGGCTGCCCTGGGCTCCGCTCTCAGAGCTCCCAGTGTGATTCAGCACTCTGCCCCTATTCAGGGACAGAATAAGAATGTGCTTAAGTGCTTTGTGCTTCGAAAACATGCTTAAATGCTTTGTTGAATTGAGAACTAATTAAATGACTGAAAGTTCAAACTTAATATCTCAGTGTACGGAATGTGTGAATTTTCCCACAGGAAAGAATAGCATGCTCTGAAAATATGGCCAAAAATTTTTGGTGTTTTTCCTTGGGTTTGTTTTGTTTTGTTGTAGGGTTTTTTTGTTTGTTTGTTTTTTTCATTAGGAAATAGGGTACAATTAATTTTTAGGGTTTTTCCTTCTAAAAAAATTAAAATATTTTTTAAAACGTGAGCAAGAAAAATTGAAAGCAAAATAAAAATATACATTTTCTCTGAATTAATTTTGTAGTTGCAAAAATTAGGTTTTATTTCTGAAATCTAGGAAATGCTACTGTGTGCATGTGTTTTTTAATTTCTCTTTTCTCAAATGTTAATTTTTACTTTTTTTTTTTTTGAAGTGCCTCACAGAAGGGGTTGGCAAAGTTCCAGAATAACAGCTGGAACTGAGAAGGAATGAAAAAGTATATCATAGAAATTCAAATGAGAAATAGGATATACATTTTTAATGGGTATGGTTATCATTCATTTGAAGAAATTATAAATGTATAAATGAGGGATTGGTTTTTAGATTTCCAGATGTCTTCAGCTCAACATTGGATGCCTTTCCAGTAGACAAATACAAGCGATTAACTTCACAGAATATCTATGAGTTGAAATTCAGACAAAGGTAAAATGGTACATTCTAGCCTTCACAGCTCAAAGCATCAGAGATAGGAAATACTGTAATTTCAGACATAAGAATTCATTTGCAGTATGTGTGAAAAAGATACTTCATTTCATGTCCTGAAGAATGAGTAATATTTTTTAAACGTGATTTTTTTTTTTTTCTGTTAGCTATGTTCAAGAAAGCACAGACATAGTATCAGAGAGGGTTACTGTTAAGATCAGATCTATTGACATAATTAACTTATTTGCAAACAGTTTAATGTATTTTTGTCTGAGTCTGCCTTCTTGCACACACCAAAACTACTCTGATTCAGCTCCTTGTGAATTAGGGTGTGCAGCAAATAAAGGAACAATCATCTCGTCCAAACATATTTGCATTCTTAATATGGTGCACACATTCAGGCAAGTGGCAATTTGCATGAAGACCATGAGCCAAATTCAGTTCTGACAGTAGCAGGCATAACTTTATTCAAATCAGACAAGCAGCAGGCATTTACAAGGGGCAAGAATAGGTGCTGTGTATTTGCTGCATGTCCATACTCCAGCAGAATACATTGCTGTTGCTCAAAACTTCATATTTTTCTTAGACAGACCAGAGCTTATCAAAACTAAAGGCAAGTTTCAGCTGCAAGTTTGGGTATGCATGCAATATCTGGCAAGATATATGGCTTGCTTTTACACCTAGGTTTCAGTGCGAATAAAAATCATACTTTTAAAAATTATTCTCTTTGCTAGCTTTTGTATCTGGGATTAGATGATAAGCATCATGCCAGGATGCCTCTGGCCACCTTCAAAGCATCTTTACAAATTCAGTCACAAGCATAATCAACTTCATTCTGTCCAAAGTATTAGCATTTTTTTAAGCGCTTGTTTTCCAAATGTTCTTACAAATACTTTAATGGTGGTTGTATACCCCTGTGCTGAGGAGCTGGCTGATGTGTCTTGCTGTTTTTAGCGAATGTTGTGAGGAATCTACAGCAATTAGCTGCTCATGCCTTTGCTTTCCTGTTTTGTGCCTTCCCTTTCATGTATCAGATGTTTGTAAGTTTTCCATTAGACATTTCCTGCTTCTAATAGATGTTTGTGAGGCTTTTGCTTTGAGCTATCAAGGCTCCAATTTGTGCTGAGATGTTTGGTTTTGTTTTAGGGCTGAGGGGTCTTTGTACTCCTTTCTTCCTAGAAAACATTATAATCTGGAAAAAATAAATAAATTGTACTTTGCAAAAACTGAATATGACTCCTTCATCTAAATGGCATGGTTTGCACATGTGTCTTTTGTCAGCAGATCACTCCTAAAATAAAAGCACTTAAACTGCAGTTTCTGCCAACTTATCAGACACCAATTGGTGACAACATATATGTATTGCAATTTCTAAAGGCAGCTTTGTACTCCAGTGTTTTCATCTTCTTTGCCCTGCTTTTTTTCCTCTTTTTAATTTGAAACGGTGACTGATTTCTTTTTCTGTTTCCACCAGCTTGGTGTGCTGCACGTAACAAGTAAGTAGCTTTAGCTGCTTTTGAAAGAAGAAAATACCTCTTAAAAAAAGTGTTTCAAATGAGTGTTGCCCAATGTGAAGTGGCTGTCAAAATTAACAGGAAAGGCATAATTGATTCTCTGAGAGTCATACACGAAAACTAGCTTAAATTTTACAAAACCACTTCTGACGTGTTTAAATACTTAAATAAATGTGGTGCTCATCTTTTAATCCCCTCTTCCATGTTTTAGCAGTGGAGCAGCCTACCCAGGCACCAAGGCAGCCCCACCTCTCAGAGCGTGTTTTTGCAACCAGGCGCTATCCGTCATCCCTCCATTCACGTGGTACCAAGGTTTCTGGATCTGTATTTTGCTTATCGAGTCACCAAACCAATGCATCATCAAAGGAAGCTGTCAATTCACAGCACATCACCCGTGCTTTGAACTTAGGAACGAGTCAAACGTTTTGGAGCTTTATTTATTAAGGTCAAAACTGGGTTTGAATTGGCAATGAGGGCAGGGGAGTGGTGAGGGGAGCAGAGGATGGCTGCTGACTCAAGAAACCTGCTGGGACTTTGTGGCCCACTGCTAGGCAACAGCCCATCCCCACCACAGCAAACATACAGCCACAAAATGAATGACCTCATCTACAAATCAGCTATTTGATATGCAGATCGGACTGCCGGCCTCCGCCATAGCACAGCGCTGCACGGGCAGCAGGTGCAGCAGGAACGAGTACTCGGCCCCTTCACGTTTTAAAAGGCAGGGCTGGCTTGTGCTTGCCCACTCCCTCTGGTCCTTTGCAATTCCTGAAGCTCTATTGCCTTCATTTTTTATTTAGACCCTCCATTTAAAGAAGACATGGCGACTCCTTTCTGCTTTGCTCCGCGCCCAGCCTTAGGCCCAGGGAGGAAGGGGCAGGGCTAAGAGGCTCTGCCAGCAGCCTCTGATTCTTCCAGCATCCAAACACACGACCTGAAAAAACAAGGGGCGTTTTAAGAAGGAATTGCAATTCCCGAGGTTTTTGTCTTCTCAGATGTCACGTCTTTGCAAACGATTATCAGACTGTGGTTTGTTTGTTTCTTTATCAAAATGGAGACCCTCTTTGTGCAGACAGTGCTGTGGAAGGCGACATTTTCCCTGTGCATTTATGCTCCCCTCTAATTGCATGGAGAGTGCTGTTTGCAGCCTACAGTGAGGGGAGTACGTGCAGTTTTGAGGGCAGACTCACAAAAAAAAGCAAAGACACCATTTTGTAACAGAATTAGAGTAGTTTTCAGCTGTGTGTTAAAAAGAATAAAGAACTGCTGCTGCTCTGGACTATGAAACAGCACTGAGCCTCTTAGTGGGCCTCAAAGAGCAATAAAACACAGTGTAATATAATTTGTATTGTCTGTGGTTGCAGGTTATGTCCTGAAAGCCGTAAACTATTACAGCTTTATAGCTATGCTGCTGGTATTAACTAAATGAAAGGGCTATTTGTTCTAAATCTGTAGCCTGCATGATAGTGAATCTTAAATTCATCAGAAGCAATTGATGAAAAAGGGGGTAAAAATGCTGCAGACCCAATAGAGTCAAAGCTCTAATGCAAAGAAAACAAAGATTTGGTGTGGTATCTAACCCCTTCAGGTTTCTGCCTCATACTATTGGGGGGGCAGAATTGATCATCCCCAAGACTACAAGGTATATTCAGCTGATGGGCCTGAGGGAAGCCTTGGGCTTCTTGTTACAGGAAGCTAGGAAAAAATATATATTTACATTATTGTGTCTAGATCATTCTGGGAGTCTAAAGAAAGATCCTGAATTTGCTGAAACATAGGAGCTCCTTCTTTTTGCCTCCTTAAGAGGGTTTTTTGTTGAAAAATGCACCTCTGAGTAGTAAAGAGAGTGATTTAGGGAGCCAATCTAACAACCCGTGTCTCTCGCCTGAAAGCTGTGGAAATGTTTAGGTTTTAGCTTGAAACCTTGGAATTTCCTGTTAAAGAGGAATTGTTTTCCACGTGTACCCAGTTGCAATGCCTTAGCTTTATTCAGACTTGAATTTAAACATGGATGAGACGTGTCATTAAACTTGCTCAGGGCCATGAATTATTTGTCAGATAATTCTGCAGCTGGTTCCTCATAACCTTCAGCTTCTGCATAAACCATTGGTTGCTGATGCTGGGAATAGGTTCTGGCTGGTCATAGGCTCTTGGTCACTATGAACTTCTGTCAGGCTTGTGTGAGACAAACACTTTTAATTTGAGTTCAGACTGAACATCAAGTTAAAGCACTCAAATATTTGTTTAAAGCTGGCCAATCCATAAGTCGTTTTTTTTACTAAAAACTCACAAGAATGCTCACAGCAAATGAATGCTAATAGGAAGGATGCAAAAGGAAATGGGCTTGGGCACTCAAAGGAATGTTGATGACACAATTGTGATTATTGCCCCATTTCTTTCAAATGGGCTTTGCCTAGATGTCTGACTGAAACCAGTGCCTCAGGGTTCCTAAAATGTTGTCTTCAGGGCTTGTTTCAGGACAGAGCCAAAATGATGCCTGTCTCCCACTTTGTCCCCTGCCTGACAGAAGCCAAGCCAGCAGTTTGTAACACTCTGGGGTTTGATACCGGGGAGCTTCAACAGGTTCTTGAGGCCTGAGCAGGTCTGAAAGAGGACGTAGACCTGCCCTCCTGATGTAGTGCAGGTGAGCAGCAGGCAATGGAAGGGGGGAGTGGGACTGTCCCCTCTCCTGTAGCAGACCTGGCGTGTTTGCAAGGTTCTGTGAGGTTATGGTGGTTCACTTGCTTTCTTCTGTTTCTCTGAGGACAACCCAAGTTGCTTACCTGAGAGAGTGTGGGCCATTGTAGGGGCCAATTTCGGTGCCTTTTGTCCTGGGCCTTGAGGCACATTTTGTTACTCAGGGGGCAAATATGTAAAAATTATCTGGCAGTGTGTTTTCTCAAAGCAGGCTCCCAAAAAGGCCTCAATTTTGCAAACTTCCATGTGCTTTAAAGTCCTTAACCGCCCTCCATTGCGGCTTCTCAGATATTTGACCAGATGTATACCTGAAAGTATTTTAAGTTTTGAAAGCATTTGCTGTTGAGACCATTAACTTCCATGCTCTGTGGGTGATCACACCATCAGAGCAGGGCTGGGTAGCCAAGAAACCTCTCCAGGACCCCTGCCACATACTGACACCCCTGGAGCTTTGGGGTATATCCCAGGCACCTTCCATTCCCAGATATGGTTCAGCTTGCCAACAGCTTCTCCACAGAGAGCATCTTATGTCTGACATAGGTGCAAAGATATCATAGAATCATAGAATCATGGAATGGTTTGGATTGGAAGGAATCTTAAGGTTGATCTAGTTCCAACCCCCTGCCATGAGCAGGGACACCTTCCCCTAAACCTTCTTGCTCAAAGCACCATCCAACCTGGCCTTGAACACTGTCAGGGATATGATGTCATTAACTCCTACATTTTTAAGGACATGCCATGAGACAGGGAGGTTTCCAGCTGAAGGCAATTTGTTCCAAGTGATAAGCATTAGAAAGCTTTTGACTGGTGTAAACTCAGGACTGTCTTCTTATGATTTTAATAGCAAAGAAATGTCAAGAGCGGGTAAGAGAGAGCAGTCTTGGTGAAGAGCTGGATGTGATCCTCTAAGGCTGGGGCTGGCAGGGCTCTGTGGCGCAGCTGCAGGCTATCCCCTGCCTGCAGGACCCAGTGCCAGAGAATGATCTGGACCATTTTCACATAATATTTGAATGAGGTTTTAAATAAAGATGCCAATAGTGTGTACAAGATCACAAAAGGCAAGGCTGTTGGTATGCACGGGATTTGGGATGAGCCCTGGATGCTTGGACAGGCTGCTTGGGCAATAGCAAGCAACTGAAGAGCCATTTCTGAGCCAGCTAAGTGGCATCTGTTCAGATTTCTTGCGGAGCACAGGCTTCCCTCCCCTGTGACAGGGCCAGGCACATTCCTCCTGTCCCGCCTGACAGCACAGAAGTGGCGGTGGCTGCTGCTGTCCCTGACCCGGGGCCCCACAGGGGCAGAATCTACTGGTGTGAAGCTGCTGCTGGGACAACGTGAAAGGGTGAGATTGTTCTGATATGCAAACAGGGAGCCCTGCTGAAGCTGTGCTGCCTTGAATTCAGGGAGAAGAGCAAGGGTGCTGGTGGCAGGAGGACAACAAATCCCAGTGTTAAGGCTGCTCTTGCTGAATGCATCCCACTAAAGAACAAAGCAAGGAGAGCCTTGCTCTTGCAAGAATTTGATCCACCAAGCAAGGCTGCTACAGTGTTAACCCCTTCATGGCAAGCTGCTTGGGATGTAATTTAACTGGAATGCCATTGAAAAGCGGCAGATTTCCACAATTTTACAGGCAAGAAATGCCACAAGTTCTGGGAAGGGATCTCTGGCTCTAGCATGTTAGCCTCTGCTCTTGCACCTGATTTTTTGAGGGGAGATGCTAATGAAACAATTGTGGCAGACCCGTGGCATTGAAAGAGTTATTACAAACCAGTGGATAAAATGTCAATGATGCCTGATGCAAAGAAATGTGCAGCGTTAGCAGATATATGTTGCTGATCTGGTAACAGCTAGCCCTCTCCATAACAGTGATATTTCTGGGTTTCAGTAACCAGCCCCATAGGAGGTCTTCCTTGATACTTTTAACCAAATTGTGGCATTTGGCTCCTGGCCAGGGAAAGGAAGCCAGGAGAGCTACTGGCCTTCAGGAAGGGTTTGGGTAGGGATTGCATCTGAGCTGGCAAGCACTCAAGGGCACCGCACAGGCTCCACCAGGCACTGGTAGGATGTGTTAGCCTTTTTGCGCCAAGGCAGCGCTTCCACACATTTTCTAATCGCACCAGAGCGGATAGACTGCATTCAGGAAAGACATAATTTCCATATCCTTTGGGGGTGATTGTGCAAGGCCAAGCACCATGTCGTCTACTGTGCCTATAGGTCTCGGTTCAGAAAAACAGCAGCGTTTCACGCTTCCCCAGTGCTCACCCTCCCCTGCCGGCTCTCCCTGCCTGCGGATGCTCTGCTGACAGCTGCATCTTCCTCCAGCCAATGCACTCAAGAGACCACAGCCATGGTCTTGGCTTGTTTCTGCAGCCCCAGGACCACAGGCAGAGGTGCAGAAGTCTGCACCTCTCACAGCCCTGCACAACTCACAGCCAAAATTTTTTGAGGGGGCAGTTGTGCTGAGCTTTGCCAGTGGAGTGTGACTTTGGGATCAGAAATCACTGGACTGTAACTGCCTTGCACCGTGCACTCATCCACTGTGATACTGCTGCTGCTTGTGGCACCCTTGTTTCTAATTCTGAACTACAAAGGTCACTCCAAGGCTCCATCTGTGCTGGGTGTGATTTGCTCCTATTGCAATAGTGTTTGCAAGTACATAGCACTGACACGCCATGCTGGTAAACATCAGGTTAATACCAGCAAGAGACCTTCCCAAGTAAATAAGCACATTACAGAGGCATCCATGTTTACACCAGAGATTTCGCCAATCACCCCTGACAAACTGGGGGTTGGTTGTTTGCGTGCTTCTCTTTCACTTCACTCTCCCACACAAAACTTTTAAGAATAAACTAGATTTAAGCTGTAGCTGAACAACTGTAGACAGCAACACAAAAATTTGCTTCCAGCCCTGAAAGCACTTGAATTTATTTTTGTGATGCTCTTTCTGCAGATTATATTCCTTTTCTTTTTCCTCTTTTTTTTTTTTTTCTCCTTCCCCCAAGAAGACCCATATTGTAACACTTTAACAGAGGAAATTCACTCTGCCTCTGCTTTCCTGCTTGGTGTATATTCAAATAATTGCTGCATTTTAACAAGCTGAATTGCATTCCCACCAGCTGTCCCTCAGACCAAACCTTCAAGGATATGCTAAACAATAATGACTGCAACAACAGTAAACTCAAAAGGCCTCAAGATCCCTTCAAAGATAAGATGTCTTGCTGTTTCCCTTCCGTATCCAGGCACTTTCATGCAGATTAGCAAAACAGCATGCTTACAGCCTACATAGGCGAAGCAATGCTTGGAATGGGGTGAGTTTAGCCCTGTGTGAACGTAGGGAAGGAAAGTAAAAATCAGAAGACAGCGCTCCAGCACAAATCCAGGGTAACTCAGCTGAGGCCCTGCTGAGCAGGGGACGCTGTGTTGCCCGTGACCTGGCAGACATCAGCGTTTCACATATTCCCCCCTTGGTCACAAATCACCAGATAGATGCTCTTCTGCACATGTCATCTCGTGTCCTGCACGGCTCTGACCTGTGACCTTCGCAGAGCTGGTGGCTCGGTGCCGGGATTGCCTGGGGTGCGGACAGGCAGGGGTAGCATGGACAGGCGGCGGGGACAGG
>VWZT01013953.1:710137-777116 GCA_013397055.1 Pachycephala philippinensis | reverse complement strand
ATTCCTCCTCACCTCCCCACCCCTTCCCCGGCCCCAGCTGGCAGTTTAAAAAGAAAGCCATAAACCCATTAGTACAAAGACAAATGAATCTCATACCCCGAGGCATTCCTTCATTCAGAACCGGCCTTAACTACTTTTCCAACCTTCCTCCCTTAAACCCCACTGTCTTTTGCTTTTCTTCTATAATAGCAGAGTTCGGCAAAATGCTTGACAATACAGCCAGTTAGGAAGGTTTTAGTAAAATTCTATAACCTCACTTTGTACGTGTGCTGGTATATTTTCACGTGTATAAATCTCTGTCAGCGTGTATATGTCCAAATATATGCTCAGATATGTCTTCCACATTGTTTCTATATATATATATTTTTAAATTCAATATGTTGGGCACATGTAGTGGATATTAACATTGGAAACTGGTAGTATGTTACAGCCAAGTTTAATATTATATATGATTTTATGTGTCCTTGATTTTACATTAATGTTAAGCACATGTGAGCCTGTGGCTGCAGCCAGTGTGAATTATTTCCCCTTGCATCTACACAGGATGTAGAAAATAATGTGGCGATACTGTGGTAACTATAGAGGATTTGACACAGCAGTAAGGTGGTAAGTGCTCAGAGGAAATAGCAAGTGAAAATACAAATAAGGTTTTATGGAATTTTTGTTTGTTTGTTTTCCAATTAAAGGAACTGCCCTATGTATAGGTGAGATAGTACAGAGGAAACTATACTGCAAATTATATAAATGGTAATCATTTAGAAGATGCAAATAAATAACGTTGCTTAATGGTGAATCTAGCTGAATTAAACATGTCTGATTTATACTTCAGATCTTTTGGAACTATGCCTATTTGAATGTGTAACTAAACTGCTAAGAAAAAGGCTAATGGACACTTTTAAGTCTCTTGCTTTTGAACTTATTGTCCCAATCAACTACCTCCTAGTCAGCTGTAATTTGCAATTTCCTGCTGTTGATTATATACATATACGTATATAAACGTGTTAACTAGCCCATAGTTTAAAAATGTGTATTTAAACTGAGTGGAAGACTTAAGCCTCTTTTATATTAATTTGATCTGACTTCTTCTTGGCAGCTCACATCTCTCCCCACTGGTTTTATCACATTTTGATTTTTCAGAGGTTTTCTTGAAGTGTTTTACTTTCCACATGTAAATAAAATTATGTCCTGCCAGTGGTGGATTGTGTTCATGAATCACACACAGGACTTTCAATCAAAATCATATGGATTACAGTTTAAAATACTTTCAAAGTAGTAGGCCCCTTCAGTACCCTCTGACCATGGAAGTTGAGCAGTCATCAGCGTAACCTTATGGTGCATCCCTTCAGAGCAGGCAGCAGAATCAGGTGTTAATGTTTGATAGAGGCTGGTTAGGTTTTATGAATATGACCATCTACCCCATTAAAATCAGATGTAGCCATAGAGACTTCTTTAAATCACAGCTTTCTTAATCAAGGCTCACATCATAGTCAACGAAGTTATAGATTAGTAAAGATTTTGCCCTTAAGTCAAAGTCCTTGTATTTGGTTTCTGTAATTTATAAAATTCTGGCAGGGCTAGGACACATTAAGTATTCTTCTCCTGCGTGAAACCCATCCAAGAGTGGATTAAGTTAGTTTTGCTTTATGTCGTGTTGCTTGTCATGAATAATCCTGCAGCCAGAGGTGACAGACACGTGACACACCGTTAGACGTGACCGGAGGCTTTTCATGCAGCTGGGGCACCAAGAGGCTCAAATGCCATTGAGGTTAAATGGAGTTCTCTGAGTAAGGATATGATTTGCCAACACAGCTAAGTTATCTAGAAGTCTTACTCCTGATGAAAGACTCCTAAATCTCTTCTGTGTTTTGGAAAATCGTGACCTATATCCCTTAATCTTCTATGGATGTCTCCAGCTGTATGATTGAAGCAGGGGGCACACCAAGTTGATTATATTTTTGTAAAACAACCTAACTTTTCACTGTAAAAGAGGCCAAAGAGGGCAGTGCAGCACAAGGTGACAAGCTTCAAGCCTCAGAATAGTCACAGATTAGCAAAAAATGCTTTCGTAAACAGGATTTTGCAGAGACTGGAGCTGTTAATTGTTATTGTAATGTACCACATTTTAATTGAGTTAATTGGCACAAAATGTTTATCTCCATTGACTGAGATAAAATGTCAAAAGCTTTTTGATGGCAATTGGAATTACAGTAGGCAACCTTGACAATAGAAGTCAATGTTTTACAATGTGCTGCTGTTTAGATGTGTTTGCTTGGGGGATGAAGCATAATGTTTATTAGCTCCAAGGTATCCGTTTTGCCTTGGAAAACAGTGTCCCAAAGCACCACTGCAGATTTTTTTATGTTCCAACTGACTTTAGAGAGACATGAAAGACAGGCTGATTCGGGTTAACTCCACTTCTGCAGGGAAGCCCCATTTTCACATTCTTAGCAGAGGCCAAGTCTTTTACAAGAGCAGTCTGGGCTCAGCTGTGCCTATCAGCCACGCTGTGTGCCTGTGCAATCTCTCCAAGGGACGGACAGACTTTGGGAGGCAGCACGGTGCTCAGCAAACAGCCAGGTCCATCCCTTCTCTCACTGCCAAGGCATTGCCGTGTGGTGCTGGGAAAACACCAAAAAGATGTGAAAGAGGAAAATACAAAAAAATAGTTCACTCAGTGGGATCCAAAACAGAGAATCCCAAGGCCAAAAGGGAATTTAGCCAGAGGCCATGGGGTGCTGCCTGGCTTCCAAGTGCTGTTGAGACAAGTCTGACTGCTCTCTTTGGAGGTGAATGATCCTTCTAGCTCCCAGCTGTCTTCCACTGTGGTCGAAGGGAAGTGTTTATGGTCACTTAAGCTCAGCTCCTATGTGTGCATCCAGTGAAGACCCTCAAGTGAAAAATAAGCCTAATCAATTTGCAGCAAAGAGAAGTACAGCTCTTGGCCCTCTGCAGAAGCATGCCCCTGAATAGTGAAGATTCAGGTGGCTGTTGCCAGTATCAAGTCATTCCTGAGCACAAGTGCCACCCCACTGGGTCAGACCAGCACCTGCAGGCAGGCAGGGGATGATTGCGTGAAGCGAAGGCAAGGTCAAACCTACTCCTCCTGCTCCCTGAGACAGCACTCTAGCTGCTGGTGGTCACCGACAGTGGTGATACACAGCCTCTGCTGAGAGCAGGCAACTGCACCACGTTCAGGAAACTCAAGCCAAAATGTAGCTGTGTCTTTCCCTTTTTATTATGGCATATCGTTTTATCAGCCCAGGGGGGTTCAGTTCTCTTCAAAGTTATAGTTATAATTTAACTTCCAGAAACACAGCCCCTGACTTTGTTCAGAGACAGAAGCTTCTCAGAAGCGCTTCGGTATTGGAGAGTGCTGGAATGCAGCCACGGGTCAGAAGACACTGGCCAGGAAAGAGGGTGATGAAAGTACCGACACTTTTGTTTAAACAATTTGCCTTCCTTTTCCCCTCGAGGAATAGTTTATAAATCGTATACCTGTCAAAGCAGTGCCAACACACTACTCAGACAAATTTCTATTTTTGACATGAGCATGTGTTTGGCTGCACTTCCGATAGCTGGCTGAGGCTGCCTTATTATGCGATACATCCAGACGGAGCATCCCTGCGTTCCAGCGACCACCGGCTGTGACTGGGCAGGTCACCCACTCAGACTGGAAGTGCTGAGGCCTGATTCTCAGTCCCTTGTTAATTAAACATTAAGAAACAGCTTAAGGTTGTTTTTTTTGGGTTTTGGGCTTTTATATTTTCTTTGCTTCTGACAGCTTGCAAAAACTCTTCCAGCAGACTATAGGGAAGGAATGGGCCTGAGCAATATAGTGAGGCTGAGGTTCCTGCAAGTAACAAGTGCACAATGGATCTATGTGGCTAGACAGTCCAGTTCCTCTAACTGATGGTGAGAGGCGGAGAAGCTCTGAGGTTACTCCAATTATATTTGTTCCTGGAGGAGCTGCTTTTCTTTACATATTTTTAATATCATCCACCAAAGGTCTTGTCTGGTGGCCCATACACTACCATCTTTCAAGTGTAGAAGGAAGGAAACAGAAGGATGTCATAAAACCATCAACACCCTAGTTTCAGGAAGCAAAATCTACATAAAATATTTTCGTAAGTTTGTCTGAACCACCTGCATCTATTCCACCTGTTATTCATTCTTCTAGGTTAAACTTTTCTGAAGGAACTGCCTGGTGACATATTTCATTGTGTTAACTGCTATAGCATCCAATAAATGAAGTGGTTTAGTAAGCAGAGTGTCTACCAGGCCATCAGTACTAAACCCACAAAAGGTCAATGAAGCCTGAAACTACAGTAATTTTTGTGTGATAGCCTCTCTGCAACCTCTTTGAAGAAGACATCTGTGTGGTGTGAGCTGCAGAGAAACCACTCCAGTGGAGAGACAGCTATGGCAGGGGAGCAGGGGCAAGCTGGGAAATGATGGTGGGAGCAAAAGCAGGGTGGAGCTCCAGGATTTTTTTTTTAGTAGGATTTGGGGTTTTAGCCTCTTCTGCAAAATCCTGTCTTCCTGCAGCAGTCTATCATGGAGAACTTTAGTATGCTTGTTTATTCTTGTTTTTGATTCACCTGTTGCTCTGTCCCTTGGAAAAGATCTGGTCTTTCAGGGTTTGTGGGTTGTTGGGGTTTTTTTATGTCTGGGAATTAAAGTGGAATAATTTTTCCTTCAGCAGAGTAATTAGCAGCTCCTTAGGCAGTTTTCCTAGGATGCCTGTGCTTCAAAGTTACACCAGAGAAATAAGATGTCTCATGCAGTCATAGTGTAGGATACTGTGAAGGTGCAAAATGATGGATCTGGGTGACCTGGTCAGCTGTAAAAGTCAATGCAGATACAGGCTCAGTTTTTTATACAGCTTTTTCATTGGCTATTTTCTTTTGACCAATAATTTGTATGTGGACAATATCCAGCATTACTTTCCCTTTTTTTTTTTTTTTTCCTGGTAGCCTGTGTTGCTAAATGGTTGCAATAATTCCTTATTGCACTTTACTGCAGAGGGCAAAAGATTAACTACAGTTAATGCAGTTAATTGTACAGGAGAGAGCATCGCCACGAAGCTTTGCAAAAATTAAATTGATCTGACATCATAGCAGTCACTTGAGTGTTTGAATGTTACAGGCTGGCACAGAAAGCAGAAGGGCAGACAGGTAACCAGGTGAACTTGCATTGGCAAAGGGAGGAGAGAGAAAGAAGATATGGCTTTGCAAATTTGTGACAGGAACAAGCAACAGGGAAAAATACATTAAATTGTCAAAACCAGGAGGTGATAAGATTTTGTCAGCTGATATTTAGAGCTCTTTGGAAAAGACGATTGTCTCACATAGCATTTTTATGTATTTCTAAAGCAGGTTCTGAAATCAAAAAACATCTTTTTGAAGTCTCGCCTATCTGCATCTTTATTTATCTAAGTACCCTTCATAAAAGGACCCAAAGTCATGTGGATTTAAAACCACCTCAGATCTATAAATAAAGAATGATGATAGATGGCAGAAAAATGAGCTGTGGCAGGTAGATGTGCTGTGACCAGAGGGACTGGTCTGTTCTTCTTTTGCATCCACATTAATTAGCCAGAAATTGGAGTAAATAGCATCTTAATTGAGAAATATTACAAAGGAACTTGGAGAAGTTGTAGGGATTAATTAGATCATCTTCATAAGGCATTTAAAATATGAGTACTTCTTTGCATACTTTCACTTAATTAAACTTTTATTTCATCTATAAACAAGTGGTATTTTTATCAGTCAAAAAAGCATGCAAAAATTTGATTTATACCTATAATTGTTTTCCTTCATTCTCAATGTACATAAAGGATATGTCTCTGAGGGTATATGTCTGTGTGAATATATGTGTCTATAGGGGAATAATAAAATATGTGTGGAAGTATATACACAATATCCTTATTTGGACAGAACTAAGAACAATATTCTTCAAAAAACCCAAGAGTTTCTATCGTCTATTTTTTGTATTCACAGGTGCAGCAAGAGAGATGAAGAATGGACATATACAGGGGAAAACACTTTCCATTTTACAGTGCTAACTCCTCTTTATTAGAAACAGTGTGGGAAAGAAGAAAATAAAAATGTATTGTTCATTTTCACTTTGATCATCATACCTATCATTTTACACACCACATGCTTTCCTCTTCCAAGGGCATATATTGTATTTATTCTGCAGCTGCAGTATATTGATTTTGGACTACTGAGTTCAGTGCAGATGAGTGACAAACTAAATAAGCTGCTGGGCGACTGATAAGTAACCATGTTTAATCTCTTGGCTCCAAAATGAAATCCCATAGCTCATTTCAACAATTTTAGTTTTGGTACTCAGTCAAGAGCATAAAATCATAGTATTTTTTTCTTATAAATGTAAAGATCAGTAGTAGAAAAGAAGCTTTCATGGAATCTGCTGCAATTCTACATTCTACCTCTTCCAAAGCATACACAGGATTGTTCAAGATTTATATTAATGCATCTGTATAATTCCAGCTGATAGTTTTAATTAGATGTAAATATTTATCTGCATTTCTTTTACATTGTCTTTAGCAGCTGTGGTGTTTCCTAAGCCTTCATCCACTGAATGAACAACAGACTGCACAGTTTCCTAATGCAGTACTCTGGGTTCTAAAATACAAATGTGAGACATACCTTCTTGAAGAAACTAATAATAATAANTTTATTTTTAATTTTCTATTAATATTTTCTTAGGTCTTCTAAAAATAGGAAGAACCCAGTTACTTATAAGCAGTGTTAAACTGTGTAAATCTTGCAACATGCACAGTGAAATCTAGAGGCAGCAAAAAGCGAGGTTTTGAAGTGCTAGCTACAATACTTAACTCAAAACCTCACTGAGAGGAAAGCATTATAAGGCTGGAAAGTTTTCCTCTTTCTTGGTCTACATCAAGTAGATCTTACAAACTGTAACACAGCACAGTGGCACCAAGTGAATATTGTGGCATATACTCCAAGGCACCTGAGAACAAAATATATCCATGAAATCACAGCTCGTGCAAGCTCAGGTGTTGCAAGACTGGATGAAGCCCAGCTGAACCTGCAGGGGAGGTGTGACTGCTGCGTGGCCAGCCATATTCAAGCTCATTTTTTCCTAACTGTGATGGCACCAGTGAAGTCCTCCAAGAACCTGAAATCTCTGATACAACAGATTTATTACTGTCAAACTCTGAATTGACTGAAGTACAGTTAGAACTACCCATAGGCTCTGGCCTCACCCGACTTGCAGCAGAAGGAGATTACTGCCAGCTGGCCTTTTGTTACTGAAGAGGAACAATGTAGTCCTCCTGCTTGTAGGTGTTTGTATAAAGAGCCATTTTTAATGCTTTTTAAAATATGATAACAGTATTAGAGTATTGCTGAGATCTTTCATACAGAAATGCAGTAATGGAATAATATTGCCTAAAAAAATAAAAATTTCCACCTGTCATTTGGAATAGGAATATATGCAATCCGATAAGGTGACTGGCACCTGACTGGTGGGATGGGATGCTTCTAAATGACTTTTTCAACAAAATCCAGTTAAATGGGATTGATAAAACAATAGTTTAAGAGTAATTATCCAGGGTTTGTTCCCACTTTATGTGTTAATGGATAAGCATCAGCACATAAGGGCTTCTTGAAAACTTCTCATTAGGCAGATATGCAGGGGTTTTAGCATTTTACAGCTAGGCAGAATGTCAGTTGTCTAAGTTGAGGCAATGGCAAGCATCTTAAAAAATATTGAGCATTCCAATAACTTCTGGCTAAGCTTGAGCTTGTTCTTGAAGAAAGACACTCATAACAGCACAGTTCAGGCAATTAAAATACAGTAAGGTTCACAGCAGAGGTGACTGGCTGTTTGAAAAGTGCTGCAGCACACAATTTATGGCATCCTTTACTTTAACACTGCCCAGTATATCCTGGAAATGCTTTAATGTGCTTAAGCCAGTTTATTCCTTTGTTAATGGTCCATGATTGCAATCAGGCATGTCCTATAGAGAGCTTCACACTTCCGTGTGAAGTATTACTTGATAAAGAAACCTAATCAATAAATCTAATTTCTTCTCTTGCCAGATACAGTTACATAATGTGTTGTCAACTTGGTCCCGGATCAATTTCCCCAAATACTCAATAACCTGTGAGAAATCATAAGCTTTGTACCAAGTTAGCATTCAAAATCATTACAACTGGACTCAAGATATTGCTTTGGAAAAACAGAAATAAGACTATCCTTGAAACAATCTCATCTTTCCACAAGTTCTTAAGGGTAATTGAAAAATTTATAGAATTAAATGAGGACAGCAAATGTAATGTAGAGAGTAGCTTCCAGAGCTTCCTTTCTAACCACGTGTTTTTTATGTCATCATATATTATGGAGCTACGGAATCATAATCCAAATAAATACTATGCTTTGGTCTAAGACTGAGTGCCTACTAGAAGGTGGATAGGTTGATAGGACTTTATTTCAAAAAGTATGGATTATGACAAAAAACTTTTCTTACAAAACCATGACTGTAAATCTTATAAATCTTCCAGACTTTGGGGAAATGCTTAGATTAGCCCAGAATAGATACACTGAAGAAATGAGAGGGGCTAAAAAATGAAATTTTCTTCTAATTGGAGTTGCTTCTATTTGAAAGATTCATTATTTACTTATATTTCATTATTTAATGGTTTTCACAAAATAGAAATTGAAATTGTGTTGGAAATTGAAAATCGTTTGGAAATGAAAATGTGTTTGGAAACATAAATTCTTTTGATAAACATCTTGAACAGAAATTAGCCCTTTAGTCTCATCTTCTACTGAGTATTGCATCTCTTCTGAATCATGGGATCTTCTATAAATTGCATTTCACTTTCCAGCTGAATGACAGGAGTCATGCTGACAGAGGACAGTGACACCATATTTCAAGTCCAGCCATAAGGATTTCAAGTACTACCCAAGGGATGTGTGGGATTCCACATTTTCAGCACACACATCTGGGTCTATTCTTGTAGTTTTTTTCCAGTGACTTGGTCAGACAGTTAAACCTGCACGGGGCTGCCTCGAATCAGTACGTGGGGAATTTAGGTGCCTCATACTTTGTCTCAGTTCTGATGCAGGGGTTAGATCTCTTAAAATTAAGTATTTTATCAGCTCACCTGAGAAATAAAAGGAAATAAATAAATAAAATATCAGAAAAGGGTGATTTGTCTTACACTTAAATAGGTTCCTCAGACATCTGGGATTAGTGAATATCCAGGGAAGGCTGCTCTATCTTAGTTGGCTGTCAGAGGAGTTCTGCCTGAATTTAAATAATTTTTAATCTTTCCAAGTAGGCAAGACCTCATTCATCTATCTTAATATTCGTTTAAACAATCACCACAAAGGGAAATGCTGAAAGAGGGTTTTTTGAAATAGTAGCAGTAGCAGTAGCAGTAGCAGTAGCAGTAGCAGTAATAGCAATAGTAATTGTTGCTAGTTGTTACAAGCATGTTGTTACAGGATATTACTGTCATAATTACATATAGGGATTAGTACCAAATTCCATAAAAGATGAACAAAAAGCATCACTGCTGTGCCTAGGTCTAAACAAAACACATACCTATGGTACTGTTTGAAGAGTTCTGTGCTTTCCTTTCAACATTGATTGAATGAGGGTTTAGAAAATTTATTACACAAACAATTGCAAGGTAATGAATCAACAAGACCAACATTCAGTTAGAACCATGTTTTGACCAGAAATGTACAGCAGATCAGTGTGTCTTCAGCATACAGAAGACAACCATGTCCAGGGCATGAAACTGAAGTGTAAACCCCAACACAAAGCTGTTTCCATCTGTGATCTTAGTAGCTGGTTGGAAATTTGAGGTCTTGAAAGTTATTCCCGCTGGAGGAAGTTATTGATGCTACTCTATCAACAAAAATGTACACAGTTCTATTTTCTTCAAAAACATACAGTTTCAAACAACAAAAGGCCATTTCCTTGCCAAAGGTATCAAACCTCTTTTCTCTGAACCCTCCAAAGGTTCTTTCAGGGTCCTTCTTGGGGGCAATGCTATTGTGAACAATCAGGATAACTTGGCGATTCCTCTGCAGGCTGTTTCTGAGCTGAGATTTGCAGCTTGGTTTTTCTCTTTTGCGTGCACATATTTTCATCCATCCATCCATTTATCCTGCTGGATGGTAAAAATCCCAGGGAAGTACCTGATGTAAAGATCATGGAATATTTTGAGTTGGAAGAGACCCACAAGGATCATCAAGTCCAACTCTTAAGTAAATGGAGCATCTGGGGATCAAACCCACAACCTCAGTGTTATTTGCACTATGCTCTAACCAACGGAACTAATCTCAGATATCTGAGACAAGTCTTTAGATTTGGAAAAAAATGTTATGTCAGTCACCTGCATCCATAGAATAACCTAGTGAAATTTAAATAAAAGGTAATGAAGACTCTTTCAATTAGATTTCAGCCATTCTACAGCAATATTCAGTACATTTCTTCATAACAGTATTCAGGGGCCATTCCAGTGGGGTATATCTGCTTCTACATCATTCTCAGAAGACAAAGTGCACCTTTGGGTGATGAATGCTTGCTTATGAGAGGGAAACAGTATTGTAAACCTCTATCAGCTAGCTGCTTAAATATCACTTGGAGATGGGATTTTTTTAGATGAAAGCCTGAGATTTTCAACAGATTATAAGTGTGTGTCCTTGGGAGGTTCAAATGTATTGGTAAGAGTTTCTATCCAATGTGATAAAGATCAGAAGTTATAAAGATCAAGGGTCACCTCGGAAACTTTGTATTTCAAGATACAGAACACACTATAGTTAAATTCACTCAGTAGATATCAATACCAGTCTCAGAGCACTTAAAACAAGAGAAAAAGCATCCTTCTGCAGTCAAGTGAATTACAAATATAATCCAACCAAACTCATTATTTTGCAACCAAAGCAGACAATTTAAAACAGAAAAACGACCTCCTGGTGTTTGTGCACATGATTTTATATTCAAACAGCCAGTCCTTAGAGCATTTTACAAGCGATATAGTATAAAGAAAATGTGTTGCTACAAGAAGTTTAATTTTTGCTGACTTTTTAAAATTAGATTGTGTTTCTAATTCAGGCTTATCCTTTACTGATGACAGAATTTTTGCAAGCCCAAGTAACTTTCAGCCTGTCCCTCCTGGAAAACTTTGTTTTCTGATTCAGTTCAATTCTATTTTATACTAATCTTTACATCACCCTCATTTCATAATACTATGCAGCTACCACTGACAAATATATCCATAGAATGCTAGTATGGTAGTAATCAAAAAACCCTCGGAGGATAGTTCAGATATTCAGTAAAATTTTTGATTTATGTAAATTTTTGGAGCAATGTATTTCTGTTCAAGAACACTATCAATTTTCAGGTATCTATTGATTACTTTGTGACCTTCCCACAGTGGAGGATTTGATTCGTAAGATATAAAAGGTAGAGGACAACCAATGGTTAAGTATGCACTGGGAAATAACAGCACAGAAAGACTCACTTTGGTTTAAATGATGACATTAGAGTTAGATCTTTCCAGAAAAATCAAACTCTTGTCATTGGTTATATAAACTCAGTGTATGTGCTAACAGTTCTTCACTTTAGCAAGACTGATGAGAAAAGAAAACTGTTTCTTTTCAGATACTTTTGGGGAAGGTAGTTTTCATGACCAATATACAACCAGGATGCAAATGACATTTCTGAGATCAAAGACCCTGCAATGAATGTCATATACCATGATATCATTAAACATATTTTCAGGTGACTTTATTCTCCCTTGTAAAAGCTGATGCATATTATGAGCAAAATTGTTTGCTCAATAATTATACTTGCAAGCACATTCATAACATGCAACACATTACAGAGCTTTACATACTGCATACATTACCACACTGTGGTGTGTACTTCTGGCCAGTCTCAGCAGCCTCAGAGACCAAGATAAGAGCACTGGACCTCCAGTCAAGTTTCTGAACCATATTAGGGTGATGCATGTTGAAAAGGGGAACTGGTACCACCCAGTCTTGGAAGCGAAGGCAGATAAGAATCTTATCAGTCATGTGATCAACCTCAGGCTTCCTTGCACCATCACTCTTACTTGCTCTGTACTTTCCCAGCTGCCAAACAGATCACAGCATAGCTCAAGTAGCAATGAGCTATTCCCAAATTGCTAGTGCCATAGCTGAATTGCAGAATTTGGGCTCCAAATTATTCACTCTAGAATGTGTCTTGGATATAGTACTGCTTCACTGATCAGAGAGGAAAATAAGAAGAGCTTTGATTAAAAGCTCAAGCCTTGTGCTTATTAAGTCTTTCCTTTCTATTAATAATTATATTTTCAGTTATAGCCTAGTAAAACAATTATATGTACTGTGTATGACATTTTCTGTGCATAGTACATAAACATATAAATACATAATTGTACTAAATTATAAATACATATATACATATCAGATTAAAAATCGAGTGATTTATGAAACCCAAACCTGAAATGGTTTATATTTCCCTTAATAAGAAATTAATTTGTCTAGGTATTATTTTGTTTGTCTTACCAATAATCTGATTGATACCCAGTGTCAATGCATCTGTTTTCTTGGAAAATTATTTCTACAAATCAATTTTACTTGCAGTTCTTTGGCTTTCTAGACATGTGGGCCTTACAGAAAAGTCATTAACACTGTTGACAAATATTTTTTCCTCTCCCGTTGTCCTCTGCTCAGTAAATTGAGAGCTTGCTTTTAAGTTACTTGATGCTTACAGTAACATGAGACAATCAGCATCCATCTAGCAGCAGGACTTCAAAGAGAAATCACGATTTCCCCTGACAATCCTGCCCCATGCACAGCAGCTCCTGGAAGCAGCTGCATTGCTTTGAACTCAACTTTAACTTTACTTCAGAGCCAACTTAGGGCTCTGAACTGGGATGTAAATTGGTGTAGCAAGGTGGTGTAACCCACTGGTGAGTGGGTGTTAGAGGGCCCCCTCTGTGCAGGCCCAGAGCATGTGTGAGTTGCTTCAATCCCTGACCACAGCTTTCTGTTTCTTTAGCTCGTGCTAGGGGAACTTATGATTTTACTTCTGCCCATCCCCAGCAGAACCTCACTAAATTACTTACTGCAAACTGCTGGGGCACCTGGGGCTCAGATTAGGGGGACCCTGACTGATCAAATTAAAGTTCTTTGAGAAGAGGAAATGCACAGGTTTGAATACCAGTGCCAAGTAATTTCCTTCCTTGCATTTTTCGCCATAGGTACTACTCCCCTGACCATCCGTGCTCTACGTCTATTGATTTCTGCTGCTCTTGAGCTATATTTAGGATTAAACCAGTTCATTCCTTCTGAGAGGAAACTGGCTGTGGTTATATAGATTATTGCCCTGGGAGCTGTAATGCAGTCTTCACCTTACTTCAAGCACTTTGAACTGAGGAAACAGATGGGTGCCAAATGGCAAACAGAAGCGGTCTGGGTCAAGTGATGTGCTGGAGATTCAGCCAGTCCAGTCTCAGTGGGGACAGCCATGGACAGAGCCAGGGCAGACCTCCCATTGTCAGGAGACCCAAGGTCCCTCCTCAAAGGGACGAGCTTTAGCAGCAGATAGATTCAGAATATACTGATAATTCAAATGGAACCCATATCATTATGAGGAGGTGCCTCAGTTTCTCCTGTGAATGCCCTAGGTCCAACATTCCTTGACCAGGTGTGCCTGGTCCTTTCAAGGTGAAAAGCTTTTTAAAATATCCATATGGGATACGGGGACTGGGGGACAAGGATGGACACAACTAGACTGATAGATATCAATTGATAGGAAATCATGAGCAGAGAAGAAAAAAACATGTTTTATTTTCTTCTGAGGCCTGTAATTAAATTATCTACAAGTGACACAAGGAGAATTTTCTGACACATTCTTGCATAGATTTTTAAACTGGGTGTACTAGCCCAGAGCTCATGCTCTCCTTATCAATTCCCACCTTGATTCTGAGTGCATACCTTCTTTACTAAGTCTGAAAGTAGGGAGCTATGATTTAGGTTATAATTTCCAGAAAAAAAATATGTTAACCAGACTAAGCAGAATATATTTTTAACTAATTCCTTCACAGGCCTAATATGATACAGGAAGAAAGGTCCCTTTCTAGCGGAAAATTATATGCATGTTTTATATGCTTTAGATACATAGCTCCTACTATCAGTTCCCACCAGCCCAGGAAGATGGAATCACCACATGGATGCTTAACAAGAAAAGGCAGTACTGCTGTCTGATTCAAGTCCCTCGGGATTTATTTGTGTAGGAGCTCCAAATGCTACCTAACGCTTTCCAGAGGCCCCACTAAGATGATAAAGAACTGTTGTATAAATTAACTGAAAAAGAGAGAGACCTTTCCTTAACAAATAAAATAATGTATTAAACTTGAGAAACCTTAGAAAAACGACTTAAATCCTTTTCTGTACTTCATCTGAAATGACTACTGGCTTCCACAGAGAATTCAGTGGGAGAAAACCAACTTGCAGGAGGCATCAGAGATGCAGCTTCCCGGCGTTCAAGCTGCATCAGGGCAGCCTGAGGCACCTGCCAGCAGCAAAGGAGGTGCCAGGGGGGCACTGCCAACTTTGCAAAGCCCTCCAATGACACCAGCTCAGAGTATGGAACCAGACAAATGACTAATAAACAATAAAGAATCATCTTTAAGCAAATTACTGTCAAGCAGCAAGACCCACAAGTTGCTGATAATCAAGAAATGGAGGTTAGCTCTTCAAGCAAAGCTGAGTCTGCTCAGTGTCTTGACTGCCAGTTCAGGGGGATCTGGACAGGGGCATAAACAGAAATGTGTATAAATAGCAAAAATAAAGAAAAGAGGCAGAAATCCCAGAACTGAGAGGATCTAGAAACCTAAGTGCAGGTCTACAGTACACATAGGATATTTGAGTTGTTAAACTTCAATTCACATTCGCCTATACTGGGAAAGCATTACTATTTCTCACATTATGGACACAATCATACCTAGGCAAAGACCCCATGTGCAAAATGGAAATACATTTCATAAACCCTTTAGTTTGTATTGTTTTCATTATTTATGTACCTTTCAAACAGATCTATCGGGTCATCCCTAAATGCGCAATCTCTCTAATTTATCCCATTTAATATTTCTTGTAATGGTGATCTTAGTTTCTATGTTTGCAGTGTATTCCTGGGGTTGGAGACACCTTAATGTGCCAGACAGCAGCATGCCATGGAAGGTCACAGAGCAGGGAAGATACTGTGGTGCTGCAGAGCAGCCTGATGGGATGCACCTACCGAGCCCCAAAGGTCCTGCTCCACCCTATGACCCAAAGAGCCAAATTCAGGCAGCACAGTGTAATCTAGTACGGGGAAGCAGGAAAAATTAAAAAGATTTGGTTAAGATTTGGTGCAACTTCTGTGGGTTGACAGGGTCTTCGTTGCTTAGATGAAAAGAAATAAATTGCAGTCATGAAGAAGGAAATCAGTCTTCTAGTTTTGGTTATTGCATAACTCATTTGCAGGAGTGAAATGGCTACAATGGTGCAGCTACATCATTTTACACAGACTGAGGATCTGTCCATTCAGTATAATTTAGCAATTTTCCAACCCCTTATTCAGCAGAACGTAGTCTGATGTGACCTTTTGCACGAACCTCCAAAGGCCACAGAAACTGAATACTTCCAAGCTGACCATCTGACTTATCCTTGTGAAAAGTTACTCTGTATTAAAAGGTCAAAAGAAAAAGAAAAGAAAAGGCTCCTCAGCAGGGAGCTGCCCTTTGGGATGTTAGGTAATTTAAATTAACTGGCATCATGCTGAGTAGCTTACATTTCTATATCTGTATGTGAGTGGGAACAGCTAAGGTTAAAGGGTCAGCCTCTTCTTCAGCAGGAAGACATCCCTTAGCTGCTCCTACCTCAGTGAGCACAATGCTGAACACCAGCAGTTTCTTTTGGGGTCTGTTCCTGCATTCTGCATGTCATGGCAGAGAAACTGAAAATGTTAATGTAACTTTTTACAAAAGTAAAAATAGATTTCTTTTCCCTGACTGTTACTTTCCAGGGTTCGTTGTCAGAGTTGCTCGGCATCCTCACAGTTCCACTCAGGATATAATGCTTAGTCCCTATTGGTAGGAGGATATTTTGTAGGACAGCTAGTATTAACTTCTGCAGCTACTTCAGTGGGGAAGTTTGTAGTAAATGGGAAGAACAGAAGCTGTTAGGAGCTCATTTAAACATATGACCTCTAGCTATTAAATTAGGAAAATAAATTGCAAAAGTGAAATGAGCTATCTGCTAATAGCACAGACAGAATTTAAATGGTCTTGTAGCCTTTCCTCACAGGTCTGGGAGCCAGGGTCCCTGGCACTGTATCAGGCTTTCTCTGTGACACTGAGTTTCTGCAGGCTCTGCCCATTACGAGTAAAATGGAAGAAGTAATAGTTTCAAGTGATTTTGCAAAAATCCACTAATTTATTTTTGGAAAATACTTTGATGCTCATGTATAAAATCAGCATATTGCTTCAGAAGTGTAAGAAGCAGTTCCAGAGGTTTTGTTCTCATTCAGATGCAGCAGCAGGATTTTTGCATATGCTTTATCCTTACCTCTCTTCTTTCCCATGGGATACGAGAGGAGAGAATTTGTATGAGTTCTTGAGTTTTGGGGATTTAGTTGTTTTTCATATATGAACGATGTGCCATACATTTCACTAAGGACAAAAAGCAACAGAAAAACATCTTTCACTTGGAAGGAAGGATATGTTGATATTCCAAGCCAGAATCAGTGAAGTTTGTGATGAATAAATGAATTACCTATTCATTCAGTGATTAATGGAAATAACCACTAAGAAGCACAAAAATTATTAAGACATTTTGTACAGAACATGGCTGCTAGTACAGCTCATGAGTTAGCCACAGAATAACTCAGTAACCTCCTTACATAGATTTAGTAATTAAAAAAAATTCTTTCAAAGGCTTCTCAAATTATTTTTTTTCAATGCACTTCCTGAGACCACACAATGCAGTGTTGCAAATTAACATGCTGTTCAGGTTTTTGAAGTTATTTGGTTCCACTTGGTGTTTCACACCACATCAGAGGTGTGCATTATCTCACTGTAACATGGTCCTGCCATGTCTTCTTGCATAATTAACTTCTTGCATACCAACTAAATCAGTTAATGGATATATGACTGATAAGTTTATTAATAGAAGGCAGGTCAAACTGATTCAGAGGCATTAGCATATCTCTAAGCAGAAGATTGCACCAGAGACTGAGGGCAGGACTGTTTATTTGTGTAATGCCCTATCACTGAAGTACTGACTAGTGCTGTTTTGTAACTCAAGGAATCTTCATATTATTCTTGCAAAACTGAAAATGAAGAAGTGCAGCATAGCCTTGAAAATGCTATATGCATTAGGATTCAGCCAGTAACCAACTGCAAATGCAGCTGGGGGATAGAGAAGTGAAGTTTGAGGAACACAAGCAAATAAATTTATGCCACAGCTTTAAATATCTAAAGCTGTTCATGCCAATCAACTATGTCATCCTTTTAGTCAATAAAATGAAGGGTGATTCACCTCACCCTTACAATAGGTGCAAGAAACAGGTGAGATGAATCACCCTCCAGGTTGCCTGTTTGTTTATATCAGTGAGTAGATGAGCCTTGAGTGGCTGATTTACATGAGAGAAGTAGAAAAATTCTACCCTGTGTAGCAGGGAATTGTCTGCTAAAGGTAATTCTCCCCGCAGTGAAAGGTCTACACCGTTCTAGGGAGAGGCATCCCTGGGCTGAGTTCCACCAGCAGTGGAGCCACATCGGAGAAGCCGTGTCAGCACAGCTACCCCTTAGCTGAGACACTCCGGACACGCAGATGGCTTCACCAGCCTGATGCCATTGTTATGCACTTCTGCTGGATTAGCAAGATGCATCCCCAACTTCAGTCAGGTCTTCCCCTTGCAGAATAGATGGAACCTAAATTTGTGACCCACCAGATCTACACAAGACAGGGAGTGTGGAAATCTCTTTTATCTTCCAGTGATCATTATTGATTTCGGTCTTGTCAGACTGTAACTTCTTTCCAAATCAAACCGTAGCTACTGAATTGGAAAGCAGCCTACTTAACAAATCGTGCACGGGGATATCATTCCTACCAGGCTCTCCAGGGACTGGGAGACAGACCTGACATCTTCCTCGTGAGAGGTTCAACCCCCTGATGAATGTGTGTAGTGTCTTGGCCAAAGAAGGTGACTTATTTAATTTTTCTGTAATGGTAGTCCAGTTTACTTGAGGACTAAGATGAAGTCTGAGACCAACAATACCTTAGTTCAAGAGATGCCATGACAGACTAAATAGTCACAACCAATTGCCAGATGATTACACTGAAGTTCCTCTCTCAATCTGTAGAAGAGAAGAGCTAAGATAAGCTCCTGAAATGTTTATCACAGGAATCTAGGAGAAAATGTGATAGCCAGACTGTGCTTAGACCTTGTCCTAACAGCCCATTCTAAACCATTAGCAGCTCACATTTACCTGATTGTTACATCATTGTATTAAAATGCAATTAATCAAACTTCTAACACCTTTTCCTTTTTTTTTTTTTTTTTTTTTTTTTTTGGTGGCAGGAGGACAACACCTCTACTAGAAGTTTATCCAAAGCCTAGCATGATGGTACTCCTAAGCTTCATCCATCCAGGCCTGTGTATTGTCTGTAAATGCCATGAATGCCAGGTGAGAAATCAGGTTGCAGAGCCCTTGCATTCACACTGTGGCCTGAAGCAGTGCATAAGGCAACAACTAATGAAGGAGTTCACTGTTCTCCTCAGCTTGCTGTCTAAAGTACCTCTCCCTTGGGCTTTCATAGACAGAAGGTTAATATGTATTAATTATTTTGCTATAAATCCCTCTTGCTTTTCTTGCCATTTTTCAGGTTAGTCCAGAAAACGCTTTGAAATGATGGGTGAAATCTAAATGAATGTCCACACTGGAGGAAAATCTTCCATTTTTTGTCTACTGCCAGCTCTTAAAAGTTATTTAATTTATGCTGTTGTAAACAAAGCAAAGTCAATGAAAATTGCCTTCTCCAAAGCAAAAATGCTAAGAGAGAGCCTTCCATTACACTGTCTGCATGGGAAATTGAAATAATCTGTTCACATAATCTGTGTCAATTGTGGAAAACTAATGAAGAAAAAGTACACATAATGATTAAAGATAATAGCTTCTTATCACTGATTCCAATTTTAGACAATTTTTATGCATTAGTATGAGTCCACTCAACTTTTCCATTTACTGTGAATGAGTCTTGCAATACTAAAACTAATATATGCAAGTGGGGCACACATTTTACATAGCCACCTAAATTTATATATGTTTTTATACTCAACTAATTAAAATCCCAATGCCATGACATGATAATTTCTTTAACCCCTTTCCATAACTTGTGATGTTAGCTGTGATATTCATTACATAGAGTAGAATTGCATGTACTTTAAATATATTACTGTTCATGCAGCATAATATTGGAATCAAATACTATCTAGAACAGCAGAGAGATTGTCACATATACTGAATTTGAAGTAATTAACTTTCCAGTAGACAATCAAGCCTTTGAATACATTTTTAACTGATTTTATCTGCAATAAACTTGAGCCTTTCTGAAGCTGACAACATACCTTCATCTTAGGAAAATGGAATCACTGAACGTGTTTTGCATCCTTTCACTGCTCTTCTATACAGCTGTGCATACCAGAAGAATTCTCAGTTCATTACAAGGTACAGACATGAATAATATTCTCTGGGAGACAGAGAAGACACAGATAGTATGTCCTTGAATGTCCATAGGACTACATCTATAACGGGAGAGACACAGAAAAAACTGCAAAGGCTTTGCAGTTACACTGACCTGCGTGTGGATTTAAGAAATGTTTGCTGAGGAAGCAAAGCCAAATGTGCATATGAGCTAAAGCTAATTTACACCCCACAAAAGGTGGAGCCCCACAATCTCATACGGAGATGTGTTCACCATGAAAACCTTTCCTTGAATAGTGAGTATTTCTATACCTTCTTAGAGAGAGAATGGTAGTATGTAGAGGAAATAAGTGTTCCTGCAATCTTCTGAGTATTCCTCTATGCTTAACATCTCTGTTCTGCTCTTCTCAGAAGAGCTACACTGTTCCTGTATATCCATATTTAAAAAATACCAAACCCCCAAAACCTAAAGGATGAAAAGTGCGCTAAATAAATTATTTTTAAAGTGTCATAATTTGGAAATTATATTTTGAACAAGGTACTTTGGATTTCAGATGTGAAAGATATCCCAAATGGCAGCATGGTTTGTAATATCCTTTCCCTCATGTATCTATCAAAATATCCCCCAGTCATGCCAAGTTGGTGCATGAGTGCTTCTACTCTCTCTCCTCGTGTGTGTGACTGAATGCATATGTGCGTGTTTTACTGAACATATGTGGACTTGAGAGATCAGAGACACTTTTCCCCACTGTGCATTTGTGTGCAAACTCAATTTGCAAAAATTGCAGGTAGGGAGGGATGAGGAAAAGAGCAGGAGAAGCAGAAGTGGAGCGGGAACATGGGTGTGTGTGGGTGTCTGAGCTCCAGCACAGATTTCCTTGTACCACCTCTGGGTGTCTGGGGGAACCATCAGCCTCAGTAGGAACTACACACAGACTGAGGTGAGCTCTACAGAGGCCCTGGACTGCCTGTTTGAGCAGATTAGAGCCTTTTGGCATAAAACGTAAGATTTGGCTTATCTTTACAGAAGGCGAGTCAAATGGAGACACTGAAAGGTAATGGTATTTTGAGGATTAAGAGTTATCTGGAGAGTTGTGTCCTCAGTCAACAAGCTTACTACAAAGTGGCATTGGACTTTGCTGGTGTTGGTCACCATGTGTGGTGTGTGCTGCTGCAGTAACAGCAATTTAAAATTAAAAGTTGATTGCCTGAAGCAGCAGCCAAAATAGCAATACAAGAGAAGACCTGATTTTTTTCAAAACAGTTGGGGTATTCTGTAATCCACCCACTTGCACATTGTAATGATCTGATAAGTGTGGGGAAACACGTCTGGATCTCAAACCTCACACCTCAGCAGCGCATTGCAAATTGAATTAGGTAAATGATAATTAGCTTAAGCAGATATTGTGGCTGGAGCTGAATGAATGACTGACTGTATTCAGATGAAATAAAAGAAGCTTCACTCCCCTCTAAATTTCTTCTAGTGGTACTTATTTTCCTAATAAATGTGTAATGGAAATGTTGAGCCATCAGGAAAAAAGGAAAGGAGAACTAAATGGAGAAAGTGAGGAGAAAGGAAAAGGAAACATAAATTTGGGAACCCTGAAGATGCAGATTTATGATTCAATTCTTGAATGCCTCTTGTGCATTATAACCTGAGGATATAATACATTATTTCAGGAGCTAAATTAAGTTTAGAAACCCTGTGGATAGCTGGAAAAATTTTGCTGCAGATTTCACAAATACAAAACTAAATCCATACCACATCTATACTCACGAAACCCAAAATAATGAGTATTTTTTAAGTCTAGCAGTATTTAAATTAAAATAATAATTATATTCCAGTTGTGTCACTGATTTTCAGACAGGTTCTTCTGTTTAGGAAGAAACTCTTTAATATTGTCTATTTTCTTAGTAAGCATAGAAAGTGAAATTCTATATATTTCAATAATTTGGGCATGAATAGCTCACAGACACAAATATTTGCAGTTATAAATTCCTTTAGTTTACCCGGGGCAAAAATCCAGAAAGCTGTGAAACATCTTCTTGCCTAACATCTGTGCTGAGCTATGCTGTGGAGTGTCAGGAATACGGATGGATCAATTTGGGAACTTTATTGTATAGCCTGTGTAAGAAAGTAGGGCTCTACTGACATATGGCCTATGGCCTTCCAGATCCATAGATCAGTCCTGAGTCTCAGGAGATTAATCCTGAGAAAGAAACTAGAATGTTTCTTTTTGGTTCCCATCAAGAATGTTCCGTTTGGTAATCTTTATCTACCATGGTAAATCCTTGTCTGATACTGTTTTATCTGAGTATCTCAAATACGTTTCAGAATTTAATTTCCACAGCAGCCTATGAAGCAGGTAAGCATCACCTCTATTCTATAGAGGCATGGGATGATAAAATAAATTAATCTTATAAATATGCATAAGAACTTGGAGATAAAACTGGGAGTAATTCTGGTTTCGTTGTGCCCCACCTAAGTGGCTTATTCTACCTATTTCATATGAGCTACCAAGTGCAGTGAGGTAAGAAATACTCTTCTACAAACCATAGTTTATTCCCAGACTATATAGGATGAAACCAATAATTTTTACATTATTTTCTTACAAAGAAATGGCCCCATTCCAAAAAAGAAGTATTTTGGAGAACTCTATCTTTCCATCAGAACCTCAGCCAGTGAAAGCTGGAATTGATAAGTTTGGGCTTTGGCCTCTCCTGATCAAAGAGCATTTCAGTGAAAACCCCAGGTTTCTCTCCTGGTGATTATTTCACCACCAAGAATCATCATTATGGTCCTTGATGGCACTAACATATTTAGAAATCAGAACAGATTTAGTTCATATGGGTGTGAAATTATTAGTATTATTACAGCACTTTAAAAAAATCAAATTGCATACAATGTAGTATGATAAATTGAAATAATCTAGGTGATAACTAGGCAAAAAATAGATAACAAAGTACACAAATTTCCCAAAGGATTTCACATGTAAAAAGTTAAGAGCATGAAAAGATACAAAGATCATTAATGATGTCCACAGTTTTGTACAAATACTAAGTATCTTTCAAATTTGTCCAATCTTGCTTAAGCAAGGCAAGAAACTGTGTTCTCAAGCACTGCTGTGCTTTTATGAGACTTATTTAGAAGCAGAAGTATTTCTTAATACTCTGAAGAACTCAAATCACAATTTGGCATCAAAGCAGAATAAAAATTCTGTACCTAATGCCTTGATTTACTCCCAGAAAATTCTCATTTACTTCACTTGGCCAAGTAAGGATAAAAAAAAGCATGAGCTGGATGAACTAATTTACTTCGGGAAAAGTTATCTGTTTAAATGGTCATCTTAGGCAAGACACAATTAGAATTACATTGGTCTTTTCTCTTTATTTCCAGTCTCCCATGAGTGTATTTATGAATCTCAAGAGGGATGCTTTTTGTCCTGTTAGCCTTAATTGCATTTTGTTTAGCTCAATGTTTTAAACAGAAAGCTCTTCCCAGCATGGTTGAATTTATGGATCTCAAATTTCTGTAAGGATGCAAAGTTCCTGCTATAAGTTGATTCTTTATGTATGTGTACTTTTTTTGGATCAGCTACATCTTAACCTGCAAATTGAAATTTGACCTTGCAACTAAGTGAAAAATAACAAAATGATCATTCAAAAGAAGTAGGAAAGGTTTTAAAGATACAGAAATAGGATCCAAGTTTAAGTAACATTTTCTATCACTTTGATTTCATAATTCAGCCTAAGTATGATTGATAAATTAACGTAATAAAAAGCAGGACAACATCTGTTCTGCACTATGGGAATAGGAGAGAATTTGGACATTCGAGAAGTTGTTATGGAGACATTACATTCTATATGGGAACATATGAAGAGTGTTTACAGTAAAAATAACTTCTGGTGCCTACTTGTATTTCTTTTTAAATGTACGTATATGCCTTCTGATTTTAGTACACAAATACTATAACTTTTATTCTAGATTTAGTTTTGAAATTAGGCTAAAATAAATGGATGGTGTAATAAAAAACGACCCATCTGCATGCTTTTATTTGTTGAATACTTTCATGTCTCCCGTTTAATGAAACAGCTTTTGCATATTCTCACTGTACCTCCCTGATTAAAAATCCAGGCTTCCTCCATGTAATTCAGATAATATATGTGAGAAATATGTCCCAGCCTGGCACTGGTTTTTAAAGCTTTCCAACCTTGTATTCACTGCAAGTTAGTTAACCACTAATTATTGCTACTAATAAAATTGCATGGTACATTGATTTATAAGTAGGGATTGCTTAATTCAAGATCAAAGCCAAACCTTTTTATTCATATCTTAAGAGATGAAGGATGTAATTGAGTTCATATATGGGCTTTTAAGTAACTTACATATTTACCTCATACCTAGAACAGCTTCCTGAGCTGGTGTGGTGGCCCCTTAATCCAGGGTATGAAGTTCAAACAGTAACACTACTGAAAGGGAGCTATAAAGAGAGATAGATTGGGAATCCCTGCATCCTGATTACCCAAGATAAGAAGGTACTTGGGAGTGGAAGAAAAGGTGGTGAGAGCTAAATTAGCTGTCTTTGAGATAAAAAGTTAATTTCCTTAAGAGAAGAGCCCAGTTAAGATACTGTCCCTTTTAAATCTAAATGCTCAGAGTAAAGCCAGCAGACAACTTTTACGTTTAGTGGAGATAATATTTATGGTTCTGGTGGTTGCCTCTGCAGAGGCGATGGCAGGCAGTGGTATATACAAACACCTTAAGAGATAAACATCTGCAGAAGAATGCAGACCCCCTGTAAAGCACTGGGTACTGAAACAGAGAAAGAAATTGAATTAATATATGCAAAAACGTGCTTTTACTGTGAAGCTAAAAATATGCAGGATTTTCTTACGGAGCTCGAGAAATCATTATAGATGATCAGAGCAGTAACTCAGAGAAATGCCAATTACTGACTTCCCAGATTGCTCAGCATAAGTGATCAAGTGCACACTGCAGCTGATAGATCTGCACAAAAACATTTTGCACACATGCTGCAGAATTCAGACCCTGAATATTGAAACCTATTTGTAAATAATTTGTTCTGATTTAAACAATGTGTTTGTCTTTGGAAGCAGCTGGTGTTTAACTGTTATACTGATTTTAATGTTGAGAAAGTAAACAATTTATGATTGATGTTAGCAGTAGTTCACTGTGCAGCCTCACGCATGCTTAAAAAGCCTTTCATATTACGGTATGTCTTCATACACAGTACAAGAAAAGAAAAGGCAAGGAGACTTGCAAGTATTTGTGTCAGATAGGATTTTTCTTTGGACATTGCACTTTCTCCCCAGTCTGAAATGCCTTCTTACAGATGGGGCTGGCGGGAATGCCAAGGTAGGATACCAGGAACAACATTTTGCATTTATGCACATTTGCTTTCATTTAGAAATGACTTGAGCCTCAGGCAACCAAATTGTGGAAACTGGTTTCAAACACTGTTGTATCCTGTCCCCTCCCTTGCTTCCTGCCACCTCCAGCTACTCCAGAGTCTCAAAAGCCTTGTCCATTCCACTTTTCTCCAGTCCTTCCAACAGGATCTGACCAGAATCTGATGCTGGGAGCATCCCGGGGTGCAGCTGGTTCCCTCCTTCCCCGAGAGTCTGGCCAGAGGTTCTCGGGGTGACTGGAGAGCTGTCACCATGGGCTAGGCCTTGGCTGAGGTGTTGGTTTCAATGCCTCTCTGCCCTTTGTTCATTGAAATAATTTGTGGGATTTTTCACCTGGTTCCAGGGCAACTGTATTGCTCAGAGCTATATCTTAAGCTCACAAGTTGACTTTCAAAGTCATGGAGACACTTGAAGAGCTTAATTTATAAACAAAAGCATAAGAAAAACTCCATAATTTTTTTATACTTGATTTAAAGAAACACAGTGATCCAGGTTGAAATTCAGCATTTTCACATTCCATTTTAGTCTTGCCTGGGATGCCGTTTGCCCTGCAAACACCCTGGTGCAGCTCCATGAGCGTCTGCCTGAATAGAGACTTCAGCCTGTGCCCTGTCATGTTTTAGAACATAATTTTTTCGATCATCTAATTAAGCAAACTGGTTCATTATAAGCAATGCTAAGGTGTTAATTCAATTCCTGCCTCTGATTTTTTTTTCAAGGTTGTTTACCTGTGAAGCCATGTGTAACTAAAGAAAATCCCCACAGCAAGTGGTAGAAGATTGAGAGAGAAGAGGCCTCACTACTGCATTTCTTTAAGCTTTAGTCCAAAATCTCCAAGCCCCCAAGGTTTAATTATCGTGTGCAGTCTAGTGTTGAATAGGAAAAAGGGACTGTAGCACGAAGGAAAGATTTTCACACTGATACTCACAAAAGAACAGGAGCATTAAATGAAAAAAAAAAATGTTCTAAGGTTCTCAGTGCATTTGAAGTGAATAAAGGGAAATAACTGTCAGGGACCGAGCAAGTTATGAATGGAATTATAAATATTGAGTGTTTATACATCTCTCCAACAAGAAATGCATCTTTTGGCTTACTGCAGCAGAATAAATAAGCCAGAATTGTACAAGTTAGAGTTTTTCAAGCTTTCTTAGGCCTTTTTTTTATCTTATTTCAAATTAGGTTACTGGCTTAAAAGAACTCAAAAGGTGAAAAAGACCTCACAGTATTATTCACTTTAGCACATATGTGACCTGAAGAGGATTAAAGGTTTGTTCAATCTCTATTCATAGTATTCTTGCAGAATTTTCAAAGGACCTTTTAAACAAAGGTTGCCAAACAAAGCACTTCTTTTGTTGCTACTTAGCTGAGGCCTATTGTCAATTAATAAGCAGGCTTTCACTTCAGTGTAATTGGGGCTTTCAACTCCAATTATGCTGCATACATATAGAAAATGTGAATGCAATATTAATAGCAACATAAATTTGTGCATATGTGTGTGTATATACATGGATACATATGTACACATCCTCCACAAACATGTACCACCACACAATACCCAATCAGAGCAGGTGCTGTATTCCACCCCAGACTTGGCTACATTTCAATTGTATCTTTAGTCTGTATCTCTAGAAAATGTTTTGATGTTTTACAAATAGCCTGTGTAAATAATAATTATAGTTAAAGCAGGAGTAGGAACTATGATTACATTTATTCCAGCCACCAATATATTTTTGACATTTTTAATTAATTTTATTTTCTAGACTGAAATTTTATTGCAGTTTGAGCTTTTGGAAAAGTTTGAATAAAGGATGTTCCACTTCATTTTGACGAACTGAAAATTAATATTTATTGTCTTTCCAACCTTTTCTTGAATAAGCACATCTTGAACTGGAGTAGATCATAATAACTACCATTTACCATAATAAAACAGTTGTCTTTCTGGGTAGGAAGAAAATTTCATTTTGAGATGAACACATTATGAGATTTTGAAAAATTGTGTATTGTACTTATGCACTGCAATCACACCAGACACCTGGAATTCAACATAAAGACATTTATGTTATGCACTCACACACACGCATGTCTATATGTAGAAAGACTACACATATGTATGTATGTGTATATATATATATATGCGTGTGCACTATTGTATGTGGAGATAGATAGATATATTGAGATAGATGTGGGTATATAGATCAAAACACTCACAAGGATTCTTGTGGGATTTTGACCCCCTTAAATAGAAATGATTTGTTATTGGAGGAAATACACGTGACACAAAAGGATCATATCCTTATTTGCATAATTAATCTAAGCAAAGCACTGAGTGGCAGCGGATAAACTGACTGCTGATGGACGTAAAAGTGCCATGTGTAGTGTGTGAGACTGACCCAAGCTCCAGCCTCAGCCATAAAGGAGGGAGGGCTCCTTATCTGCCAGATGTGGTGAAAGATAGGGCTGCAATTCCTCAGTATTTACAAGGACCAAGCCAGGGACCAGCAGATTCCTGGGAGCATCGAGTCTTGGGGCGGGTGAGCAGTGGAGAGAGAGCTCTGTGCAGGCCTGGCTCAGTCTGGGGGGAGAGGCTGCACATTTTCCTGGCTGTGACCACACCACACCTGATCAGCCTCTACTGCAGTGAGAGGAAACTTTCTCATCATGAGCCTTTTTTCCCCTTCCGAAAACCTGCCTCTGAGGATTAATGCTGAAGGAAGATTTTCCCCCTCTCATTCTAGACTCCATAGTATAAACCTCATCTTCCAGTTTTTATCCAACTATTTCTAATCTGTGTACCTGAATCCTTATTTTTATCCCTAATTTTTATTCCCAGGCTATTGTGAACTAGAAGAATTTATAAATCTTTGGAGAGCAAACTCATTACAGATATCTTTACTCTTTCTTGCTTTCTTTAAAATCTCTAAGAAGACATGTATATTCCTGGAATTGCTGTATCTGGGTAGATATAGACATTTTTATGCACACATATGCCTTTACAGATATATGTGTGTGTGTGTAATTCCTGTAACACATGCACAGATATACAATGTGATAATGTGAGACTTTTTCAGAAGTCAATAACTTGATGACATAAACCCAGAATATATGTGTCATATACAGCCCCTATATTGGAAGGGAGATGTTTACATTTGAGTGGTGCATACAGACGAAAACTACGTGAATGGAGTCCTGTGTTTATATAGTTAGCCTAAAGGATTTCTTAACATTTAGATGAAATACCAGTATATAATTCTGTTTGACTTTTTTGGTATGATGCAGGCCTGGTAAAATGTAGCTCTCTGGACGTAAAGCAACATTGCCCTGGAGATTTTGAACCCATTAGAAGAACACTATTTTTGTGTAATACTCTTGCTGAATATACTGAATATTCCAAACTGAGTATAAATCTGACAAAAATCCTTACTGCATGTTTGGACGCCAACTTGCCCAAGAGATCACAACCCTCCACGAAAATTCACCTTTCCATAAAAAATTTGTTTGGTTTCGACAACATTGAAATTCAAATATATTTTCTACCTCAAGGATGGACTGACTTTCCACTAGGTCAGAACAGGCCCTAGTGTTAGGACTACCCCTGACAAATACCAGTAGCAGTAACAATTATGTTCATTTCCATTAAAATGTGACAAGATATTCTGGACATAGCTCCCATATCAGACCTAGAACTTAAATAGTTCCTACCCAAAAATTCGTAATACAACAAGTAGTAGCAATAGTCTATAGCTACTTTTTAGGATCATATAATGCCTAGAGTTAAAAATATATCAGCTTTTGGGCCACTGGGAGTATGCACTTGTGTTTGTGCCGTATGGACTTAGAATGATCCCTTCTGACAGGAGATAACAAATATAAGTGCTGAAAGTTATTTTTCCCCATGTGGTGTCTACAGATCTTGCCCAAGAATGCCAGATGAAGCTTCTAAAAGTTACAAATGTGATATAGTGCATGACATTTAAGTTAAAAACCTAAAAAATTAGTTTAATTACTTCTACTGCGTGAGAAAGAAATGGTGCAAGATGAGCTGGGTTTTTTTTTATGGAATACGTATCTGAAAAAGAGGCACTTCCTTTGCTTTGGATCTTCTCTGGGATCCTCCTTTTATGGGTGAATGCCACCAGGGACAGAATATCACTGCTGCAGACCTTTGGTTTTGAAGGTGAGAATAATCTTCAAAGTGCTGTGTAATATTTTTCAATACGATCTAAAGCAAGTTGTTTTGACGAGTCTGCCTGTAGTCACATAAATCAGCTGTGTCTAATGACTTGCAGAAGGAGAGGTTTGTATTTGTACAACTTGTAAGGGTGTGTGAGCTGTGAAGAACTGCAACACAGACCAGGGAAAGGTACAGTTAGCTCAATATACTCCATACAGAAGTCCAAAGAAATAGCATTTAAAAAAGAGGAGCTGTAGACTGATTCTTAGTGCATTAGATTTTGAGAGCATCTTCAGAAACTAGAAGCTTGAACTAGAAGCTATATCTAGAGCTTCATTTAACAGGTTTATTCAATAACTATCTTCTGTGACATTTTCTTGCCTTTTTCCCCTCTGTACTTTTGAACCCTGCAACATCATGCCACTGTGAGTTCCATAATTTGGTGTATTTGCTTTTCTTTCCTTTGTTTTCAGCCTGCCACCAGGGAATGCCTTAGTTTCTCTTACCACTGCTCTCCAGTCGTATTCTTCACACTTTCAGGATTTTGTTTAGCAATAATGTGTCCCAGTCACCTCTTTTCTATACCTTCTAGCTTTTTCCCATACCATAATCACTGCATATTTTTAAAGATCTTTTTTGCTTTTGCAATTGCTCCAATATCCTTTTGAAAGAAAGTGACTGGAAATACACATGGTGTGAGACTGTGGAAAACAGTGTATAATGATGATTTCTGTTTTCTCTTTCTTTAAATGGTCAGGTTTGTGTTTGCCCTTTGGCTACAGGCAAACACTGAGTCAATGCTTTCAAAACTTATGCATCCCTGTCCTAGGGTAATTTATAGCACTTACTGTACTTCTATAAGTTGGGGTTATTCCCTTCTGCATACATGTGTGTATTCATCTGCTAGTTTGTTATTTAACCAACTGTGGTTTTATTTGCTTTGTTTTGTTGTTTAACTACAACTATTTACAATCAGGTTTATGTTTGACCCTTCCAAGTCAGTTTATAGAATTTACAGTTTTATTAGCTCCCTATATGCTGTCTTTTCCACATCATTTACAAGTACATTGAATGGTATAGATCACATCAAAGATGTGATTTCTGAAAATGTAAAGCAAGTGTTCAAGGAGAATTTCTCTCTTTTGTGATTTTTCTTCTCTGTTGTAGCTCAAAAATGGAAAAGTCAAAGATACACTTTAGCAAGTCCGCTGTTCTTTAAGAATGTAATCCTACAGAATATGAAAACTGTGCTTTGAAGTTCTAAGTACCTAAAATATGGAAAAATGTGGCAATGCAGTGTATCTTTAGCCTGTTTTCTGGGAAAAACAACAAACTTTGAGACAACTTTCTCTGTTCATTGGTACATAATTATGGAATTAGTTATTGCAATATTTTTGTGTTCATTATGTATAGTAGATACAGTTTACAGTGCACAGGAGGATTCATCTGCCAATCTGAGCTATCTAAATTTTGAATTAGGTAGCAGTTTTCCTACTCATGTTTAGTCACTTCAAACTCGGGTGTATATCTAAGCCCTGCACAGAGGTTCTGTCTGTAGCTGAAGTCATGCACATCCAAAGGATGTTTCAGCCTATCCTAAAACAGGTGTCCCAGAATAGCAGGATGAGTCACCTTCTGGAATAATGCCCATCTTATTTCATTGACTGCAGAGTGCACTTAAACAACTAGCTAGACTAGAGACCTAACTTTTACAAGATTACAGATAATTGAGATGAATTTTATACCACATAAATTAACTCATTTAATCCCCATTGCAGCTACAGACTGAATTTTTTGCAAGTACAAGGAGCTAGGTAGGTGGCTATTTGGTAAAAAGACATCTGCAGAACTTATTTTATCAGATAGAGCCATTTCCTCCGAAAAGTTTTCCAACAAGTCCTGGATCTTAAAGACTTGCATACATGGAAAAGTAAGCACACTTGACAACTTTTCCATGTAAGTGGAAATGATGCCAGTTTAATTAGGCTGATGAATTCCATGTGGAAATTCTTAGTTTAGAATTAGGAGAGATTTTTAGGTTCAACTATTTCCAGACAAACATTGCTGAAATTTAAAAAAACATAAAGAAAACACCCTTAAACAAACATATCACCTTTTACAGCTTAGTGAATATGTTTGCTGATACAACTCGAACATTTAATTTATCATCTTATTTTAGACAGCCACTCTCACCAAAATAAGTGTAAGGGACAAAGGGATATATAAGTGTAGTACTATAAATAAGCACCAAAAAATTAAGGGATTTTGTGAACTCAATAAAAAGCCTATGTTTTTTCTTTTTTTTTCCTTGCGAATCAGACTGCTTCGCAATAAAACAATCAGTTGTGAATTTTTGACTTTTGGATGACTGATTTAATCCTTCTAGCAACTAATTTACAGTCTTAAATTACCTTGGCATGTTCCTTTTAACCCTTAGCAATATGGAGTCTAAATTTTACCTCTGATTTAATAAATTTCCCTCCCCACTAGAAGTGGGAAGTAGTGGCAACTAATATAACAAGCAATGAGCCTGCCAATTTACTTGTTACTCTGTCATTAGGTTCTGGTACTAGAAATTATTTAGGAATATAAACATCTTCCATTTCATGAGATGTATCTCAATGGCCAGATGCTGGGGAAAAAATTAAGAGAAATAGAGAAAGGAGATGGATATCACTACTGCCTCAAACCTTCTGTTTATGCAAACAACCTTCCAGAGGTCTGCAGCATGTCAGCATGGAGTCAAAGTCAATTTTTCCAATCTGCCCTTGTGATTTGTGTCAGAGATCAGTGCCAGCATACACATGCTTTTCAAACAGGCTTCTATAGGTTAAGGAAGGTACTTCTAAGTTGCTGCTGGTTGTTTTTCTTTCCTGTAGCTGCCTTTCAGTTAATAGTTAAAAAAAGAAAGCCACCTACAAACCAATTATTTCACATAGTAAAATGCTAGAAGTGCAGATACCTGCAAGATGGCAATAATACCTGTTCCTGGCAGTGGGATAACCTTTTCAAGGGGAGAGAGGATGGTGTGCAAGCCGTCCCATTTCACCTTTCTGTGCTCTCAGGGGCTACTTGCAGCCCTGGCAGGGATCTGGGGAGTTCAGAGCAATAGGCTTGGGGAAAAGACTGGACAAATTTTTTATTACCTGCAGCTGCAGAAGAGTTCTTCAGGGCCCTGTCAGAATAGTCAGCATCAAGGGCAAGCTACACGTCACCTCTAAAACATTGCAGATGATTCTCTGAGTTTTCAGAAGGAGAAAAGCTTTACTTCCAGTGAAATCCCTCACTTCCTCTTCTTCTCCTGCTACAGCATCTGGCCAAACTGGTGCTGCAGAAACAAGCCAGCCAGAGTGACTGCCATCATAACTTGTTATGGATGCTGTGTTTGGTTTTTTTGTGAAAAATCAATCTACATACATATTATTTCTCATGAAGTCAACTCATAAATGATAGAAGAAAACACCAGAATGATACAGATGTAGTCAACTGGCCAGCTTCCCTGGAAAAGGTCAGCTCTATAGCCTTATAACTGCTTTATTACTCTCAAAGAAAGGATTCATGCCTGTTAAAGGAGAGTCATATTAGCATGCAAGTGATCTGAGATGCCAGTACAGCATCAGATACTCATGAGCAGTCTTCCCATTCACTATTGTGTAAATTTCAAGTTCCCTTCCTTCCTTTTTCTCTTTTTCTTCTACTCCCTGTGGTGTCTCTTACACCAGCAAATAAATAAAATATTATCAAAAATCTAAATTGAAGTAGTTGGAATGGGTGTAAAGGTATCTAGAAATCTGGAAGTTTTCCAGGGTTAAAAAATTTGGTTATGACAATAGCCAGTCAAAACTTTAGGAAGCAGTATCTAGAAAAGGAGAGGCATCTGGTTTAAAACAAAGAAATGTAATCAAAATGTTCTGATTTTAAAGCCTTGTATCTTTGTTTTACCTAAAAGTCATAATATTTTTTCTCTAACATTTTAGTTAATTAAAAAATATAATAAAAAATATAAAGTTTTTTCACCCAAATTCAAATTATATGTCAGTCTAAGGAAACAAGTAAATTTAAATCCTGAAAGTTTATTCAAAATACAAATTTCACCCTGAAAAGAGAAAAACTACAGAAATCCTCTGGGGGCTCCATTATTTTTAATAAATTGGACATGTAAAGCACTCAGATAACACTGTTTTGAACAACACTATAAAAATGAAAAAGGGTAATAGAAAAAAACACAGAGAGGAAGCCTTTTTACTTTCCCTTGTTACAGAAGCAAATGGGGATTAAACTAAAACCTAAAGATGACATATCCAAAATTGATGAAAGGATCATTTCTCCTCTTGACAAGAAACACTTAAGACTAAGGCCTTGGGACATTTTCTATATCAATCTGAAAATTGACTGAGAAAAAGCCACATTAAAAATCCGCCTGGAGAGTTTGATTCATTCTGAGCATGAGCAGCAAGAAATGACCAGTATCACCACTTATGATTGAAGTGGAATCTGATGAAGTGAATCCCCTAAGTCGTTGCTCATACTGGAGATCAGGAGGATAAAAATAATAAAAGCAATGGAATTTGTGTGGTTTACTCCCAAGTTAATTTGGAAAGCCTTGATTAGTGGCTATAAAAATATTATTTTCCTAAGTAGGAAGAACATCAGTTGTTCAGCATTAACAGAAAATCACATTTTCTCTGCTTCTTTACCACTGCTATATCAAAATCCAAGGTTATTGGAAGTGTTTCACTCCAGCTGTTTATAAAGAATGGAGACAGAATGTGTGCATCTTGCAAAACTGTCAGTGAATTGCCATGGGTTCATTTTCAAAGAATCCATCAAACCATTAGGTATGGAGATAAAAAAGCTGTCAACTTCTATCGGAGTTGGAGAAATATATGGAAGGGCAGAGTTTTTGAATAGTGTGTGACGTAAAGAAAATCATTATTTGCATTCCCAGTAGCAGCCATGTGCACCTATTTCCAGGGCTCCTAAGACACACTCCTTTCAACAGCTCCCAAACATCCTGATGCAGCGACTGCAGAAAAATCAGACACTGTTGGTAGAAATTCACCACAGGAAAAATGTCCCACAGGAACCCTGTGGTGTATAGCCTCTTCTTGCTTTCTTTCCCTCAAGGTTTATATTTTGTTTACACAGACTGGGGACCAAAGAGGATTTTTATGCCCCCCTACTTTTAACTGTGTGGAAATTAGACATCTAATTTCATGCTTTGTGGTCAAAGGAGACCAGCATCACTAGAGCATAGTTTATCCCATCTGTCTCTGACATATGTCTTTGGATGGGACAAACAGCCCTTTGTAAGTGCTGTGTCTGCTCATTAATTATCAAGGGAGCCTCCATGAGTAATTTAGACTAGACGTATCGCTTTTACAGGGTACAGCTAGGTGAGATGGGTGGAACTCTAGCTTCAGTGATCAAGACACAGTTCCATGTGCGAACCTTCTATTACTACCAAGATTTCTAGGAGTCCTTCTGTGCCAGCCAAGAGGGTGCACATCATGGGCATTCAGCCACTTTGGGTACCAATAGGCAAGAATAGAAAAGACAGCTAATAAAAACTATTCTAAAAGATTATAAATAAATCACAATCCAGGAGGTCAGATAAAGCTGAGTGAAGAGAAACATTTTCATAGAGGTACTAGAATGCTATTCAGTTTTCTAAAACTGCCAAATTACAATGATACTTTAAGAGTCTTGCTTTATATCACTTTGTACTTTTTGGAACTACAAATTCACTATATTAGCATTGCTCTGAATAAACTCATGAACATTTTTACCATTAGACCATTTCCATGGTTTTTTTTCCTGGAGACAAATGTATGTGTGGGCAAAAAATTCATATTTTCTGATGAGGAGAGTGAAAATAAAACCCTGCCAATATTTCATAACAAAATTTCATAAGGAAGCTTCTTGATCTTTTTTTCTAACCCTGATTCAGAATGACCTTTCCGTACTTCAGGAAATCTATTCGGACTCTAAAGAAGAGCCTTTGGAATATTATTTCAGAATGTCTGATGATTTTTGTTACAAGTCCATTATTTGACAATTCTAAGCTGAAACTTAGGAATATGTGTTCAGTGAGAAATCTCTGCTCTTTGACTTCTCATCCCTGCTCAGAATTCAGAAAGCAATTGCAAAGTGTCAGACAACTTCCTGCAAGGGGAAAGATCCAATTTTAGAACAGAGTCTCTTAGTATGTTACAACAGGCTTTGGGATCACTCATTATGATGAAGGACTCATTACACTGCATGCTACAATAGGAGAAGGCAGTCCCTACATAGATAAATTATCTGTGAGACAGTCCCTGGCTCCCCCGTGATTTAGACACAGGATGCAGGGGAAATCCTGTCTGCTCCAGGTCATACCAGAAATGTGTGGCATACCTGGAGCATCACTCTGTTGCTTCAACCACAGGATCAGTTTTAGGGTTATGTTGATAGTAAATAACCGTAGAACTTGGACTTAAATACTATTATTATGTTTTAAGTTGCTTGTTGTGTTTGTTTGCACGACCAGAAGTGGTTACTTATAACAAGTTCCTTGGACTTTGTTACAAGTGAGGAGAAACTTCTGAACTCATGGTTAAATGCAAGATGCCAAATGAGGTAATTTCTAGATGCTTTCCACCACTCGATTACAAGTCTTTAGAGATACATGCTTTCAGAAAGCTCAGGTTCATTTCGGATAGTTCCCTGCTTTACAAATAGTCTCCTATGCTGATAACTCAGATGCTGACCCAGGATACGAGGGGGTTTTTTACCTCTTCTGGTGGAGTCATATGCACATATACATGTATGTATACATGTTTGAGAATGAATTATATAGTTGGGGTCATGGCTATACATATGGAGCTATATGCATACATATATCTATTTAGCAAACATATTTTTCAAATTCTATAATAGCCTAGAAAAGATCTCTGGCTAGATTTTTCCCTTTAAAAAAAAGTGGTGCTTGGCAGTGCTGGGTGTGGGAAACCACATCTTAGCTCGAAATCCAAAATGCTGACCTGACACCATTAGGGCATAGCTTGTACTTGGTTGCTGGCTGATTTCACATGCAGATTTTAACTCTATCCCTCCTGACATCATGCTGGAACATAACCTGACTTGTTTACTCAAGGCCAGGTTTCTCCTTCCTGACTCACATTGTTACAGCTGGGTAAAGCTCTTAACTTTAAACACATGCTGGAAACTCAAGCTCATGTCTAAAGTTCACCACATGCTTATGTGGATCTTCAAATAGGCCACTGACAAATGCCTTAGTCTGTGTTTTTTTACATTTTTAGTTTTTTCTGGCTTTTAACAGACAGGATTGGGCAACTCACCAACAGTGAGGTAAGCTTTACCTGGGAGTAGAATATCCCACTCAGGTGAAATTTCAAATGAATGCAGCATTTACATGACAAAGCTGTAAATTCGTCGTATGTAAATACACCAGAAGTAGATTTATCACAGCTGCTAATATTGCAGTAGCAGCAGGATTTTTCTATGGGATTTTGAAGGTCCTTTGGGATCTTAAACATCCCTCAGAAGCCCACATTTTGGCTTCACTGCAGTCTGCAGCCAGACAAGACAGGGAAAGCTTTCCAAGGTGTATTTATCCCATCTCATCTGTACTTCTGGCTGCTCTGCAAGGCATTGCTGCAGAGAGCTTGCTGAACCAACTTCTAGGGAGGAGTTCAACATTTGCCTTCATCTTTGTGTCATTTTCAAAGTGATATTATGGTTTCACCCACCTTTAAGAAGGTTAACACTCCTGTAAGAAGTTTAGATTAAAAAAAGAAAAATTAGATTCAAAAACTATTCCCTAATGTATTTTGTATTTTCAAACCACTGTCCAAATTAATTCATACAATTTTCCTCTCAAGGGCAAATATGCTGTTAGCAACCCCACATGATTTTAACATCTGAACTGTTGCATAAATACATTAGCAAAAATATTTAAACTACATTTTCCTCCTCTCTTCCCTTTCCCTTCCCTCTAAATTTTTATTGGGCAAAACATGCAGACTTTCAAAGTCCCATTAGAGAGGAGCCATGCAGCTAATCTTGTAATTACATTCAGAAGAAAAAAAAGGATGGGTGAGGGGCAAAGCTGTATTTTAGAACAAAACTGAAAATTGTTTTGTCATTTAAAACATTCATGTTTTACTTGTAATTTTTGCTTCAATCTGAAAAAGAAAATATCAAACAACCAAAGACCAGTAACACTTATAGGACTATGGCTCTCCCTAAAAAGCTAGTGTGCTAGAAAAGGTCAGGGAGATTCTTCTATCGCAGATGACAAAATAGTGAACAGGAAGACAGAGTGACACAGAGAAGGTCACACTAAATTTCTGTGTCAGGGCTCAAAGTTCATCACAGCTCCAAGAATAAGTCCAATTTTAACCACAAGTCCATACAACTTCCCTTGTGAAAATCTCTCCCTTAATGCTATGTAATGCATCTCTTCCATTTAAAATATTTGAATTTGATATTCTCTTTTGACCTGAGCTTGCAGCTCTTCATGGAAATGTACTTGAATTCAAGATGAAAATGAACAATCCACTTCATGTTAATAATGAACTCTGTTTCCCTTGCACTGTTTAATTTAATATTGAAGGAAAAGTATTTTCTGTAATCTTTCACATTCACACTCATTGCAGCTCTCAGCTGCCTCATGCAGGTTTGTGGGGATCAAAAAAAAGAGCTCCTGAGGCTGTGAGGGACTTTACAAACTCTTAAACAAAGAAATCCATTAGGCTTGTGGGATAAGCTGAGGACCTAAAGAATGCCTGAAGGGACTTTAGAGGATCTACTTTCAGGAAACTCTTCCTGGGCTGTCTGGATGCCCAGCCAGATCTTTCCACCCTGCCAAGAGCAGATTACATATTTTCAAAATGGTTAAATCTGAAATCTACAGTAAATGCTGTGACTGTACATTACATCAGCTGTGGGTATGAGCAATGCTAGCAATATTCATATTTTATGTTATCTAAAAGTTCTTTGCTTCTGGACTGCAGAACAAATGGTCATTGGGCACATGGTGTTATATACACAGAATCACAGAAATCTGATCTAAGTACTGTCATATAGTTTGTACAGAATGTAAAGGTCTACCAATATTACTGGCTGCAATGTCTAATGAAAGATTTAAAAAATGGGCATTTCTTGTAAAACTTTAGCACCCCCAAATTTATTGTATTTTGGCAGCACTAAGCAGCATCCTGGCTGCTGACTTCCCTGAGTCCAGAACTCTGCTGTCATACAAACAAGTTCCTGTTGGCTGCAGGAGTGGGACTGGCAGAGGTGGCTGTGCCATTCCAGCATCCCTTGCCCCGGGCTAGGCTGTCTTGGGCTAACTCTGATTAATACTGCTTTATGACAGTGAAAGCAGCACAGTTGCACAGCGCTGTGATGTCTCTTTTTTCAAAGTTTCTTTTCATGTTTATAGGAATCAAGGCAACATTAGAGGTGACCCAGCCACTCGGCAACAATCACATCTCATTCTGGTTTTGATTTTACAGCACACCAAACTAATTTCTCCTGACAAAACTCATGCAGGATCTTTTCTTGGAATAACCTCTAATTCACCACAGATGGGAGTTGCTATGTTAGCTGCAGAGGAAGGCTACTCATTACTTGCTAAATATATTTTCTCCTGTGTGATCTTCACAGAAGGCAGATGTGTTGCGTGTCAGTCCTACACATGCACGTGTTTGCTTACAAATACAGCAGTGCATACAGGAGGCCTGCAATAAGCATGTGTGCACTTGTCTTTTTAAATGAAGTTTTATTTCTGCTTGTGTCTATAAAATTGGTTACTTGGGAAAAGTACTTGGACTAAGCATGGCTGAAGGATCTGGCAGGTCCCAAAAATCATTTATGTTTGTGAAGTTACAATAAAGCTGTTCAGACTCTAGATTTAGTTTTTTGAAATGTGCATGAGATTTTTTTTTTTTAAATATACCAAAGATAAAGCACAGGGTTAATTAGAACCAAATGTTGCTTAGGTTGGCACACTGATGTTGTCTGATCAGTGTTACAATTAGCTTCAGATATTCTGAACAACAGTTACTCAAAAGATATTACCTTACCTTCCATGTCTAAATGGGCTTAGTAACAATAAATATTCTCTTCAAGATGTTATTATTTTCCATACAGACAGGAAGACTTGACTGGACAACAACTGCAGGAGCGTATCTAATTCCTTATCCACAGAACAAAAATTAACACTTTAGTTCTTACAGGGACATACACATTTGATTTAGCAAATTGCTCTGTTCTCTCATAAAAATCAAACAGATTATGATGCACAGGAATTCAATCTTGTGAATATTCTCATTTTCTGAGGATTAACCTATCATCAAATATCAAAATGGTGCAAAAATGGTCCTCCATGAAAAAAAATCCACTAAAAATTAAGTTTTAAAAAAGCTTAACACTTACTTTGACTGCTATGAAAATAAAAGGATATCTTTATTGTTTAGCTGATAGAAGCTGCCTATTAGAGGGTGACATGTCGTAGATAAGTTCAGGTGGGCTTCTGATCCTGTGTCCAGTCAACACCCACCACAGGCTGGCACTTACAATGGTGACAAGATCCTCAGATGTCAAAATGCATTTCTTTTAGTTGAATTTATTTCTTTGTAAAATGAGTTTGTTTTCAGCAAGACGTAACCACCATAAAAATAGCTCCAGACTGGCCTCTTGGCCGCCTGGAGCTTTACTAGTAAACTAAGAAGCAGGGATTTAGTAAGTGGAAGGCCTGGGTAGAGAGGTGGGGCTTGCAGCTCTCTTAAAAGTAGCCAAGTACGTACTTAATTGCATTTCTGCAGGGAATACATTCCAGAAATGTGGGCTTGCTACCAAGAAAACTCTGTCAGCAACAAAACTGGCTTGTGGTTAATGCACTGGACTGTGACTCAGGATATCTGGGTGAGAGTCACAGCTCAGCCACAGGCTTCCTCTTGACGTGGAGCCAATTATTTAATCTTATTTTCCCACAGGTAAATCAAGCAATGACTCTCTATTGGGGAGTTTGTGAGGAGAAAATTCATTAGTGTGTGCAAGGTATTCAGTGTCTACTTCTTAGATAAGCATTTTGGGAGAGTGATCATACATCTAGCAAAAGGAAGAACTCTACTGGGGTCTCAAAGAGTTTCCACAATATTAGATTATATGCAAATCATGGTAAGTGAACCAGAAAAGCCAATAAATAAATAATGCTTCATTTAATCTCATGCTAGTTGGAAGACAAGGCTTCTCTAAATCATGTTGCTACTGTTTTGCCAGCTGCTGGATTACTGTGCTTTGGGTTTTTTCTTGTTTGTTGGAAGAGGGTAAAGAAGTTGTTAGGTTTCTCAACNAAAAAAAAAAAAAAATTCCAAAATAAACTTTCTAATGCGGAAATTGACTTATTGACTTCAGAAGTAAATAATATCTTTTAAACATCATTTTCATAGATGAAAAGTGAAGCAAAGAAAAGTTCTTGGTATGCACCAGGAAATGGTTGGTAGAAATCATGGTACCCAACATTATCGTGGCTGCATCTCTGTGTAAATAGTGGTGGAGAACAAAAACAGCTTATTAGAGTGAAATTTTAGTATCTTACTTTGTGTCCTGGATGCCAAAAACCAGCTAGTTGCCTGCTGTGCTGGGTTCTGTCTAACCAAACCCCTGGTCTGCATGCACATAGAGCCCACTCTGGGTAAATGGAGACAGAGGCACAGCTTGTGGAAGATTAAGATCCCCACCAGCTCCCACCCAGACTGTGGTGCACATTTCTTACACAGATAGATGTGCAGCACTTCTGTGAGACAAATTCACTCTGATATGAGTAGCCAGTGCCAAACAGGAAGATAAATCACAACAGCACAGGCTCTGTTTTACCCCTTCCGAAGGTCTCCACCAGAGATTTGCTCAGGTTGTAACTCCATCCATACAGACATATTGATGGACACTTCCTTAGTCAAGAAAGACTGTAACACACTGGCTGACAGCAGAGGAGGGGAGTTTGTGACTATCAATACTTATCTTTCACATAATGCATCATTTTGATAGGTGTATCCTCAGATGCTGTCTTATTGCTGTGTCCTCCTCAGCCTGCCAGCAGAAGGGGCAGGGGAAAAGGGAGGGTTAGCAATGAGCCTGCAAGGAGAGTGTTGATTGAGGATACAGACCTAAAGTGTCAGCTCCTGGGAAGGCAGCACATGCCGATGGAAAAGTAAAAGACAATGAAGTTCAGGCACCCAGCTGAAGATGGGGATTCAAACCATAAATCTTGAGCTGGTTTCCAACTCTAAGATCAAAATCTTAAGAGCCAAACAAAACCAAAACCAATCTACTTTTGTTCTTTCCGCTTTTCTGATTTCTTAGTGTTAGAAACAGAGTGTGGGTTTCCTCCTGTAAAGGCCATACTTAGATCTGCTCTGCTTTACATTGATAAATCTGGAGAGCCAAGTGCTACAGAGCTGGACGACTCTAGGAGAAAAATGATCTGGGCTCTGTGTATTCAGAGGAGGGTGTGAAATTATTGGTGTATATTTCACTCTTAGCAACAGAAAAAAAGCTTTCTTAAAGCTACATTACACTCTAATGACTTTAGGAGGCCTGAATCTGTTTCAGTTTTAACACTCTTCATTCAAAGTCTATGTTTTTTTACTGCATGCCCCTTAAACCAAATCTGCCATTCTTGTGAACCAGCAGTGAACATATGTTCCACGCTGCACACCTTCCTGTACTGGTTTCCTTGTTTTCCCAAGTTCTGACCACCCTCCACATTGCATGTCCCAATTCCTCAAAAGAAAGGTAAAAGCACTGTTTTGATTTTATTGCAACTACTTTGATAGGAATATGTTACTCTATCGAAGTTTCCCAGGATCTTATCATAGGAGAAACACAGCCAGCAAAAGTTTGATGGAATTGCCTGCCTTAGTATTTCTTTTGTTTCTATGCAGAGAAACAGAAGATACCAAATAATGTTGTTTTTATTGCCCTTATTTTTTTGGGTTATCTGTACAGTGTGGGACACCCAGCAGGATTCCACTAGACTTTATTTTGTAATAAAACCTTGGAATACAAAACAGTCACTCAAAGGACAAGTTCATGCCTACACAGGCCTCTGTTGAGTAATTCTTCTGTGTCTAAGAAAGAGTGTGGGAAGGACTTCTAGGTTTTTGATTGAGAGCTTCCCAAATAAGCAAGGAATATCAGGAGGTCCAGGACAGAGTACCACAGAAACTGGAAAAACAACAATGATAAAAGATAAAGAGGTGCTAGGAAGCCCAAAACCCTGAAAATTAAGATAGTTGCTGCAGAGTGTCAGAAAATCGGGACATGGTGGAGAAAGGAAAGACAAGGGAGACATAGGTAATATATGACTGGTAATACTAATAGCCTGGAGAAATACAGTTCAGCCAGAATATACAAAGCAGGACAGGAAGAGGAGAGAAACTCTCTGCTTACAGTATCTTTATTTTGAATGAGAGCATTAAGCTACCTACTGCGGCATGTTAATTAATTTCTACATTGTTGTTTCATTCTACATTACTGTGCTATTATTCAGGCTTGTATACAAAATCTGTGAAGAAGTATGACTGATTGTCTGTTTGAACTTTCAAACACTGTGTTTGTTTGGTTTTGATTGTTCCTTGCCAGATGGATAAGCATATGTTTAGCAGTTTTACAGGGGGGGAAAAAAAAAACAACAAAAACCCAACACATGTAATATGCAGTTAAGAGTTTAAAAGGTACTGGCAACATTTATTAACTTCTAATGCAAAGCTAATGTTAAAAACAGTTATAGTGACAGGACACAGTTTAAGGCTGAACAGACCTGTGCTTAGTTTCCTGCACCTCTAGAGATACAGGAACCAAGGACTTGGAAAAAATTGACTTGCTTAACTTCAATAATCTAAAATTTAGCTGAGTAGCCTGAAGTAGCTGCATGAGATAACTTTCTTTCTCCAGTGATGACAGAGTTGCCTCTGAGGAGTTTATTTGCCTGCCCTTTCTGAAACACCTACCTTCAAATGGGAAACATCACCTTGGGGAGGTGTCTGCTTCTCATCTTTGATTACTGACAGAGACTAAGCCCTTAAATTGGATTGGACTCCTACCTTTCAGAGACTAAATTTATGTGTAACCTAAGCAATCCCATCTCATTTTATAACACTGCCCAGGATGATTGCCAGATATTGCACAATTGCAACAGAGAACAGGACTCCCATCAGGAATGAGACACTGGAGTGGTTCCTGTTTTTTGTGTTCCTCTTCTTGAGGTGTATTTCTTATTTTTCTTCAATGTTTTACATTCATTTCCAACTGGAAACCATGGCCTAGATTAATCCCACCTCCTTAGAGATAGTTAAGTGAGTTATCTAAATAAGGAACTTGGTTGGCCTTGCGTCCTGTGTAGACAATCAAAAGAAAGAGGCCATGGAAAAGGCAGAGGCTCCCAGGTAGAGGGCAGCTGCAAGGTGCCAGCCTGGCTTTGCAGCCTATGGAGGGATCCCACAGTGAGCAGACCCCAGCTTGATTGTTGCATGCAACTGGTTGATGCTAAATAGGAAAATATTGTGTTGTGACAGCTGCTCATAGCAACTTGAATTCATCATCCTTTAAAGGTCTACTCTAATGGAAGGAAGCAATGAAGGAAGGCTTTTAATCCCTGAAAGAACTAGGCTTTCCCTCTAAACTCTGTCATAAATAGTGGATTAATTATTTCCCAAAGGTACAGACAGTATTTCATGCTTGACTATGATAACTCAAGGTAATCATCCTGATTTTGCCCTACAGTGTCTAATAGGGACATTTGACAGCGTAAACTGATGAAAGAAGGAAAATCAATAACAACACAAAACACAACTTTTTGCAGATGCTTGTATTCAAAATGTACAAGGTACAGCAGCTATTGGTTTTTCATTCCTAAGAGAGTTCAAAAAGGGGTGAGGATCCTCAAGGGTGGGGAGATTTTTTTGATAGATGTGTGTGTGAGCTTGATCTTCCAGTGGAATCATCAGGAACTAAAGTGCACTTTGAGGCAGGCTGTTGCAAAGGAAATAGGTGCCTGGTCTTTGCTAACCCAAATGAAACCTTTCCCTTTTGGTGCAGAGATAAAAGTCAGGGTTTCATTCCAACACTCAGCTATCAGGAATGTGCCTTTCAGGACTGATAAGTGATGGTTTCTACACACAGCATACTGCAGGATGGTTTAGCTCACACTCTTTTAACTCCCATGGCTTTGAATCAATAATGAAGCACTCGCAAATTGTTCCACAAAACTGCACTGGGGTGAGAATTATGGAAAAACCTGGACAGTGTTCAAAAAACTGGCTTTGCAAAGCAGCCGATACAACAAATATAGTGTATTTTAAGAGAGAAAGAAAGGGGTGGGGGAGGAAAGAGGAAGAAAAAGGCTTTCAAAACATATCAAATGAAGCTTGTTTGACAATAATCGCTGCAGGTGGGGAAGCTGATTTTAAGTGTGAAAATATTTAACATTTTATTGCACACAAATGCTTTCCTAAAGCAGTCGTTCGTGCGGAGTGAGTGCGCACGCGTGTGCACATGCAGCAAACAGAAATCTATTGAGTTCCACCAGACCAGACGTCTGCATTCTGGAGGGCTCATTGCAGCCAATAAATTTGACTAAAACTTTTTTTTTTAATTTTATGAATTCAGCTATAAAAGCTAATCCTCCTTTCTAGACTTAGCATAATTACAAGACACTGTTCTGAGTGCCAAAAATGTCAACTGAAGGTTGCAAACATGCGCACATTTAAGCAGAACCATATGTTAGGACGCAAGGCAAGACCTGAAGTAAGTGAATCAGTTTACCTTTTTCTGAAGAGTCAATTTATAATGCAACTTTAGGTCTAAGAAATAATAATACAGTCAGTGATAAATTACATTGCTCAATCATTTATTAATAAGCTTCATTGGAAAGAAAGATTTTATCGGTGCTCAAAATTCACCAAGTTACAAAATCACAGATGTTCGAGGTTCTGGAGCCAGAAACCTACAATTAATGAACTCTCATTAATACTTAATCAACTTGTGATATTTTGATCCTGTGAGAGAATTGATGGCCAATAAAAATAAACTCAAGATGTCTTTCTATCTAGGAAAAAGAAAAAGTTATAAACTCAGGAATGCACACAGTAACCATGATGCAGTAACTAAGGTTAAGCAGCTGGAGGCTAAATGTTAAATTTTTTTTGGTACAGGATGGATTTATTCTGTCACCTAGGCAATTTCAGAGCCTTACTTTGGAGGATTTATATAAGCATTCAGACTTAGCAGATATATTCACGTGCAATACATTAACTATGCAAAACTGCTTTCCAGGCTCTTCTGGATTAGGGTCTTACAAACAGACTTCTCTGGAAATGAAATCCGTAAAAAAAAAAAAGACCTGTTCCTCTCTGAATGTTATTCTACTGCACTTCTTTGGAATCTACTTAAACACATATGGCATTTGGAATTATATCACATGCATTTCTGTGTAAGAATGTCCTGGGTTTCTAACCCCTCAGTAACGACAAAAAGGGAAATGCAAGTGGGTTTTGGACTTGAACTAGGAACACGAAATTTCTTGCAGTACATCAAGGCAATGATCCATCTGGTCTACTGTTCTTTCTCAAAGGTGGCCGGCATCACATTCTTCAGGGAAAATCATACCAATAGGTAGAATCAACAGTTACCAAAAACCCCCAAAGAACAAATGTATTTTTAAATCAAGTAAATTTACGCCCTTAACCTATTGGGAAATTCTAAGCCATATATTGTAAACATGCAGAATTTCACCACTTTTATAATTACCTAATATGATTTTAACCCCTCCCTTTTTTTTTTAATAAACCCTAAGACGTTTAGAGAAAGGCCTTATAGAAACAGATCCACAGGATGCCTGCAATACAAGGAAAACTAAATCCTTAATTCTCTTCCATGTGAGCTAGCCAAGAGATTCCCTAAGCATCCTCATATTTGAGGTAAATAGAAGTTTTGACACCACCGCATATAGAAGTATTGACACTACTGCATATTGTATTCTTATAATACATCATTAATTCAATGACTGGGTCTATTCCTTCCTTCCTTCCTTCCTTCCTTCCTTCCTTCCTTCCCNCCTCCCTGGTGGACATACCTGCTGATGTGATGGGCTTTAACCACTCTTGTTTCTCAAGCAGACTTTTCACCAATGTGACCACGGCAACAGCTGACTGTCCCTCAAACACACACAAGAAACTGGGGCTTGTGAGCAGCAGGATTTCTTGCTCTGTGATATCTCAGGGAAATGAGTCCAACATTAGCTCTGCCTGAGCTTCCACACAGAGTTGAACAGCTGAAATGTCCTGGGTACAGGTTATAAAAGTGGGAGATTAATATTTTCTTTCATTCTGATAAAGGGAGGTGGCAAAGGCTACCTTTGAAATCGAATTAGAAGATGGTGTTTGACTATTAGTCTACAAAAATTAAAATAAATTTTATTAATTTTATGATAAACTGTATCAATTTCAAGTGTTCATGGATAGGGTCAGGGAATTTTATCAAGATGTTGACCTTGGCATACTTTATTAAATTGAAAACTCATTTTCCAGGTGCCTCTAATAAATGAAGGGAAAACTTGTTTTGAATAACTGCACATATGGAAGTTTGTGACCTGTAAGAGTTTGAGAAACAGAGAGCAAGAGATGAATCTTACAATTTTTACTAACTTGGACATAATTCTGAATATGCTCTAGAATCAAACAATTGAATTAAATTATTGAAATAAAGAACTGACAGACTGCATAAAGCTCTGTATATGACTACTACCATGCCATTCCTGAGGTGCTATATCATCTCTGAAGTAAAAGCCAAATGCAGTCAATGATATGAATGCCACCACAGCAGAGGGGAAATCAACTCCTTTAACTTTACTCCAGCTTTGTGTCATCAGTCCATTGCCCACCATTAAGGGGGGGCTGGCTGCCACTGCATAGGTGTGGTTCCAGAAATCTTTCTGTGATTTGTCTGCATGTACCTGTATAGAAATCTAGAGCAGTCCCATTTAACAGGGAGGGGAAATCTGCCTGGAAAGGTGACAGTTCTTTGCCATAGCTTAGAGAAACCTCAGCTGGGTGAAGCAGAGGCTGAGCACAGATTGCAGCCACAGCTCCTCACAGTGTTTCCCCCATATGTATGAGGGGAATTTGCCCTGCTGCCCTTCTGGGCGACCTCAGGATGGAAATGCACCTACCATTAATGGATATAATGAAAGGGGTAATAAGAAACTGCATCATGTCTTTACAAGTAAAACATACTGGACTAGCATGTATTTACTATAGAAAATAAGCAGGTGTGTCAACAGCAAAGGCCCTGGAAACAATATGCAAGATAACATCATAAGGCACCTCAAACAGTCCCTTTTTGCATCAAATGGACTAGGTGAACAAGATGATTATTCAGCTAGACTATTGCCTCTTGCAGTTGAACCTCTGTTATCAGGCGAGATCCTGGTGTATTTGTCAGTATAACTGGTAGAGCTTCAAATCTATTTTGCAGTACCCTCTGGAGTGCCTCCAACGAATATGAACCATTCTGATGTTTTACAACAGTGCAGCAGCTTGTCAGTGCTTTTGTTTCTGAACAGTGTGAGAGAAGTGCCAAATGATGCTATTGTAAAATATAAGAGTGCTTCAGCATGTTGGGGAACACGAAGTGGCTGTCGATGTGACATTGATTAATGACTGTGAAGTGTTAAAATGAGATATTGCACAGGGAATCTTGTATTTTGCATCAATCCAAGCAAAAAATTATGCCTTTAAGGGTAATCCCAAATTCCAATCAGGTCCAAAAAAATGGCATCATGTTTAGTTGGTTGTCTGGTACTTTGTTAACTAATTCTGACCTGGTTATTACAAAAGAAAAAGAAATTAACAAACTAGAGGAAAGAAAGACAAAAGGGCCCATTGGCTTGGAGATAGAAACAGAAGTCACTGCTCATGTGACACACTTGGGATTTTGCGTTTAAGTGAGCTACATATTTTTTTCTATCTGTGGTCTAATTTTCCAAATTAGGGCTCTAAAATTTTATTCACCCACTATACAAACAAAATGTAATGACACATTATCTAATGTTTGTATGGCTCTGGGAATATACCACATATGATTATATTTGTCAAAACATAAACCAGAGATAAATGAACCCAACGGCACTTTTAAAACTCAAGACTAGAGACGGAAACAGAGAACAAGGGATGGAAAACCAGAACATTTTATCTGATGCATGTAAGATTTTTAAATATACACAAAATAGCAACATGTACTTTCAAAGCAGTCTGAAATTTACATACTTTAAAGATATTGAAAAACAAGTTTCTTTTCATTCCAAAATGCATTAAAAAGAACAACACAAAACCAACTGTTGAAAATGCTGGTTCAGTATAGAAACAGTTCATTTCAGTAAGATATTTTTTCGATACCATTTCTTTATTTTGTTTTGAATATTTGAATATCATGCATTTTACAGTGTATAAGTGACATCTCAAAACATTTACAACAAGTATCATACTTTAAAACTCTCAACAAACTAATCAAAATTTTCAAATAGCTGCACGTTATTTAATTTTTGCATTTTGGCATCATTGTAATGAAATGAGAATATAAAATTAATTTTTTGCTTTGTTCCATTGAATGTTATATTGACATAGAAGCCTCCTTATTATATGATCATTATGCAATTTCCATGCACAGCAACAGTCACCAACAAAAGGCTGCTAGGTACTGCACATACAGGCACACCTTATTCCAAGAATGTGGCAAACTAGGAAAGTAGCAAAATATGAGAAAAGCAAACACCACTGTCCCCCTTCCTTATGTGTAAACTAAAATTAATGTATTATTAAATTGTTTCACTGAGAACCCTCAGAAATTTTGTGCCAGAACTGAGAACTTACATTACGTCTCAGCTGAAAACCTTCTAAAACTTTTTCTTCTACAGAGGAAATATGCAAGTGTAAGATCTATTTAAGTATCATGAATTGGTGTGGGTTTAGGTTTGCTGCAGAAAGCACAAGGCTTACATGGAATTATCCCTCTCTGCACTGTGGTATTATTTATAAGTGGAAATTATTTAGTAGGTGCCCAGTTGAAGCTACAGCCATTTATTTATGCTTTTAAAAAAAGTTAATGTAATTAATCTGACTGCAGTCTGACAGATCTGTGAAACCTGGAATTCAATAATTATCATTATCATCAAGAATTAGACATAATAGTAGTTACCAAGTTTTCATTTCTGATTCAGCTTTTCTTCTGATCTTTCTAACTTAAAAGATAAAATGCACAGGTCTGAGAATTTTAGGAGGGATTTTTTTATAGGCAAATAAGCATATCTCAGTTCAAGAGGAATGATTTAGTTAGCAAATGTGTTTGTGGGAGCAATAAATAAGTGTATAAGGCGAACAACTTCTAATGATTAGTGAAATATAAACTCCTACTTACTGTGCAAGTTAAGCATATTAATTTTCTTCCTCAGCTTGCTTAGTTGTTGAACATGCTATTCAGAACAGTAAAAAGTTTTAGAAAAAAATGTTTATAACATTAAAAGCTTCATAACCCCCAGAGCCTATCACTGGATTCAATAAAACTGTGAAGTTAATTTAGATGATGTGAATAATAAAAAGATGACTAATTTGAAAATCTCTGCTGAGATGAGAAACAACATAAATTATTTGGCATGAGTTAATTTAGGAAAAAAAAAATACTTCCCACAAACATTTGGATAGTAAAATATGAACTAAACCATCACATTTCTGAAAGACATTTTTAGAATACAGAGAAAAAGTAGTAATGGTATCATAGATGAACTAAGACAAGTCTTTTGCAGAATAGCTTCTCAGCTATGAGCTGAGAAGAAATTGGATCATATATGTACCACAAAACTAGTTGTTATGTTGGACCTCAGCAGCACAGGTTAAATTAAAGGTGCAAAAGAATTTTGGAAAAGAAATGCTTTGTATTTCCTAAGAAAATGAAACAAATAATTTCTTTCTTGCCTTCTGAACTTAAAACTCTGGCAAGGATGATGCAGTCAGCTGATGATGAGGAGCTCTTGCAATAGAATCATAGAATCACAGAATAATCTGGGAAGGAACCCACAAGGATCATTGAAGTCCAGCCCCTGGCCCTGCCCAGGACAGCCCCAAGAACCACACCATGGGCCTGAGAGCATTGTCCAAATGGACAAATAAATCCAAAGCGTTCTGGTAATTACCAAGGTCATTCCTATTCAGTTGTCAGTTTTGACCTGTGCTACCCAAGGGTCGGTGATCATTCCCAATATCTTATCTGAACACAATGATCCCTGGTCCCTTCTCATTTACTTTTGTGGGGAAAGCCTGAGAGGAACAGAAGAGATATGGTGAAACCTAAGTGGTTTCAAAAGTTAGAGACAGACAAAAATGGCTAATGTAGGAGAAGCAACAGAGAGGTGAAGGTGAGGAAATGAGGCCCAGAAACAAACGTGGGGGAGATTTCAGAGAAGAAATATTGGAACACAAAGGAAAACAGATGAAGATTTTGGAGGATTAAAATGATACATTTCCCTCTCCTTGGTTTCTGTAAGTTCCACCATATACAAGGTGGGATGATATGACTCTAAGGATTTATGCTGTACAGTCTACTGCTTTCAATGAGTACTGCTTTGTTAAGAAAATATGTTGACCCTGGAACAACACAGAGAAATGGCAATAAGTCATTTTAAAAACCTCTCTGCTGAGAACCAGTTGAACTGAATGGATTACCTTGGACTTGATCTTAAAAATGTTCATAAAAAATCCCACAGCTATTAATAAAAAAATAGCCTGAATTTTGCTTTCTATGGGCAAAATGCTGAGAGCTGTGCTGCAAATGAAAGAAGATGATGTTCACACATGTGCTGTGTCTGCACACTGTGTTTTAGCAGCGGCACCTGAAGCAAATGAGAGTTTGGGTCCAGCGCAGAGAGTCTCTTTTGTAGCTAGCTACAGAAGTATTGGCAGCAGGGACCATAGCAGATATCTAGCTCCGCTATCAGAGCATTCACTCTCATTAGTAATGAACTGCCTAAAAATGTATTTGGTTTCATTGAGTTTGAAAGACCACAAAACATTACAAAGTCCTAAAAAAAAAACCCATAAATTTGAATCAGTCTGAAATGTAATTTACTTTTTCTGCCAATTCACTACTAAAATCACAAGCTGAAATTTGATGGATTGACAGATTTGTTCCCACAAGTCATTTCTGCCCATGGCTTCAGAAGTATTAGTAGTTCTTAGCCAATCAAACAACCTGTAATAATTGTTTCTGTTTCAGATCTGGTTTAGTTTTTACTTCTCTTGAATAGCTGCATTTGCAGTAAAGTCTTTTCTACTCAACAACTACTTCTTGGCAAACAGGATCTTTGTTTCCTTGCTATTATTATTTTCTTTATTTAAAATCTGATTTTGAATTCCAAATTTTGAATTCCATTTTAACCGGGAACTTCCATTTTGAATTTAAAGTTAGTGTTAGTGTGTAGATGCTCCTCTTCACATTATATGTTGTAAATACATAGAATAATCTTCTTTTAAACTATTTCCATTAAAAAGTAGTGATGCCTAAAGAGGCCAACCTAGAAACAGACACTAGACAGGAGTAAGGGAATAAAGGTGGATATTTATTTGAAAGGCCTTCAGAGGTACACCCTGGGCAGGTCAAAGGCTACACCCAAGATGGACCTCGAGTCACGAGTTCTTCACACTTTCATAGGTTTGGTCCATTTGCATATCAGCATAATTTCACCAATTAAACTTTAGCTAATGATGTAATTTCCCCTCAGCTTGCCCCCCTTCTCAAGATGCTGGTTTACACATTTTGGGCCTAGGACAGGCTGGGTGTCCTTGGAGAGCAAGCCTGGAGAGGCTTTGTTATGTCTGTCTTAGCATGAGAGAACAGCAACTGATAGGCTACAAGACACTTTAGAGTTACATACTAGGAATACAGAATCTGAAAAATATAAAAACTAAAACGTAAGGCGTCACCATGATACCTTTTAAAAGGCAAAATGGCATAGATCTGGTTGTATCATCTGAAATGGGTCTGAATTACATCCTCCACCCATACTCTCAAAGTACAGACCACTTGTGTAAAAGCACCTCCCTTTTGGCGGTGGTCACCACCTTGGTGGGGCAACCTCTGCCACTGAGCTGATGTAGCTGAAAGAACCATGTGTGCTGCTGCCCTTGGTGGCTGCAGTGCCAGCCTCACACCGAGGAGCTGTCACTCATGTACTGACCGATCTTTGAATCACAGAATCATTTACATTTTAAAAGAGTTCTAGGATCATTGAGTCCAACCATTAACCTAACGCTGCCAAGCCCACCAAGGCCACGCCATGTCCCTAAGTGCAGCACCTGTACCTCTTTTAAATAGGTACAGGGATGGTGACTCAACCACTTCTCTGGAGAAGTGCCAGTTTGCCCAGGTCCTTCAGCAGAGGGAGATTTTCAACCCATTCTACATCACCTGTCAAAACAGCGTAGGAATTAAAAGATCAAAACAAATGATCAAAACAGAAGAGAAATGTTTGCTTGCTGTTGTACATCTGCTCCTCTGCCAGGTAAGACCTGTGTTTTCTCAAAGACAAGAAACAAATGTTTTCTGTCTCCATATGTCCTTCAAAACTTGAAAATTTTCATTTGATTATGTTCAAGTTTCACAACAATTCTAAAGTGAAACTCTGATGAATGAAACTGGACTTTAGAATAATTTCAACTGCTAAAAGTTCCTCATCACAAAGTCTCCAGTTGTCTCTAAGATGGTGTTTCTCTTGATATCTGATTGTGCCAGAAGAGGGTTTTGAATTTTCTTGATGCATAGAAAATCTTCCTTTCCCTGGTTTATAGTCATCATCTTCTTTTTCTTCCATAAGTTTTTTGTTTCGTTTCTTTTTTTGGGGGGAATGCACACACAAAAAATGTTGATAAATGTTGAGAAACAGCAAACATTTCTTATGTTTATCTATGTTTAAAAACATTTATGCATGTTTTATGATTCAAAAATGTTAGAGGCAATGGAGAAGCCCTCATAACTTCAGCGGGCCTTGGCTCGGTGCCATGGCTTGCTTGTGTAAGCACAAGTTCATGCTACTTGTCCCCATTTTGACCTCAGATAGGAAAGAGACTATTCGTGGGGTGCTGTAGACACTATGGGCATTGCAGCTGAAGTGTGAAGTGAGTCTGAACCATGTTCACGAACAAATGATTCTTAGAGAAGGAGAAATACCTGAGAAGAAAGGACTATCAGAGCTAGAGCTAGAATAAATGTATTTTTAATGAGAGAAAGGGGGAAGGGAGGCACCAAGGGCAGTAGCAACAGTCAGGGAGATGAAAAAGATGCTAATGTTTTGTTGGAGTGGAGGAGGTTTCTGTTTGGTGCAGTGGTTCAACACTCAGACTGAATGGGATCAGCAGGGAGAGAGGAGCCCTGCTCAGCTGGCTGGTAGAGGAGAGGACTCTTACAAATCCCTTCCTGCTACAGCACTCTGTAGTAGAGGCAAGACTGACCTTTCAACAGAGAGAAAGCCCTGCTTAGTTTTACCCTGAAAAACTCTCCAAAACCAGAGTTTTGATTCTATATGTCCAGTTTAGGAATAACAGAAAAATGGGAAGAGAGACATAAGGACTGTATTATTTCAGGTATGTTCTGTGGAGTTTATAATAGATTATTATTTATGATTTTTCAACACCCAAATACATACTGATGGTTTCCTGCACAAATAAAGAAAATACAGTTTTGAAAACAGCCTCTATCTTGCGCTTCCTCAGCTAGACAGGGATTAAATATTAACTCCCTCAAATAGTGCTCCCCCCAGCCATTCTATTACGATTTAGTTACACCCCAAGTATGACTTTACATTTCCCTTGTTATGTGAAATTCTCACTCTGCAGATTCTATAAGCTATATTTGGCAATATAATTACTGTTGCCTTAAGCACTTTTTTCCCCACAGAATATTTCCTCCTCATTTATATTATTACATTCCAAGAGAGTTTTCAGGAGCCATAGTGAGTTTCCTTGTATTGCCTCCAAAAAAGTCTCACTTAGGCTACAGATTCTGGACTGTAATAGTGGCAAGCCACAGATGTTTCAGAATTGTGTTCAGGCAATATATAAGCATAATTATTATTGTTGTTGTTGTTGTTCCTATTGAGCCTCTTGGCTACAGTCAGGGACAAGGTTCTATTGTGTTAGACTCTGTTTTCACATGGAATAAAAGAGACAAGTATACAATCCCAGACTAATTAATTTAGGGACTAGTCCTAGCAGGTGCTGAGCAGTCACACTAGCTAGATGGAGCGTTAAGAACTACCTTACACAGCAACAGCAAAGACATGCCACCTACAGCAGCCTGGAGCTACCCAGTGCTCTCCTGTGCCAGTGGTATCTAGTGTGTGTTTGCACTACTAACAAGTTTAGCAAAGAGGAAACTGTTACTTTGTGAAGCTGTTCTTTGGTGCTTTATTTAATGGTAGATGACCATATCCTTGTGTGTCTGTCCAGGGCAAATATTCTGAGAGCATGCAGAGCCCTCCAAGAGGACATGACATCAGGCTGGGATGGGGGTTGCAAGCCCCAGGTGGTGTATTTACACTCTGTGCTTTCATCTCTCTCTGGAAAGATATGTGTGTCCTGTTGGCCACTTTCCTAAATTTGCATTTAACTTACTATATGAACAGTTGATACCCTTTTTCTTTGGCACTGGAATATCAAAATGATAAATGGTTGACAGTCAACTCTTTTATCTGTAAAAGAGACCCACATGGCTAACCAGTGTTTCCTGCTTAAGGAAAAATTAAAGAATGCTCTTCCTTGGTGTCATGTCTATGCTTTCCAACAAAGAAGGTCTCAGATTCACTTTTTGGCCCTAGATCAGCAACGTACTTGAAAATGTGCTTAACTTTAAGCACTTCCTCAAGTTCCATTGAAGTGTACTGTCAGCACTCAACAAATAATAAATCGTAACAACAATTGAAGCTAATCCACTTTCCTTTCAGAAAGCTACATGATAATGCCATAGAGCAAATATTATATGCAAAAAATATTTCTTTGTAAAGTCACTCAATGGTACTTCAGCAAGGGCTTAAGTGATTTGCTGAAACAGATTTTCAAATGAGTTTATATAATACAACAAGATCAAATTGCAATGTGTGTTTTTCAAAATGTCGTCCTGATCCTGAAAATTACTAGGTGAGTAATTTAATCAGTGTTTTCAGAGTGTAAGTGTAGGCTGCAGTAGAAGCCAGAAGGCAAAGGTGTCAAATCCCATTAACAAATACAATAAGTAGTATAGGTGATTATGGTAGCTTGCTGAGTACCTCCTGGGAGATGCTGACCTCGAGGGATTGAATGGTCTACACTTCCCAGAAGATACTTGCAGCAGCAGAACAAGAATAATACAAAGATGTATTCTAGTCACTAGTCAAATGGAAGTTTATTGTTTGTGAAGCTTGTAAGAAAAAAACTGCAGTTGCAGCTCTTTGCCTCAGTGGGAGCCCAAGTTCCCATTATGTTACAGTGCTGGAAGTCTGTCTGAATGGGCAAGTCTAGATTTTTTTCTCATTTTACATGGTCGGATGACATTTTTCAGAAACTCCTATACTAAATAACACCAGCATTCAGAAGTGGGCTAAATCAGCTCATCTTTTGCTCCTGCTGGTGCAGCTAAATGACTTACGGCTCCTAAGCTCACTGGTTGAAAACCAGACAATGAGGAAACACCCACAAACCTTGCGCTGTGGGGTAGAGTTCTGTTCATTCTCCAGTCCGAAGGACGCTGGAGCTGTGAAGCTCTCTCTGGGAGCGGACCCGAGGAGGGCTCTGGCTGCTGCCCGGGAAGGGCGGCGGCTGCGGGATGCGCATCCCCGGCGTCTGCGGAGGTGCTGCTCCGGGCACACGCGAAACAGAAACCTGCAAAGCACCATAACGAGAGGCTTTGTGACCTTGCGGGGTTATGTTTGCTGGGGAAAGCTTTTTTTGCTGAATTTCGAGCTGCACTTTTGCTGCACAAGACAAATTAGACCACATGTGGGGACTGGGGGGGCAGTGGGAGTGGGGGTTGAGCAGGAGAAGAAAGGGAGGGAGGAGGGACAGGAGTATGGCGGGGAGTGGGATAAAAATCAAACGCCGTTGTGGTTTTCTCACATAGTAATTATTTACTTTTAAACAACAATATGAAAAGCAAGCACAGCTGGAGGTTTGGCACTTCCAATAGTATTCAGGGGCCACTTTGGGTTCCTCTGCTCCCTGAGAGTATGTAGAAAACAAAGATGCAAAAAGGCCTGTGGGTAAAATGTCTCCTTGATCTCCAATCTCTCTCCCTGCAGCAGGCTAAGCACCGTCCCCGTACACACTCTGGGGCAGGGCTACCAGAAGCACAGCCCACTGTGGTTTGGGCAGGAAGGAGAGGCCACTGGGCTGCTGGCCCCACATGTCCACCAGCTGCATCAGCTGAAGTGACACAGTCACACTCACCTCCTGAAAATAAGGAAGCCTTGCTGGATTACTTTCAATTTCCAATAAGGCATTATAGACCCAAGCAATGTTAAACTACCTATTTTCCTCAGGACTCCACCGTGTTGGGGGCTGGCAGCCATTCCTAGCTCCAGAGTATAATCTGGGAATGCGGCTGCACCCTTCCTCCAAGTGTTAGGACACGCTTTGTCAGCTGTGTCCTAGCTCTGTCCCTTTATTTAGCATTTGAGCATTGTCTGATAGTTCCCAGGCACAGCTATGGATGCCCAAGAAAGGCTTTGGAGAAGGCAGGGTACCGTGGCAATCCAGAGAGGTTGCTGAGTGCGTGGTTAGAGCCCTGTCAGACCCACTGAGTACAGCACTGCAGGGTTAGGAAATAAAAGGAGAACAGATGATGAAAGAGCAGAGCTCAGCTTCTTTGCAGGAGCTGAATATGGAGATCCAGGGTATATTAGGAAGTATGAGTTATTCATAATTCATTGTTACTGAGGATAAGCCCTCAGGATACTTAGCTAATAAAAAATATATTATTTCAAAGATGTGATTTGCCACATTTTGTTGGGTTTCTATAAAGAAGCAAAAGCTAAACTGTACAGAAGATGGCACATTTTGGTTAATTCTGTTCTCTTGACCAAAGCTAGGAAGTCTGAACATTGTTTGAAGACTTGTATTCAGAGTTTTTACTATCAGCTAAAACCACTTTTTTTCCTTTGTATTTCCTCTCACAGAAGTTAAGATGTTGGGGCTGAAAAACAATATAGTAATTTTAAAATTTAAAAGAGCAGTTTGAAGAAGATGCCCTGTACTTAAAGACTCAATTAATTTTATTCTAAGAGAGTTTAGTTATCAACGACACACTGAAATCTCAGATGATCAAACAATAGATTCTTTGGCATAGTAGTGATGTCAGTATTTTAAAACGTAGTCACACTGAGTGAAATGAAATGATTTTCTGGAAAACATATACTTGAAACCCTACTGAAGTACTCTCTACTGAGGGTTCCTTCTTCTCTTCCTCTTCCCATTCCTTCTCCCAGCTTATCAAAATTGACACGACCTCCTGGAAGGGCTCATTGTCACTGAATATGTTTTTCTCTCACATGAAATCCAGTAAAAAATACCTGCTCATTATTAGGTGAAGAGAGTAGACTTTTTTGTGCCTATCAGAAGCAGCAACTTGAGCTTGTAGGAATTTCCCTCTAGCCTGGGTGCAATCCAGGGATCGAGGGGCAACTGCCTTGCAGTGTTGGCCCTGTGTATCTCTCTGCCCACTAGTTATTCATACATGTTTAGTTTTAACAAGTACTAAATTGGGAGATTCTAAAATATGATCCTCAGTCTACTTCAAAAGCCAGAAGAGCAGGGCAGGGCCAAAGGCTCTTATTGTTGCAGCAAAGCTTCCAGTCTCTTATCCTTACTTGTTACGGAAAAATCAGCACAGATTTAGATCTCCCAACCCGGCATTACAGGGTGGGAGGGATATTGTATGAACACAGATTCACTCTCAACACAATGAAATAGGATGAGACTTTAAGACAGAACTATCTTTTTATTCTGCATCTGTATAGTCCCTTGCACAGTGGGAGTCCCTGGCTGACTCCAAGCCCTACTGTTTTGTGAATAATATCAACAACAATAACCATTCCAGCTATTTCTAGCGGGAATGGGGAGTGTAATTGCCGGTTGCCCATTTGACAGCACAAAACTGTTTTGAAAAAAGCATAAGAAAAACCCAATACCCACAAAGCAAGAAGAATAAACTTGATTAAAATTAGCTTTACACCCTCCTGTATAGGTTCTTATCCATTGCTGGCTGCCTGTTCCTCCGCATGATTCCTCCATCTGTCTGACAGTTCCGCATTTACTTTCAGTCTTTATTAAGATTTTTTTCTAGTAAAATGCTTTAACACTTTTTTCAAGATGAAGTCTTAGAAGTAGGCATCTTTAGCAGATTTTTGTGCTGGTAGATCTCTGTATCATGCTGAGATATGATGAAGAGGCCAGTATTTAATTTACACAGGTGTATAGCTTAGCCAAGTGTGAACAAATACATTTTTATTTTATATGGATGGGTATGCATTAGCTTTGAATACATCTTTTATAATACCTAGATCTCTGGTGATTTCTATACTGTCTCATAAAACAAAGTGAAATATTTTATTTTGTTAACTTGTGCTGGAAATCTTATTTGCTACCCTTCACTCAAAGTCTTTAACTGCAAATGAGCAGCAATTGTGGAATTACCTTCCTGGGCCATTTTGGGGAGTTTTGGTCACTTGTGTGAGATGTTCTGTGCCCCCACCACAGACTCAGGCTGCAGTGTGTAGAAATGAAAACTAAATATTCACCTAATTCCTTTGATTCAAGGGAATTAGCTTACTTACCTGAGTAATTAATATGAATGTTTAATTAATAATTTTGCTTTCACATGAGTTTTTTTTAGTATACTTTTTTTCCTACAGGAAATTAAAAACTTAAGTAATATTTTCAGACAGAACCAAATGAGATTACTTTAAACCTATGCTTTCTCAAAGAGTCTGCTGTTTTAAGGGTCTCTCACTGACCTCTCATTGACTTTCTCCAATGTTATATTGTTATGTCTAATAGAAGATAAAGACAGATTAATAATAGCCAATGACTGGAGTACTGAGTCAGGACTGAAAATAGCAAGTGCCCTACACAGGTCATGTCATATACAGTGTATGCAAACTGCAGGGAGACAAAGAAGATTAGAGAGCTTAGATAATAAATAAAGAGGAAATGGATCCAGTCCTCTACTTTTAAGCTGGATTCATATAAAAACTCAAATGTACCAAAATTTGAAGGAAATCAGATATGGATAGTTGAAATAAAACCCAGATAGTTCAGGATGGGGTTCAGGGTTAGTTCAGAGAGAGTTCAGAGGAGTTTCCAAGAGCAAATTCCCTTTTCCCTTTAGTCAGAGGCTCCCAGTGTGGAACTCCTAGCAGAAAGGTCACCAGTCCAAGCTGGAGACCTGATGAATCTGGTGAAAACACAATTCACCTCGTTCATGAAGGTAATACCATTTTCTTTTAAAGAAGATGAACAAAGTGTCCGCATCACTGCCCTGAAATGTGCCTGGAGAAAACACAACATTATTCTTACAAATATTACTTATATGAGACTCACATTAAAACATGTGGCCTGCAATGCTTCCCAGCAACTCTCAGCAGCTAAGGTGCTCCTGTGGAAACCCTGCAGAGCTGCTGTGAGTTTGTGTGAGGGGCTGGCATTGACTCCCTGTCAGGAGGCAGGTTCAGGGTTGGTTAGCAAACCCCTGAGGTGAGCTGCCACCAGCACCCCAAAACTGCTTCTGTGCAGAGCACAACACCCTCATTTCCCCATTTCTGTATACAGCAGATGCACAGTGTCAGCTGTATTTCAGAGTTTGTCAGCTGGAGTTTCTCTGCCAAGAGGGCTCTAAGGAGAGTGCAGTGGTGTCTGCAGATGTGCCTGCAGTGACAGACCCATAGGCTGCTGGAGACTGAATACTAAAACGTGAATTATTTCCCCTGGTGGTTCTGGCACGTGTGTTTCAATGTCTGGAATACATACCACATTATTAGTAGTGCTCAGCTCTGTGTTTTAATGATCCTCTAGGAAACGAGGAAATGAGGGTGTGTGAGATAACCATAATTGTCCAAAGACAAAGGTACAAATTACAAAGGTATTTTGTTAATAGAGTGCAAGAAGGTCTAATTATAATGAAGGATAAATTCAATGCTGGGGTGTCAGACCTCTAGGAAATAGCAGGGGTTTGACTTCCCAAGAAAGAGTTTTGCTCAGTAGTTTCTGATTCTTATGCTTCCTTGGGTTGGTGCAGGAAGTGCAAGAACAAATCCCATTCATAAATAAAGGGATTTGTGTGCCTGCCTGCTTGCCTCCCCCCTTCCCTGCAGATACCCCTTTTTAAAAGTGTATTCTCCTAAGTTTAGCAAACATGAAAATAAATTGTTAAACTGTGGTTATTACCCAAGGATAAAAATGATGCATTGCTTCAAACAGGATTTCACTCAGCATTAATAATGACAACCTGTTTCATTATTAAAGGATATGAAAATGGACTGGGGAAAAAAAAAAAAGGTGGTTTCGGGTTTTTTTTCCCCTTAGTTATTGTAATTTTTTTCTCATTTTCTAAAATGCAAAAAGAAATAAGAAAATAAGGAAATGCATCTACCTTTGTGGAAGAGTTTCCACCAACTCACACTTTTGAAGGTTGTAACAAGGTGGGTGTTGGCCTCATCTCTGAGGCAACCACAGTAAGGACAAGAGGAAATGGCCTCAAGCTGTGCCTGGGGAGGTTCAGGGTGGACATCAGGAAGAATTTCTGCACTGAAAGGCTGGTCAAACATTGCAAAGCACTGTGCAGGAAACTGTGGAGACACTTTCCCTGAAACTCTTCAAGAAATGACTGGACATGGCACTCACTGCTATGGTTTAGTTTACAAGGTGGTGGTCAGTCAAAGGTTGCATTAGATGATCTTGAAGGTCTTTTTTAAAGATTTTATGATTCCTTCTATCCAAAATAACGAAGTCAGTCTATTTTTCACAAAATTGTCAAACTAACTTGAATTCATTTTAGGGATCTTAAACAAGTCCATCAATGACTAAAATACCTACATATTGACCACAAAATCCAAAGGTAAATTAGGCCAAATATTGTGTTTTACTGTGTAAGTCATTAACAATGTTACTCAAAATGATGCTGGAGCTCTGCAGAAACCTCGTATGTAACAACAAGAGCTAATGTCTGCTGAGAGATAAGAGTTTTAATAATACCTAGACAATTCAGGTCTCCTATTCTTACTTTTTTCAGCGATGAAGTACCATCCTAACCATTACAACTGCTTTAAAAATACTGACCAGAATGCAAGTAGTTGAGTTCAACTCTGTAGGTGAGGGCAGCAGGATCTGGTGTATAACTTACAGGGCTCTGATCCAGGAAAGGGGATAAACAAGTGCTTAAATCCATTGCTTTTCAGGAAAGAATTTCGGCACATGCTAGATTTTAAGCATATGCCTAAAGCTGAAGTCAAGCATATGGTTAAATGTTTTCCTGAATGGAGGCTTTCCCGATTGAAGGCTTTATAGGGCAACGTATGGCATTTTTGAGGAAACCTAAAATATTCTCACTCTTCCCAGAAAGACAGAGAAACGGTACAAATCTTTTTTGAAATACCTGCTTTATCGAATTCTATCAAGGAAGGATATATTTGGATTTATTGAATTCTATCAAGGTTTAACATAAAACCTATGAAGTGCAAGAACAACAAAAACAAAATATTAATGTCGTAGTCTCATTCAATAAGCAGACACAGATCTCTAGAATTTTCAAAGAAGATAAATTAGTCCCTAATGCACTCATCAAAGAGAACAGCAATGTTACCTAGTATGTTTTGTATTAGCCTTTCACTTTATCTCCTTTACTAGAGCTTTTTCTTCTTACCTTTTTTTATGTTTGGTGAGAAAATAGGTCATGACTGCAGTCAGGGTGCACATAAGGCATGTAAGTCATAAATCTCCCTACTGCAAGCTGTTTTCCATTCTGTTCTCAATTTATTTCTATTTTGTTAATAATAACCTCGCAGCCTAATTCAGCAAAATAATGTGGTGCTCTGCTGTGACCAGCCTTGCACAGATGCATGTGAAGAGCTTCTGAGGAAGTGGAAGGAGCCTTTCCTTCCAGCCTCTTCCAGCTGTGGTGCCTTTGGCTAGCCCGGGCTTACTCAGGAGCAGGCTGAGCCACGTACACGGGTGCTCCTGAGTGCAGGTCAGGCTGTAGCTCATGCCCTACTGACCAAACATTGTAACCAAATCAGTCATCCTCCAAAAATCTCCCTGATGGAGGGGGATAGGGAAGAAGGGACAGGGCATTCTTCCTTTTTTCTGACTCACAAATGTTTTGGGCATGGCTCTCATATGTTCTAACCCAGAAAGTTTGGTTACTGTTAGCATATTTACATGCTGTTAGGTTCCCTTTTAAGTTGAGTTCTATTCAGATAATAACAACAACTTGTTTCCAAGCCTTTGTTGAAGAAAACAGACATCTCTTCAGGTGTCAGTCCCACTGGATTGTTCAAGAGAGCAGAGGTTTGTTATATGTATTTTGTTCATTACCGCTCCAACTAGCAAAAGGATGCTGTAAGTTACAAGTCAGATACCTCACTTCCAGTTTGGCTCTTTCATTCATCCCAACTCAAGACAAAAAGTACCACTGAGGAGAGCAGAGAGCTTCTCTAATTATCATCATAGCACAAAAATAACAAGATATTTAATATTATTACTAAAAAAACTTTTTTACTTGGTCCTTGCATATTTCAGCTGAGTCTTTCTTTAAAACTGGTTCTTCAGGCTGCCTCTCACATTATGCATTTGGTGTCTCTTTTCTTTGTCCCCCTTAGGAGATCTGTGGGGGTCCTGGGGAGCCCGAGGGACTCAGAGCCAAAGATGACTTAGGGTGCTGTGGGTGGAGGAGTCGGAGAGGACAGATTTGCATCATGTTTCTGTACTATGCCTTTCAGGACATATCTGTATAATAATGAAGTTTTCCCTATCCCTTGAAATGTATCAAGATGAAAAGTAAATCCTAAATCCTGACTGTTGTAAAATCAAGGCCCACTATGAAAATGAGAACTGTTACCTCAATAAAGACAAATCAGGTCTGTTGTGACAGAGGCATCCGAGTTATTGAATATACAGATTTAAATCAACATCTCAATAGAAAAAAAAGGGGGTTGAAACAATTTCCTCTGAAACTTCTTACCAAAATAATGATTATATTGGGGCAGGATGTCCATTTTGAGGGTTTTGGACAGAACTCCCCATCTAGACTGGAAAAGCATTCCCAATAAAAATGTTTTAGAAATGGATATATTCCTATGAAAACCTCTGGGTTTCTCTCCCCATTAACATTTTCTGATGAAAACAGGAAAACATTTAATCAAAAAAACATCCTGTCAGTTTCAGCTGATAATTAACATCAATAAATTAATGTTCATCCCTCTCTAGCATCCCTCTACCACCTCAATGTCTGCAGAAAATAACACTGCTTGCAGATGAAGTGTAAGAACACAAAATATCCTCAGCAGTATGTCCTCTCTTCCTTTAGTGTGTCCAGAAGTAAATTTGCTGTAATTTCTGATCACCTTTTCGCTCGCCTTCTCTTACTTCTGTTCTCTGAGCTCCCTCAGGCAGTGGTAGGGATGCAGTAACACCCGGGGTACCTTTTCTTTGTGGAAGTGAGAACTATAGCAGGAAGTGCAGACCCAAGGCCAGAGAATAAAGAGGAAGACCCCAAAGATCATTGTCACTGTCGTCCTTCCTCTGCCAGCACTGACTCATGGGAAAAGGCACTGCTCTTCCTTTCTTTTCTCTCTCTGAACTGTGGGCCAGCCCTCTTGATGTAAATGACAGACTTTGTCTTTGCTATTTGTTTTTTTTTCCTAGTGTTCGACTTCTGTCCATCTCTACCTGCTTTGCTCCAGCTTGGGGTAGCTGATTATGCTAAAATGGGGCAGGTCAAGTCACTTAGAGATGAGGAATAGGGGAAAAGGAGACTGTGAGGACAGGAAAGGAAAGGGAAAAACACCACTAAGACAAATACCATAAAACAAAACAAAACAGCTGGGGTGACTTCACGGTCATCCTGGGGTCAGAAGGACAGAGATGTTATCAGAGCAAGGAACAATCTGAGGAAAATGGAAGCAAGGCAGAAAGAGTCAGAGAAAAGTGCACTGAGAGGGCTGTGACAGGGAGGAAAGGTAGGCAGAAAAGAGAATTAGGCAAGGAAGGAGATATGCAATTGAGGGAGGCTGCTGGGGGGGCAGGCAAACCTTGGTGGTCCCGGGATGATCTATCCAAAACTGTGGGGAGGCAAAGTGAGGGATGTGCATGAAGAGAAACTGGTAGAGTAAGGAAACGTCTAATGCTTTTCTGTTCCTCTCCAGCCTGTAAACAACCTTCTCTACTGCTACCCAGCCCTTCAGTACTCTTTATTACTGGTATAAATAATGTTCAAACCAAAATGGGGAGGAGATGACTTTGAAACTAAATATGGCATATTTCTCACAAGAGGGATTCTTCCTGGGAGGTGAAGAAAAGGAGGGGGCTGGGGGGGGTGGGGGCGGCGCTAGGAAGACTCTGTAAAAGGAAAACAGTTACAACAGACAAAGAGTAAATATTAAGGGGGAACAGATAAAGATAAAGGGAAGATGAAACAGATAAAAGTGATGGATGAGAGGAAGAAAGGAAATAGAAGGAGCCAAAATTATGACAACAAAGGAAAAGAACAAAGAAAAGGAAGCAGAGAGGAGAAAAACACACATCCAATGGAATACCTGGAGTTCTTAATGATTCATGTATTTTCTTTTACTGAGAATAAATTTGTGCTGCACTTGAAGAGTAGATTGAGTCACCCTTTACACCTTTTCAGAGCAAGATGTCAAATTTGAGCTTTTTAGGGTTAAAGTGCTCAAACTGATTAAGATCCATTCTCAACAGGGTATGCCATGTCCCAGCCACAAAATTAATATTTTCCTCCACTTCAGTGTACATAAGAAGTCATTAAAATGAGCGGAAGGAAACAAGTCTGCACTCAGTTATACCTTTGTTTTTCAATTTGAACTGTGAAATAATTAATACAACGATAATATTTCACAGGTATAACTAGATTTGAGAATTTGAGGGACTCTAACCAGATTTACATTTGACTATTTCTCAATAAGCAGAAGGTAAAAAAAAAAAAAAAAAAAAAAAAAAAAAAAAAAAAAAAAAAAAGAAAAAAGAAAAAAAGAAAGAAAGAAAAGGAATTTATTATGTGGTATCTTCAGCTATCTATATTGCCCATGGCATGGCAATTCGTCATGAACAATGCATTCAGACTTTATAACCCAAATATTCTGCAAACAAATAACACCTTAAAACAGCAAACCAAACAATAGAACAAGCATTATTGTGTCCCTTCCTTTTCACCAGTAGACACAGCAAAGGAGACATAGGAGGAAATCAACTGTAAATGGCATCTTCAGTAATGAAGGGAAAAGCTGGATATCCACAAGTCTGTTTCCTAGGCAACTGAATGGAGGGACAATCAGAATCTCTCAATTGCACCCCATTATAGATATTTTCTACACAGACCAGTAAAAGGAAGAAAAAGGTGATTGGAAAATCTTCAGCAAAAATCATCTTGGAGCACTTTGAAAGCACGGGGGAAGTGAACAGATAACATATAAAATGGCTGCATATGTGTAGCTCCTGATTGCAATCATCTTCAGAGCTGTAAGAAGAGGGATGACAGGAAAATCATGCATTTAAAAAAAGGTCCCAGATTTCATCCCTGACTCTCAGGATGGGGCTGCCCTGACAATTATATTTTATAGGAATATCTCACAAATGGACCTTGACACTGCGTATGGAGGGATTATTCTGAAATATACATTGTAAATTCACTCTCTGCATTGTACTTTGGCACCCCACCAACGTAAGAGTCCAAGATTGTTAATGTGACCTGATGAACCAGAGCTGTTGTTGATCCAGTAATATCACTTCTCTGAATAATTTATAGAATGCACAAACTTAGGCGAATGAAATAAGCATATGCCAAGGGAGTTCACTTTTTTCTGCACTGTCTAATCTCTTAGTACCAAAAGTAACAGTACATGCTTTATTCAGGAACATACTGGGGAAAATAAATAGACACGCAAGTACTTCGAGGATAAAAATATTACAAGGTATCAAAACTAGACAGATAAATGAATGAATCTAGATGAGCCATATGGACTTATTGCATCTCTAAATGTTGCAATACTAAATATTACAGCTATCCTGGCCATCCAAGGAAATGTTCTGGGTAAAGCCCAGCTAAGGAAAGCTTAAATTACTTATTACTATGTATGCCTTCACTCTTCTTTTCTGCCCTGTCCCAGCATATTTTCTTTTTTCACTTCTTCATTTTTTGTCTGTTTTCTTGTGTTGTTAGCTTTTTTTTTTCTCTCTTTGTGTTGTTTGTTTTTTTTTTTTTTTTTTTTTTTTTTTTTTTTTTTTTTTTTTCCAGGGGTCCAATA
>VWZT01013953.1:659654-709802 GCA_013397055.1 Pachycephala philippinensis | reverse complement strand
AGCAGAGGGGCAGAATCCCCTCCCTCACCTGCTGCCCACGGTGCCTTTGATGCAGCCCAGGACACGTTTGGCTCTCCAGGCTGCAAGGGCACACGGCTGGGTCACGTCCCTCAGCCTCTCACCCACCAGCACCCCCAAGTCCTTCTCAGCAGAGCTGCTCTGGCTCTGTTCATCCCCAGCCTGTGTTGATACCGGGGGTTGCCCTGACCCAGGTGCAGCACCTTGCCTTTGGTCTTGTTAAACCTCATGAGATTCCCATGGGCCACTTCTCGAGCTTGTCCAGGTCCCTCTGGATGGCATCCTGTCCTTCAGGTGTGTCACTGCACCACTCAGCTTGGTGTCATCTGCAAATTTGCTGAGGGTGCACTCAATCCTTCTGTCTATGAAGTCTTCATTTTAACACAGACAGAAGTGCACCAAGCCAAAATACACCCTAACAAATAACCTGCCAAATCTTTCCTCACTTAATGTGTTCTAAGAAAAGAAAAATTCATAAACAGAAACATTATATTTCCTGATTTGGGCTGTGAGACAAAATACATCTTTCACACTGCATCAAGTATTAGCAAAGTACAGAAAAACCATTGTCAATCCTGACTGAGTTCCTTTATCGGGGATTGCAACTAGTCCAGCACAATAAAAGGGCAGAGATGGGAGAGAAACACTATCAGAGAGGGCTTCTGGACAGCGATAGGAATAAATTTTTTTTCTGGAATTTCAGGACTTTATATATTTGTGCCCATTTCTGGTCTAATCTCATTTCTCACGGAGGAATGGTCTATTTGGTGAGGGACCAGATTAAACCTCTTTACACTCTTCTTGCCTCAAGCTCTTCAGTTTCAGAGGAGGTATATTTTGGTTCGTTTCCGGCGGATTTTTTTGTTACTCTGTAATTGACTGGTCTGCTTTACTGGGTGGAGTTCAAAATATTCATATCTATTGAAAATTTTATGAGAAGATTGGGATGGCAAGTGTAGAACACAAAGTTGTGTAGGCAAAACTTATTAAAAAAATATGCAGGAAGAATTTGGAAGGAAACAAGAGACAAAATGTTTGGGAAATATTATATATGGGCAGTAGCTGCATGCATCCTTTTGATGTGGGGAATGGGAAAACTTTTTTAAAAGTATCAGTTTTTATCCATACCTAGAACGAAACACCAGTTTTGACAAATCATTTGACACTATTATTTTCTCTGCGATGGAAAGTCCATTAGATAGATAAATAGATGAATTCTGGCAAAATAAGTATCTTCTGAAATAAGTAAAAAAACACAACAGAACCTTTGTGTAAGAAAATTTTAGTCTGAAAAAATACTCTGAAACCTAGGTACTCAACTGTAGGATTGAAGCTCAGCTTATATGCAAACCTTCCACTACTTTGTATCTTCAGGACTAAAAAAAACCAAACACCCCTCTTATTTAATCTGAAACAGGTGGTAGAAAACTAGCATTTGGGCAGCAGTTCTATCAGCAGCAACATCACATTATACACTAAAAACAGACAAAAGCAACTGATTGAACCAAACCTGAAACTCTCCACCCACAGGTAGACAGTCCTCTTGAGTTCTCTGAAACTGCAAAATCCTCTGTATTTAATTATCTTCTCTCAGCCACTGCTATCTTAGTTTCTTTTTCATCTTGTCTAACAATCCCAGATGTGTTTCTATTTAGCAGTTTGATATAGTTTTACAGCACCACTATGCCAGTGTTGGTACAGCTTATACATGTTAGTGGTATCCCCCAAAAAACTGTCCCCTTCGTCCTCCCTGAGAGAAAATTCATGCTCAGGGAATTACTTCAGCTTTTATTATTTCCTGTTCTTTCTTGTTATGGCACAAACTGGGTGAAATATTGAAATCTAAGGGAACAAAATTTCATGGGGAAGAAAAAGGTGTAATTAAGCATACTTTTGGAAGTAAAATGGATGAAATACAGACATCCATACCCTAAATGTGGCCATGGATCATGGAGGAGACTGTCCAAACCACCCACTACTCTGTGAATAGATTAACTTTCCATAGGTTGTCTCCAGAAGCACAGGGCAGAATAATGGTGGTGGAGATATGACAGCATCCAGAGACCATGTAGGTGGAATAATACAAAAAGCCAGCTAGAAAACACTCGGGCCATGCTCCTGAGAGAAAATCAGGGGAGGAAGCTTTTGGATAGTGAAATAGCTGGAAAGAAGTCTCAGAAGAAAAGTAAAAGCTTTCAAATACTGTTCTTATTATAAGGGTGAAAAGGACATTATGTACATTATTCATAAATAAATAGCTTTGCAGTGTGCACATCACTTATTCATTGAAATCATCAATAGACTTCCCTTAAAAACCCCTTCCAAGCTCCTCAAAGCTGGCTAGGGCTCCGTGCAGGAAGGATAGTGCTATTAGTACAGCAGGGAGTGGATTTGTTTCCAGTGTACCTGGCAAGCATCTGTACAGACACACGATGACATCAGTCACAGCCAGGACCACACAAGTGTTTTCACATGTAGCTGTAAGTCTGTTGGACAGCCAATACATATGGTTTATACCTTTCTCCCTCTCAGTCAGGAAAGAGTCCAGCTATTTTTAAGCCTGGATATGCATATGGCCAATATAAGGATATTCCTTGTGCAGAAGAAGAAAAGGGAATACTTAAATTTTTCAACATGCTCTCTTTATTTCTAGCAGTTTTCTTTTTCCATTGTGCTTACTCATTCCTTCCCTGGAACAGTGAAGGGCCATCCAAGAACTTTTGTAATCTCTAAAGTTTGAATTAACACCCACAAAATCACAAAGTTTATTTGTTCATGTACCTTGTGAAGCTACCAGCCGAGACAGCATGCTCACACACATGCAGTGGTGCACACTCAGGTTGGAAACAGCTGCTTAAGTAGAGCAGTCGGGGGACAAAGCTTACAACAAGGAATGTTTGCACCAAGGTTTAATATTGCACCAAGGTTTAATATTCCTACAACAAGGAATATTAAACCACCTTCAGACTACTGTTCACTCACCTCAAGCGTTAAGCAGCAGCGGAGAGAGAGCAAATTCATAATTCTCACAGTTGTCTAGAAGTTAACTTCTAAAATAGAAAAAGTGGCTAAATCCTTCGCATAAATTATTGCCAATTGTCCATCTCGCTTTTGTTACGATGGGAACCATGACAAAGACCTTGGAAACCATGATTCATGAATTTTCCAGGAGCAGCCAAGTGCATCATCCTCTGAAAAGAATATAAAGGAGGAAAGTTTACATGTGTGAAAAATGCCAGCCATTGGCATGCACTTTTCTCACTTCCTTAAAGAAAAGTAGCAGTAAAGCAGAAAGTATCTACACTGAGGAGACAGTGACTGTCAGTCATTAAATGACTGCCTCGGGTTGTGTCAGTCTCAATGCTGTATATGACTGTACCAAAAGAAACCAAAGTGACAGTTTCAACATAACCTGTCCTTTAATAAGGCATAATTGTACAATATGAAAATCCATGCTTTGACTGCTCTTTTTTCTCACTCTTTTTTTTTTTTAAATGAAGCTGAAAATTGAAAAGAGAGTGGCGATCATTTAGCTCCACACAGGATGCCTTTGCTGATACTTTCTCAAACCCTGAGAGATACTTAGAAAAGAGATTACTAGCTAACTATATTTCCATTTCCCATTTTCAAACAAAACCACGGTGATTCTAGGCCACTAATTTAAATTTAGTTTCACTTCTTGCATTACCTCAGGGTTTGTTTTTTTTAATAAAGTGCTTTCGTACAGTGATAGGGAGTTGTAGCTTAGTATTTGTCATAAGGCAGCTAGATCTCTACAATCCTTGAGAGATTTTGAAAAGATGACCTTATGACACAAATAATGAAATTACCTGTTGACAAAAACTACTCGTATTCGGTCACCACTCAAATGGCAAAGGCTAGATTAAAAAAAATCACATGGTGACCAGCATACTGAATCCATGACTCTTTGACTTATATACTCAAAGATCTGTTAGAGGCTAGATTCTTCAGCCTGGGCCCTGTATAGATGCTTTTGAAGTTTTAAGAAAGCTCAGAAATCTCACAGTCACAGTGACACTGCTGAGAGTACCCCTCCGAGATAGCTGATCACTGTTCAAATTGTATTTTGTTTGTGCCTCCTCCAGCAATTAAACTCTGTGTAACTTCTCCTGCTCTAATTTCTAACTTCTGATGTTCCAGAAAATAAAAAGCTTTATAACAGCTGCTATTGTTTTATTTTATTACAGCATAGTAACGGGTTTTAAATGCCATTATCATTTATATGGATATGGGTTTAGATATTTTATCTATCTATAAAAGTGCATTGGCTTCATCATTCTGCTCATTCCACCAGCCCCCACTGTTTTGCAGCTAACTTTAACTTCCCACTAACACATTCTATTCCATAGAATAACACACTCCTATTCCCTATAAATTAATGAATATTAGAAACTTTTCAGAGCTGACCCTGATTTTCCTTTCCCAAGAATTCTTAAGCTAGCCTCGTATTTTATTTGTCTGTATTTTGAGGTTACTCTATGAACACGACAGGTGAACACTCCTCCGTACAAAACGAATTGGTAGCTGCTGTCTCTACATTCAGGGGCTTGGTCTTTTTATGTACATTTCAGACTGCTGTCTTAGTAGCTTTCGGGATGAGCAGCCTCTGGAGACGATGGACGGACACTCAGTGTTGGGTGGGTTCAGTGCCTGGGGCTGGGTCAGAGCTGCAAGGTGTGCACAGATCAGCTGCCAGGCACAGGGCTCTGACAGCGCCTGCCTTTGGCATCGGAGCACGCTGCTCCCTGCTTGGCCAGGAAACTGGAGCTCTCGTGCATCGCTAAACCTTTTGCCAGATGGATGTGCAAGAGCTCTGACAGATCCCAGGGCAGAGCTATTACCCAAATACTGGCAGAATCAATGGCTCCTCCAGCAAGTGGCAAGAGCAATAAAACCATCTGGCTTTTCAGAGCCCAGCAGGACAGCGGCTTATGTGTTTATACACACCAGTCGCCTGTTTTGCCATACAACTCTTCCTATTATAGAAAGCTATCCTGATATCTTCTGTGAAATTAAGATTCAGGCTATTCACATATCTCATTATAGATACTTTACAGAGCAGATTTTTCTGAAAGTTGATCCAAATCTGGGACAAAAACTACGTGATTGCAGATCATTTCACCACATTGTTAGTGATTATACCTCTGAGCCACAGAAAAATATAGCCAGGACAGAAATAAAGCCATTGACTAGCTGGAGCCCAGAGTGTCAGAACTGTATAAAAGTTCATGAAATACTGCCAGAGCAGACTTGTGAAAGATAAACAAAAATTTCATAGCTTAGTGAACAAAAAGAGTGGAAAAAATTAACCTTTAAAAACAGAACTGAAAATCAGGTACGTAAGATATTACCATCTGAGAAGCGAAGTCCTCCAACAAGACTGGAATTTAATCATGTCAGTCTTTTGATTACAGGGGTGTGAACAAAAGCTACAAAAACAAATCCTGCCTTAGAAGTTTGAAATGATTCTCCTGAAGATCTTAGTGTATCAGTATCTCACTTGATATGGATTCTGTAGCTGTATCTAGGGCTAATTTGAATCTGCCATAATAATCTTAAAAGGACTCTATAACCTAATTTTTATTATACCAAAGGAGAGTAGAACTTTATTTAGGCTAAAGCCATGTATGCAACTATGGACAATTCTATACATTTTAAAACAAAACAAACAAAAAAATCACTGACTGTCTGCAAAGCCATGATAGGTGAACTACAGCTGTTTCTCACAGTGATTTGAAAGACAGTGTCTTTTACACAGACAAGTGTATTTAGTACGATGCTGATGTAGGTAGAAAATACTATCTGAGAACAGAAAATTAGGAAACCACCATTTGGGGTATAAAACTGCCAGACTAAAAAAGAAAATTAAAAAATCACCTTTTCTAAAAGGTTAAGGTTTAACTGGATTTTTAGTCCTGAAGTTAGGCTGGCTTAGAGAAGAAAGCTGATTGAGGTGACCTCCAGAAGTCCCTTCCAAATGAAATATTTCTGTGGTTTGATCCTGTCAGTGATCCTGTGAATGCAAGAGCTCTACCACATAGTCTGTCAAACACTGTGGAGCAGTGAGAACATGATTAAAGGCCAGATGTGCTAGATGCCAAAATAACTACTGCACAGCTTTGGAAAATGAAACCTAGAATAGGATTCCTGCAGCTGTTTCCAAGGCATGTCTACCATTAAAAAAATAAAACCATAAAGTTTTTCTAGCCATGTGTATGCACCCAGAGCATTCCTGCTCTTTCCTGATCACTGCCAAGGCACCTTGCTCTGACCCACAGAGGAAAAGCATCTGCATACCAGGCAGCTAAAAAGGTTATTTGGGAGACCTAACATAATCTGTGAATTACTAATGAGATAATTTCATACAAATTTTCTTTTTGTTAATTGAGATATTTGAAAAGGACTGATTTAAATATATTTCTCAAAATTTATTAACTGGAATAATTTTGCTTTACCTCATAGTCATTCTCAAATTTACAGAGCTGCATTGGGGTTATCTTTGTTTGTAGGTCATATTTTCAAGCATGACCTCAAGACATTTGTATTTGGATACTGCAATCAGTCATTAGATAAATTATGTGGCTTTAAGGGACTGGTCAGTTTCTAGTGAAAATCCTTGACAAGTGCATTTTTTAACACAAGTGAATTTACCTGAAGGGTAAGTCTGGGTTCGTGCAACTACTTTCTGGCACAGAGCATGCAGATTCATGGCATGGCTGGAGCATGTGATGAGTAATTCCTCTTAAAGGAGGACCATGTCTGCTCCTGAATCTCAGGAGTATCCCAACCTGGCTCTGGCTGACACTTGTTCGGTTGTTAAAAACTAAAGTGGGCAAAGATCTTTCGGTTGGGTCTCACTAGATTCTTATTTACTCCTCTTGTAGTTCTAATTTATCACATTTCTAAAATTAAAAATAAAAGAAGTTACATCTGAAGTGATTGCAATCTCAAATAATCTGAACTGGCAATCATCTCAAAGGTAATTATTCAAATCTGCTATTCATACCCCACTGTTCTGGTGGAAGGCTATACTTGTAAGTCAGGCCCTCCTAAATTCACTCAAATCAGCAACAGGAAACACCAAAGTTTTGAGGTTTTTTTCTGCTGCTTTCAGCTGACCTCTATGGTTTCTCTATTCTATGGTAACTTAGCTCCTTTTTCTCTTTTCCTATAATTTTATTGTTTTCACAGGCCATTGCTGCTATTTTACATTGCTCTCCAAGGCTGAAGTGCACACTTAGGTTTCATTGATACTGTATCTGGGCTTCAATGGCACTGTATTCATTTGCTGAATTATGCCTGTCTTTTGAAAAAAGATCTGCTTTAAACTGACCAGGAAAATAGAGACCTCTCACAGTAATTCCCAGATGTCATTCAGTAGCTGGTAATCCTAATTCTGAAATGAAAATCTCTGGCTGCCCTCTCACACTGCTAGTGATCACCCAAAGAGCAGGACTCAGAAGTCAAGTGATGCCAGAGGGTTTGAGAAGGTGGATGCCCAAGCTCTACAGACACTGGCAGTATTGGCTCTTCCAAACATTTCCTTTACAAAGAGTATTGACAATACCCATTGTTTTTGCTCATGTTTCTAGTAAAGTCATAACAGTCATTTTACAGGGTGGATTATTTTCCACAGAAATGAAACTGGCAGAATGGAACAAAAATATGCTGATTTGCAAAGGAAGAAAATTATTCGATAAACTGTGCAGCTCTTGGCCCTTCATTTGGTCCTCTGTCACTCAGAAAGTCAAAGCTGTCAAGCAGCAGCACAGGGTTCATACTCAGTGGGATCCTTTTAACTTTGCAGCATTTCTGCTTGCACTGACATCACACTCCTCCCATCAGTATCAAAGGTGTGAGCTAAATAAGAATTTGTTTTCTGACAGAAGCATCTTTTAGATGAAAGGGCCCCATGTTAACTTTTAATATGCCAGCCCTGCTACTCCCTCTGCGTTGGTGGCTGATAGGATTGTGAATAGCATTGAAAGCTATCACTAAAACCCTTCCTCTCCACTAAGAGCAAGACTGGCATGGTTTCCTTCCCACTGACAGCAGCCTTCTTTGTTTAGAGGGTGGGTGAGAGCTGGGCTTTCTGTGGGCAGAGTGTACAAATGCACTCCTACTGAAGAAAGCAAGGAGCAAGGAAAGAATTTAGCCTGAAACAGTTCATTTCCTGGCCATCTCCTGGGGCAGCACTCACACATGCTACTCTTTATTTAAGAGAGACTTCAGCCTTACATGTTAGTCTTTTATTCAGAATGGCAAGATCACAGCCAAAAGTAGTATGAGATAATAACAGGTATCACATACTGCTTGTGGTTTCATAGTATCCAAAGTCTGCCAGACTAGTTGGATTATGGGCATTTTAAAGTTAATAAAACCAATTTGTTTAAAAAGAAATTACCCATTTGGCTCTTGTTGATCATCCAGTTGGTCTTATTTTTCCAAGAGGCAGAACACATCTGCATCCAATTAGTATATTAGTTGGAGTGCCTCTGCACTGCTGCATTACAGTTCCTGTGCATGGCTTGAAAAAATATGTAGGATGTAAACTATTCTCTCATCTTGTTGCAAATCAGCAGAGGTTTTAGTGGAGCCACAGGACTCAGGGGGTGGGGGAGAAAGAGAGGCTGGAGTGTGGGGGTGAATACCAACAGGATTTTGCTCAGCTCCTTGAGCTCAATTAGGTTACTTTTTTATTAAAGGTAAATCTTACACTTGATTTCTGACATAACAAAGTAAAAAGAAAATCTCTACTTATTTTAATGGAATGTAATTTAGGCTTCACATGATCATAAATAGAGCACCATTAGTACAAAACAGTGCATTATTGGTTCTGTGTTTGTGTTTGCCTTCTCTTCATCCTTCCTAATCCTGCTGGGGTAGTCAGAGACACATAAATATCAATTAAAGACACAATTAATACAATTAAACAAAAGCAGGAAGCTCCTTCAATGATAGTTTGTATTTAACCATCTTATTTATCGTATAACCTCACTCTCTCTTTCCAAATATCATGGTCAGCCTGAGAGCAGTCACTGCAGCTGCTCCAGGCTGAAGGTGGAGAGTGACAGGAGTCAGAGATCTCATGGCTGTGCTGAGGGATGAGCAGCGTAACAATAACAAGGGAATTTGAGAGAGCTGTAGGATGAGGTTTTGATTTCTTCTTAACTATGTTATCACAGAGGCGTTACCACCATTTCTGATTGGCTCAGCTTTGGCCAGCCCCATGTCCATTTTCAGAGCCATCAGGGATTGGCTCTGCCAGACATGGTCGAAGCTTCTAGCAGCTTCTAGCAGCTTCTCACAAAAGCCACCCTGTAGCCCCCCTGCTACCAAAACCAGGCAACACAAAACCAGTACAGCCCCCACCCAAACTCCCTTCTCCAGCTACTCCGGTTGGTGATTCCCCTTCAGTGTTTCTCTCTGGCAAACTGCTCTCCCTGCCCTAAGATAAGTAAAAAGAAATCATTTTATAAATTAAAGAGCAGAGCTCAGTTGTTGCCTGACTGGAATTGCTTTTCCATATGTGCTCGGGCCAGGGAGAGGACTGCAATCACCACCTCTGCTGTGGTGGACCCCTGTGTGCATCCCACAGGTGCAGAGTGCTGGGGAACAGAGCCTCATCCCTGGATGTCCATGAACTCTCCTCTTCCATGGACACAGAACAAAGAGGCTTTTCTGAGCAAAGGAAGCTCAGAATGAAGTCTAATGAAGGCAGCCTCCTTCAACACGCGGCAAAGAGAAGCCACATCTTTAAAAGGTCTAACTCAGTTTTTGTGTTAGGCAAAGGCTGGTGTTGCTCAATGCGCAGCACCTAAAATTCAGATGCTGATAAAGCATCTATCAGTCTTGACTCTGAGTGACTAGAACACATGCTTTGTCAGGAATAAAAAAAACACTGGGAGGATGCCCTGGACGATTGAGACTTCTAGCAGTGTGGAGATCTAAACAGCTTTCCACTCTGATTGTGCAATCTGGCTCCACATGCAAAAGAAAAGTACCAGAAGGTAATATTATTTCTGACAACACCTGGTGCTACAAAACTTTGGGAGGAATTCAGATGTTTACATGTAGGTTCTTTGTGCCATTTTAGACACTGTAGGATACCCAAGGGTGATCATTCCACATTGAATCATTCTCCGGGGATTTTTAATATGTTTTAGTTAATATTAGTGAAGGAGGCCAAGAACGAAAGTGATGGTATGGTTACAAGCCCAGTGCAGCTAAGCCATGTATGAAGGGCTAAAAATTGGTACCTTATGCACCCAATCTAGATCCCTCAGAAATTATCACGGAAACCAGAAAAGCAGTCCTTTCTTCCAAGCCCAGAGTGGAGGATGTAGGAGTGTCTGTCCACAAGAGATGAGCCCCAGAGAGAACAGATTTGCCTGCTGCTCCACAGAAGACCAAGAGAAACACTGTGGTGCACAAAGCAGCATGGGGCAGCAGAGACTTGAGGAGCATCCCTTTTTCAGATGGAGATAAGTGTGAAGATGTTTGTCTTCCTCTACTGACTGACTTACAATAAGAGTTTTGGGCCAACAGGTCTGACTTTCAGACAGTTGATGGTGTGTTAGAACTTTCCCACCAAAGGAGCACCACTTCACTTTAAATTTTAGATATCAGAGAGGACACAGAGTTTTAATGTTCATTTTTCTTTTCTCTGCTTGAAAGAGGATGATGTGAAAAGCTATAACTCTGAAGCCTCTGGTGTGAGGCAGCTGGTCCAGCTGTGCTCCACAGAGGCTCATGTTCTCCAGGGCTGGCTGCCTGGAAAGCTGCCACTGCAGGAAGCCGACCTCCACCAGGCTCCTTGCTCTGAGCAGTTACTGAACACGAAAAATGAAACCGAAATCTTGTTCCTTTTGGTAAGATGAATTTCCTGATAGGTGGCAGGAAATGTCTGAAATGTAAAGTAAACTGTTGTCCTTTCTTTCCTTATAGTTTTCATAACGAACTGTAGCAGACAAGAATATTTAAATATTTTTATAATTTCTTTTATTTCTTTCAGTTCCCACAGGTATTCACATAGAAACATGGCCAAAAAATCATTTGAACAAGACTTCCTGTTCTTTGCATGTCAGGTGGCATGCATTAAATTGTGCAAAGTAGCTCATGTTTGATTCTGTATCTACCCAAATTTTGCATGCTGGAGTCTATTAAATGCCGTGGTTTGTTTTGTCCTAAATTAAGGCAGGCTGGCAAGATTGAACACAAGAAAAGCAAATTCTTGTGACGTACTGTAGGCATTTCCACAGAAATACATCTAAACTATGTCTTTGGATTCATCTAATGAATTCTAAATTTCCAAACACCCATTCAGTGAGATGGGGGAAAAATAGCGTTCAAAATGATAAAGCAATATTTTGGCTGCTTGTCTCAACTGGCAGCTATTTTTTGATAGGAGAAATGGATGGAGCAAAAGCCTAAAGGAGAAATTTTCCAAGGCTAAAATATAATTATTCCATCAGTTTTTACTTTATGAAAATGAAGATTTGCAACATGCACACCAATTGTGCCTTTACACTTCTTGTCTGGAGTGGACAAGATGTAATCTAGAGAAGAGAAAAGGGCAGGAATGGTATAAACCACGCTTCTGTCAAATTCCAAGGTTATGTCCTTGAGAATATTGACCTTGGTCTTATTAAAAAAAAAAAAACACCAAAAAACCCCCTAAAAAAATAAAAAAAATTAATAACCCAAATTTATCTTTCAGAATTTTATTTTATTCTACAAAACTTTATTCTTTAATCTTCTTTATACAGATGAGACTGTATTACATTTTTAAAAACTCTCTGGCAGGACATTAGTAGAAAGTTGTAGTTTTCAATTCTACATTTAAAATTTAATGTCTTAAAATTATATAATCTCTTTGTTGCTGAATCTTTCCTAACTTCAGAGGAAACCACCTAATGAGAAAGAATGGTTTTAATTAGCTTGAATAGCTCTGGAATTTATACATCACTTTAGTGTATGGAGATTGCATTGAAATTCCCTGAGCATAAAAGCAAAATTAGGAGGTACAAACTAGAGGTTAAAAATAAAAGTGCCTGTTTACATGACTGATTTGTTTCTGTTAGCATCAATGGTACTTCAAATTTGAGCATTTTCCTATTGGTTGAACTCCCTTAAAAATGCATGAAATTAAAGAGCAAGATATGATTGATTTTCTTGTCCAATGATCCACTGAAGAAAAAATTATTATGAAAACCCATCATTGAACAAACCATATACCCTTAGTGGGGAAAAAAAAAAAGAAAAAAAGAAATGTCAAACCCAGGCTTTCACAATGTATAGGAAAGGAAGGTCTATCTGACCTGGTCAAACATCTTTTTGATATCTAAGAAGCAGATCAGTGACTTAACTGCATCAAGGTGGACAAGTGGATTTCATTACATTTTGCTTTCATCATTATCAGGAAAGTTTCACCATTTAATAAAAACACTGTGATCTCATTTTATTATTTCCAGGAGCTGCTCCTTATCTAATGGCCAAATTTAGGAGCTGAATTTGAAATCTGCTTTCAAGTGAAAAATTTGGCTAGCATATCTAGCTGCACAGAATGTTTGCAAGTGTTCATATATATATCCTGGGCTTCCTGGCTGCTGTCTAGGAAATGCTCTCATTATTTGGCTGTTTTATCTTTGCCTACAGATGCTCTGAGTGGTGGAGTGTTACTACATTCTGAAGAAGGGATCTTTAGGAAGTGTAACCAATGTAACATGACTTTGAGGGCTATTGTAGTTTTTCAAAATGGAGGATATTGTACCTCAAAAGTAAAATTCTCTTTGTGGGTCTAGAGGAAGATTTTCAAAGGTGAAAACATCAATTATTTATCTAACTCCAAGTGAACATCTGCCCTTGAGATACACTGTTATGTAACATTTTCCATTAACGAAAATAAAAAGACCACGTATAAAAGTTTTATTCTTAGTAGTTGCTTTCATATACAGAATGTTTCTAGGCACTTTTGGCAGTGGGAACTATTTCCAGTGGTCTTATAAAGAATAATTAAGTGACCATCAAGACCAAGGCAGAGAGATCCTAAATAACTTTAATCCTCTGCATAGTTTTATGGGATGCCAGCACTTTGGTTTTAACAGTGAGGACCACTGTCAGACTGAGAGAAGATTTTGACAGCAAATTGATAGATCATCACAGTTGCACAGTCTGTTCTCCCTGTTGACAAAAGTATTTTAGTCTTCTGAGGTGCTGCTATAAAATGCAACTGCCTTACTGCTGAATATACCAGCAATTCTACACTCATTTTCTGAATTTCAGTACTTAGAAATATTTCAGCTAGTATTTTCCAAAGGGTTAGTGTTATATGCACTGTAAACCACAAGTGTTCTATAATTTTATGAGCTACATGGGGAGTGTTAGTCCCCACATGTCCATATACAATTTACTAATCTTTGCCTTTGCATGTCTTTGAGTTTTGATTTAGAAAGCATTTTGTCTCTGAGTAAACAAGTCGTGGAATTAGGGTAATGCTTACCGTTTCAGATGCTGCTATAGTCAGTTTTGCAAAGAAGGATAAAGTCCCAAAAGATGCTACTGGCTTCAGGACTGTATTTTTGTGCTGCTTGGATATTGCTTTGTGGAATAAAAGTTGCTGCTAACAACAAACTAGTGTGTCTTCTCAGCCTTTACTGATTCTTCAAAAGCATCTAGGAAAAAACCTGGGGAACACATTTGCCATTTTTGAGGCTTGTGTATAAAATAAAAAACATTGTGGTGATAGTTCTTAAGTCCTCACCTAACTTTAAGCTCATTAGTTCTAAGCATTGAAGTGCTCATCAGGAGCTGTAGTGATAGGACAAGGAGTAATAGGTGCAAACTGAAAGAGGGGAAATTTAGGTTAGATACGTGGAAGAAATTCTTTACTGTGAGGGTTGTGAGATATTGAAAGAGGTTGCCAAGGGAGGTTGTGGATGGCCCAACTCTGGAAGTGTTCAGAGTCAGGTTGGCTAAGGCCTTGAGCAGCCTGGTCTGGTGGGAGGTGCCCATGCCCATGGCAGGGAAGGTTGAGTTTGGGTGGTCTTTAAGGTTACTTCCAACCCTGACCATTCTATAGTTCTGTGATCTTTTAAGACCTAAGATTATGTATATATATATATATACATATATATATATAATGTACTATGTTAGATATATGTATGATGTGTACCTTAGTATGTGTAATTAATTTGATAACACATATGATTAATCCTCTGTTGTATTGAACAGAAGCAAGTCCAATAAGAAGCATATATCTCTGAGACTAAAATGAGTTTTCTTTCATTTATTATATATTATTGATAAAATACAGTTGTTCCATACTAGCATAAGGATTTTCTGTAGATGGTGAAAAATATGAAAATTATAGGTAATAATTAGAACTGGCATTTTACTGTTCAAGCTGGCAGGAGAAATTTGAAGTGCAGTTATCACTAAGGAATTTAGCAGCAAGGAACGGATACATCCACTTATAAATATTTGAGGCCATGAAATACTTCAGTCAATCTTGTGCAGAAAATCATGCTAGGAAAAGCCAGCGTCCATAAAGGAGGAAGAGGAGTCCTGCAATTTTATTTGAATAAAGGGAGAGAGAGTCCATTGGGGCACACTCCCGTGGGGTTTCTCTCTAGAGGTTTCAGAGGACGCAGCCTCCCTCCTTTTATCCTAGACTCCCGGCCGCTTGTTGCCCTCTTCCTTTCCCTATTGGCTGAGGTACCAGGAAGGTACAGCTTTCTTGAACCACCTACGACATATTCCTGCCTTGAACATGTCATTTTCCTCCGAAGTTCAGAAATTCAGGCTGGCTGGGTTCTGCGATAGGCTTTGTGCAGACCCATTTGTCTATTACCCTAAAGTTCAGGAGCCAAACTCTCTGGGTTCTGTAACAAGCTTGTGTGGCTTGAGGTTGGTAGACATTAAGACCCATTTCAAAAACATTCACACCCATTTCTCCCTAAGACCTTCTCCCAGCGAGTTGTTTGTAAGGACATTAGCACCCGTCTTTCCTATTAGTCCTGAGACACGTACCAAATCTTGGAACATTATCTTTATACATTGCAGCCAAAATCACAGTTACAGATGATGTCACTCTGCAGATAAATGTGCTGAAATTTCATTCATATTGTTTTGTTTAGTGAGATTTATTTTTCAGGCATCTAATTCAAAGAGAAGTGGACATTTGAAATATGCCCTTCTTTCCCACCCTTACGACTATAATTGCTGTGGATTCAATTAGAGCTCCAGTCTTATCAAAACACTCTCGGCAGCTCCTGTCACAACAGAACATTGAACAAACTTACTACGGAATCATTGCATCTTGACAGGAATATTAAAAATAAATCTGTTCTTTTGTCAAGTGAGACTTTGATATCGAACAACGAGAATGTGGTAAGTGACTGACCAGAACAGCAGTGTACTACCTCTTAGCAATGTATTAGGCACAGAAAAATATTTCTGTCTCTGTACCAAGTGATTTTTTAACTACTTCTGAATCAAATGAGGTGACAGTTGAGGTGGCAGAATTTGTGATATGTCAGCACAGATACGGCAAACACAGAAAATGCAATGCTAATAACTGTATTTTGGTGGCCAAAATATTATTTAGAGGAGAGAGAAGCAAAGGTTCAAGAAAACTGAGAAGAGCTTTACAGCTTCACTTGAAGCTAGAACAATACACAATCTCAGAAATAAAAGTAGAACATATTTCTCGTGATCACAAGCATTGATGGAGGGTACAGCACAGGATTCAAGACATCAAGACATGTTTGTCTTGATTTCATGTAAAATAACTCACATTAGGCTCATATCAATAGCAAGAGGAAAACCAACTCTCTTTGTTGTTTTGGATGTTGTTGTTGGGTCACTCTCCAACATTGTATACTGTTATTTTCTTCCTCTTTGATCTTGATTCAGCTTCTATTAAAGATAACACAAGCCAATGAAAGCTGGATCAGGATGGGGTGTTATTAGCACCAAATTTCCTCCCTCATTTGCAGCTTCCATCATGTGCATACTGAATGTTTCCTCATCACTTTTCTATTTGAGGGCACCCGTCTGTTAATTTGCTCCCCAGATGCTGTTTCAGGATGTTTTTGCTGTTTCATGCAGCCTGTCATTTCAGAGATGCTCAGACTTCGTTTTGGCATCTAAGGAGCTGGAGGAGCCTCTGGAAGCTGTGGAGGTTCAGAAACAGAAGAAAGCCTGAGGACAGGGAGCGTGGTTTCTGGGCAAGCTGGAGGCAGTCAAAGGATGTGGTTTTGTGGATGGAAAACAAGCTGGATGGAGCTCAGGAGATGGTCTGTCATAAAGAGGTCTGACAAGATCCAGGGCCATGGCTAGTGGTAGTGCCCTAGTTTTGATGGTGTTGCAAACTTAGGCATACATGGTGCTGGTATTGGACCGAAGGAGTTGATTAGTAAAAAAAAAAAAAAGGAAGAAATAGTAGCAGAGGGATCCTTTCATGAAATAAGGAGGAGAATAAGTTAGCCCAAAATATTTCTGAAACAAAAATAATGCTCAGAAAGCAGAACAAAAACACTGTTTGAATTTGTAATGCAAGAGAAGCACCAAGTAAAATGAATTCTATGCAGAAACTACAATAGAACTTAAAAGATAAAAAATTCACAGATGTCTAAAAAATGTTGTATCAAAAGCAAGCTAACTCTTTCAACAACAGGATAACTTCCCTGTGCCTTGGTTTAAGCAATAAACACACACTTTCCCCTTCCTTTTTATATACTGATGCTGCCTGGCTGTCTTAAAATTCTGGTTTCAACAATAGTTTAAACAACAAAGTAGTGTGTTTTCCTTAGAAAAGACATGGAACTTAAAAAAGAAATGAAAGCAGTAAAAAATGAACAGGATTTGTAGTGTCCACTTTTGGCCATCTGCATTAATTGCATGTGTGTGTATTAAAATCAATTAAATGAAGGCATGCCTTCCTTCCAACACAGAAAATAATTAGGTAATATATTAAAAGTAGATAACCTTGTTTGCCTCCCACTCAACCTTTCTTCATCATTCTTAATAGCAAACATCTAGCTATTGATCGGTTCATTTTAAATGCTACCAAGGTAAATGCCCTACTACTTTGAACTGATGAAAGAATTGAACAAAGGCAATCATAGTAATTGTGGCATGTTGAGGAATGTAGATCGCAAGAACTGAATACAAAAAAATGCCTAATGCAACCTTTTCTTTCATGTAAAATATTACAAAAGAAAGAAAACACAGGTATAGGGCAGTAAGAGGAATTTAGTTTAAACCAAGGCAGATCACTCTCATCTCTTTCGTTCTGCCTTTGTAGTAAAGACTGCAATTTCATTCTAAATCAATACATTTTCTCAGGCAACTTGATTCTATTATAAATCATCATTTGTACAATGTGTTTCTGCTAATAAATCTGCAGCTAGAAGGGATAAAAAGGAAACTGGTTAACAATAAACTGTGCTGTTAAACTAGGACAGAAACAATTTAAAACACAAGGTTATCATTGAAGCCTGTATCAACAATGTGCTCCCGATGTCAACTGTTGTGGAATTAAATGTACTTTCTCTTGCAAATAGCTGTCTATAAAGTTAAAGCTGATGCTTAAGACAATGAAAATGCTGAACCCAAACTATTCTTGAAGAGATGAGGTTTAACGTATATAATTTAGCTACAAACCTGACCAACTGCATTTCAAGCAGATTTTTCAACAACTTCATGTAGCAATGCAAAATTTGACACAAATACATATTTTGTGGCTTGGATGTAAACCTAAGGAACTGATTACCCAATAGACTAAAAATTTCCTTTGAAACCTCAAGTGCATGCTCAATATAATCTGTTTAAAAGCTAAAAACACCAAACTGGGTAAAAATAAAATAAAAAAAAAATAAAAGGCTGATGCTAGTATAAACTATTGAAAGTCCATGGATTCTGGAAGTTTGGGGATTATACATTTCTATTTGGAACAGAAGAAATGCTTTCAAATGTGTTTCCATCCTGACAATTCTCTGTGTGTGTCATCATCATACCCCCTCCCCCACAAATTAGGAACCTAAAATAAAATTGCTAAATCCTAATTTAAGAAAAGGTTCACAAAAAACACAACAGCAAACTATATTTTACTGGCTTTTAGTGACATCTGAATTCCAGTTTGCAGGCAAGGACAGAAAGAATTATCTGCCATTGAAAGGAAGGCTCAGAAACCCCCCAGACTATAAGAGGTTGATGATACAAGTCCTCAGACTACACTAACTTCTCTTCTTGCCTTTGAAAACCATTCTTGTGGGTTAATGTGTCCCAAACAACTATTTTCCATGCCTCCCCGCCAAAATAAATTCCCCTTTTGGCACTTCCCTTCCTGATTATTTTTACCCTCACACTTTCGTGCTTCCAGAACTGTGAGCAAAATTATGCAATAATCATGTCCACCACACCAGAAAATGTAACTTCTGAATAAATGGGCCCATTTTCTATCAGTTTCAGCATCTTTAAGCCTTAAATTAGTAGAGACATTTCTTGGTTATGAATCTGAATAGACTTGGGAGGTTGTGGTTTTTTAAATCTTAAAAAAGTCTTCTGTCTTGGTCTTTAAATCCATCAGTAATACAACAGTGCACGTTATAAAGTGGATGCTGTTTAAGAAAATACCAGATTCTGCTAAATTTATCCACATAGGGGAATGGTATTGTGCAAGTAAACAGAATGTATTCAGTTTTCTTCATTAAGATTTCTTCTATAGTAGCCAGTGAACAGAGCTCCTAGATTAATTTATTAGTGTTAACATATCTATTCACATTTCTAGTTTGTTCAGACATTAGGAAAGCTCTGATACTTTTGTGTCCAATGTCACCATGTCTGCCTGAAAAATCTCTGTGTCAAGGAAGTTCTGTGCAGCCCCTACAAACAGTTTCTATTTCCTTATTCAGGAACTGAACAACAGAAGTCCAGTCCTGGGCCAAATATTGCCCTTACTTGATAAATTTGTTAATCACCTCTCACATCTCGTTGATTCAGTGTCAATCAAAGGCAGTGCTACTGCTCACATACTTGCAGCTGAATTGTAGCTCTAAGCGAATGCATTAAGTGCTTTTTTGGATAGATGCCAGAGTTGCTTGGGTCCCTGCCATGTCAGGCCCCTTGTGAATACATTTTTCTCACGTGAACAGTGTTTTCAGGACCAGACTTGCATCTTTCACACATTGACAGCTATGCAACTTGGCACAGGTGAGTAGGAGCTCTCCTGTGACGAGAACATTTGACTTCTTGCTGTGCATAATGTTTGAGACTGGACCTACAGATATTTCAGGATTCAAAGGTCAGTGAGACTGGAGAATCTGTCCTCAAGTAAATACAACTCCCTATGTTACCACTAAATATCCCACAGACACAAAAGACAATGTATTTGAGCACTTAGAGGAAGAAGCAAGGCACGGAGATACAAAAATTTAAGAATTTAAAATGTGCAAAATATCCTTAAATGAGTAATTTAAAAATCATCTGAGTAACATAATTTATTAGGCTAATATCTGGTTAAACCTTTTCCCTGCACTCAGACTATCCTACTGTGCCTGTTTTGGCAGTAAATTAAAAATTTATCAGTTATCTACAACCTTGCAGGTATTATCTCGTGTTTTCTAAATAGTTTTTGAGAGTCTGGCAGCCTTGTATGAGCAAACCAGATTACTTCTGCACCGTATGTATGGGACCCCACTGGACTCCTTGTGCACGTGGTGTACAGCCACCAGCAAGTCTGATACACCACAGAACTGATCTCCACATGCTCCTCAGAGATATTCAGGACACAGCAGATTGATTTAGTGCCGAGCTCAAACATTTAGTCATGTCAGGTATACCCAGCCACTAGCTCTGTGTGTTTTGGGAATTGCATTCATGGGCAATGCTGTGTAAATAATGCTTAAATAATGGGACAATTAAATCTAAGGTTTCAGATCTGGACCCTGAGGAACAGGGTCTTTGAGCTTCTAGCAAAATATTCTTTCATGTATATATTCCCCTAATGCAATCTACAAAGTTAAGGCTGTTTTATATGGACAAAGGTAGAGGGATTGCCTTTGGTGCTAAATCCTAGGTAGTGGGTAGTACAAGCCATTCATTCTGTTGGTGGAAGAAGAGCTCAGCTGAGGCTCCACCTGAGGCATGAATACCATGCTGTCTTGGAAGGAAGGCCCATGTGACATGAAAAATGCAGAAGAAATGGCTTTGGGGTTTGAATGATTACTGAAGAAAAAGAATATTACCGTCTTATCATATATCCTCCTCTTAGTATGTTCAACTTGTAGTCAAAATGGAATATTCTGTAAAATATTTAAACTGCTTTCTCTCAGTTGAGGGAGTGATGCTTGACTAATAACGCATTAATTAAGAGACAGGAATGGCATGGCAATAACTTAAGGAAATAGCATTTATTTTTAGAGAAGGTCAATATAACTAAGGCAGTGGCATATCTTACAGTTTAGAAAGACAAATTTGTGCAAATATTGACTGTAATCTTTTTATAAACCATGAAGTATATATTAAGTTGTTTTGCCTACAAATTTGTAGGCATTTGTTTCAAGCCAAATTTCCTCAGTGTGCTTTGTACCGACAGGATTTGCTTTTTGTTCTACTTGCTCGTGAAAAGTTAACAGTGCTAATGCATAATGCTTATTCTTTACAATAGAGCAGTATCAAGGAAGCAAAAGCATTGGAGGGCGCTGAAGCCAGAAAAATAACATCTCAAGATGGTCTAATTTTTTATTTATTAACAAAATTTTCATTTTAATTACAGTGATGTAAGCAATGTCATATATAGCAAATTATTCACTAGCTTCAATGTGCTGTTGCAAAGGTACAGAAGATACATATGTATTATAAGTGCATCTGTGTTTATAGAGTGCAGTGCATAAAAGGTACTGCTTCAGACACCATCCAGATATGCAGTGGTGACATTTCCTTCTCCCAGGGGTAAATGCAGCTCTCATGTGAATGAGAGGAAGGCAGGACTGCCTGGTCAATGCTCTGTCACAGGCCATACGGTAAATGTGCCACTTTGAAGCTCACTTAAGCCTCCTTCTTCACTATATCTGTATCTCTGCTGTCTGCTCAAATGGGTGCTTAACAGTCTGTGAATCCTGGGAGTGAAGACTTACTGTAAAAAAAAAAGGGGTTAAGATACAGTACTAGATGCATTAGATAGCAGTGACTGGTTTAGGAGTCTGAGCTCTGACTCCACATCCTCCACATCCTCTGTGCTAGGAAACTCGTGTTCCTTCACAACTGCAGCTAATACCTTTGGCAGAGCAGGAGCAACTTGAGTGGACATGAAATACTCAAGCCCTCTTTCTGGTCATCTCTCACCAGGACAGAAACCTGTTGGGAAGATAATGTGGCAAAGTCTACCCTGCTTCTCTTCCTGGTCTGTAGAGAACCTTGACATGTCATTCATGTCAACAGGGCAACCCTTCTGAAGGTCTGATCTGAAATTTGTATTTGATCTTTGGTGATTATTTAATCTGATTCCTGACAATAGTGGTCACACACAATATTAATCAAGATGGGGGGAGGGAGGGGTTTAAACTGTCAAAAGAAAACTTATATTTGAAACCCCTCAAAGTTGTTCCAGCATTTTTAGCAAGTCCATTTTACCCTGTTCATCCCTTGAATCAAAGCTGCTTTCCAGGAATTCTCTGCTTTACTAGCAATGACATCCCACATACTTTTAATCATCTTCCAAGGTCAAAACTGAAGTAGAACAAAGCTTCAACAAGCATTAATTAAATATTATTAATTTATTTAAATTAGATGTAGATCTGCTAAATGAAATAGAAAAAAAATTCTCATTTCTGCTTTAGCAGGAGGAGAAAAACTAAGACAATATGGGATTTAACAGTCTTCATTTGATAGAATGAAATATATGCTAATTTCTCTGAGCTTTTATGCATTTTTCATTGCTCTGCTGGACTTTAATATGGATTTTCTTTCCTTGCCTCTTGTACTGGACAGTGATATGCAGCGTATAACCTCATTGAGTAAGCCAATGATTCATGATGATTAAGATTTATCTTACAATTGCATTAGATCAGGCACAAATTTTATCTTCTTTCATATTTTCTTCCTTTTGAATGCCTCTTCACTTCTTTGACAGCTCTGCTGTGCTTCCACAAACACTGGTCTCCAGTTTCATGCAGATTAACCACAATGAAGGAGCCTCCCTGACAGGTGCTGACTCTCTACCCTATTCAGAAAGTTATTTTCTCTTTCTGTTATAACACACCCATAGAGAGGGGTCTAAGCCACAGTCATGAATCCAAACACTCCCTAGTTTGGGGTGAGCTTGGATACAAACCAAGATTTGCAGCTGGGACCCATCTGTAGTTATAACACAATATCAAATAAGTCTGCAGTGGTGTAAATTGGCACAGATTCATGGACTTCAAAGGAAGCGTGCCAGCTTGCAGGAGCAGAGAGTATGGATAATCCTACCTCTGTGAAGTAAGCAATAAAAGGGTCTGGGGAAATCAAAGTTGATAGAATAATTATGAAAAATCCAGATCAAACTGAAAAACAAAATGCCTTGAAAGTTAGAAATGTAGTGTTATGCAGAGGTACATACATGTTTGGGATACATTTACAAGGACACTTGGCCTTGTCTGCTATTGTTTGTGTTGCATTTTACGTCCTCAAGAAGCAACGAACCTATAATTTCTAATACTGAATTTCTCACAAAATTATTGCTTTAACCCTTATCTTTCTTTGAGTAAGAAAAAAACGGTCCAAAGCTTTGAGAATCCATCAACAGTATTCCCTCTCTAGCTAATAATTTGGTCACTGTTTCATTCTCAGTTCCAGAGTGCACGTCACTCACTGTGACCCACTCCTGCCATAGGGCACCACAACACTCAGTAAGTCTCAAAACTTCCAGAAGTTTTGAAAATATTAACTAAACTCCTAAAAACTTCTTATAAAGAAGATGGATTGTCATATCCACATTTTTGTAGTCACCAATCCTGAACAAGGCGAAATAACTTGACTGAACATAGAGAAACAAACATTCCCATCAGGTATGGAACTCAGATGTTTTGTCTCTTAACTTTTCTGACATCACTGAATTATTATTTTCTTGTTGAAGATGGAGATGTTTAATTATTTGATATTAACATCCTGCATTTAGATTTAGAAAAGTAAAAAAAAATATTTACAAGGATTTTATGATTCTTTTATAACAGAACTCAGTCTAAAGGAGACCGTGTATAATTTTCACACATGATATTTTGCCATGTTATTTATGTTTGAAAGAAATAGGCATGCCATGAGTGTCTCACTCATCTCTTAGGACAGGCTTGGATAAAAGTACTTTATTTCTGCTGGAGTCGCTCAATAAAATTAATTAATATAAATTAAGTTACTTTAATATAAACAAGCCACTGTATTTTTAACATTCTTAAAGTTCTGTGAAACATTTTAATTGTCCCTTAAATATTTTCTCCTATTTTTTAAATTTTAATTTCAATAAAAAATAAGGAGAAAATAAGAAAACATAAAAGCCAAAGAGTCCTTTGGAGTCAAGAAATGAACACAGGGTGCAAATGTAAGAAGTAGCTATATTAAGTCTGACAGATTCTTTTTTTTTCTCAAGTGGTTTTTTTTAGAGTTTTGTTGAATACAAGCTCTCTTATTTCCTTAGTTAAATGCTGCCCACTTGGTTTTTCCCATGACTTTTGCCTTGTAAATTCCACCTGGCTGCCATCCTCCTGCCTGGACCATTGCATGAGCTCTGCTACACAGCAAAGTTCACATGCAGCAGGGATGCCTTGGAAAAGACTCATGACTGCTGCTCCACAGCATCAGCACTGTTATAACCCAGAGCACAGCTTCCACACACTCATTCCCTTCGGGACAACACCAGCCACCACATGAATGCAGCAGCATTTTGGAAATAAAACAGTGCAAACAGCAAAGTGATCTGTGCTCAGGTGCCTGCACGCTCACGGCTGAGAGAAGGAGCTGTCTAGAGAATTATTTAAAGTTAGACTTGGATTAAAGGTTTCACCCAATCACTGCACAGTGATGTTTGGAAGACAATTGCTGCTAGGAGATCAGAACTGAGTTGTGTGCTGGTGAGCATCAGCGAAAGCAGGCAAAATAAGCATTTCATACAAGTCAATAACCTTTTCCTTGTCATAGAACTGCCAGTTGATCTAATTAGGCAGAAACAACGAAAATGCAAAGCTGGCACCACAGATCTATGACAATATACACTCTAGCCTATGTGTCATCTCTTCTGCCTTTATAAAGGCTTGATCTGAACTATTAAAGCCTTAGCAAGGACTGGTTTGGGCAAAGATTAAGATAACATCCTTATGCTTCTTGAAATGTCAGTTTGCTGTGAATAAAATAAAAAAAATAACAAATGATGCATTCTTTTTCTATATTTGATTGAAAAAAAATGGTACAGTTGAACTATTGAACTGTGCCCCAAACACTCTTTGAAATATGGAGATTACTTCATCTGCTCATTCCTCTTAAATATATCCATCTGGCAGCATAGATAACCTCTGTGCACCTGCTCAAAACTTAGCTTTTTAGGTTACCCTTTAGTTCTACTTTCCTAGGCAGGTGTCTGAGCAGTGTGCAATGCATGCATGGGCATGGAAAAGGGCTCCAGGCAGCAGTCCTGTGACACCAAGTCTACCCTCAACAAGTAAGAAAAATAATAATTTCTTCATTTTTGGCTTAAACCAAACTGCACGGGGCACAGCCCATGGAGGCAAGGATGGGTAGGGGAAGGTGAACTGGATTCCTTCCTTTGTTGTGTATCATCTAGCAAGGGCTGGATACATACCCACACACACATACCAAAAAAAAATATATAGGAGAGATTAATAACCCATAGCTGTAACAGTTTTAGGTGCCAAATCCATTCAGAAATACAGGATTTTTAGATTTCCAAAGAGACTTAGATATCTACTTGTTCCTTTATCTGCCATTAGAAGTAAAGTCCCTTAGAAATTCTCATAGAATCCTGCCAACTATGTGAGCAAAGTACAGACACCAGCCTAGAGTCTATTCTGAAAGCAAAACTCTCACTCTGCTCTATTGAAGCTGTTCCAGTGGGAGCATCCCCATGTCTGTTGTTGTCTAGGTGAATTTATCTTAAGGATTCCTCGTAGCTGGGACTCAGTGCAGCGATGAGCATGTAAGAAGCTGTTAAGTGAAATGGGTGGTTTGTAAGAACACGCCCCTGCAGAAAATAGGACTGCCCAGTTGAAGGAAATGGATAATTCTGGAAGACTACTGGATTCACTGAGAGCACAATCACAAAACAATTCCAATCTTTTCAGTAAATTATCTAGCTAAAGCAGAAGTGGTGCAATATGAGCGTTGTATTAAGGAAGAGGAAAAAGTGGTGTGGCTACAGGACTTGTTAGCCACCCAACTGATAGGCAGGATTTAAGGAAACAAGCACTGAGAATGAAAGGAAAAAAATTAAATTCTCTATAGACATGTAGAGATAGGTGATAGATGATTGCTACGTAAACAGTTGCATACATTTATATTGAAATATCTGTTAATTTTGTGTATGTAGTCTGCCTTTGAAAAGACAGCTTTCTCCTTAGAAAACTATGTGTCTCAGCTAATTCTTCTTGATCTCAGTTAACCATGGGACACTGTAATTGACTGTGTGAAACTATGAGGAATTTTTAGTTAAACTGGAGAAAATAGAGATCACAACAGGACAAGGGCATAAAAGAGGACTAGCCAATTTTTAGAGCTGACATAAGAACTAAGTGTTAGGTGTAAAGTGTTTTACATCAGGGAGGTTCCTACTCCTCTTCCCAGGTGTGGATTCTTGGTGCTGATTTTGTGCGCATTTTTTAATGCCCTTGGTAAAAAGCAGTTGGTATGGTGCTGATATGTCCTAGTGATACAGGGTTGGGAGGGAATATGACCCTAAAGGATGGCTGGTTATGGAACACACAGGAAGAACCGTGTGACGTTGCAGGCTGGAGTAATTGAAATTCAATACTGCAAAATGCAAGGTCATGCACTTACGGACTAATAACAAAAGCCTCTGCTACAGGCTAAGAGCTCATTTGTTAGAAATGACTGAGGAAGAGAAAAATCTGGGCATATTAACAAGTCACAGGATAACTATTAACTATCAAAGTAATGTACTTGCAAAAAAACAATGTTGACAGGAGCAGTATTTCTAGTGTGGATATGGAAAACCAAGTGCCATTGAACAAATGGAGACATGGTCAGCTCCAAGCTGGGAATGCTGTATACAGGCCTGATCAACTCTAGGAGATAAACTATAACCAAAATCTGGGCACCAAGAGGCTGTGGTAGGGGAAGAGAGCTCGTGGCTATGTGCAGTGGGAAGCAGCAAGCGGGCTCATGCAGTAGGAACCTGGCTCCAGCTCAAAAGCAGTGCCAGTATAAAAAACCAGTAACACACATAGCTTCAGGTCAAAATTCAAATATTCTTAAAAGCAGTAGAGCAGTGAAGTGGTCAAACAATTTCTGTCAGTAGCAGGATCTTCTGAGATGGAAATTGACCAAATAATGAAAAAACGTATGTAATATGTATATATAAGGTCATTTGTAATATGAGAAACCAGGGCCAGATAGCCCAGCAAGCTACCCTTCAGCTCAGAAGGATTTCTTTTTCTGCCCTCATGGGACCTGCAGTAGCTGCTTCCCTTCCTGTGCTCCCCAGACGGGGCTCACTGAGAAGCAGTGTTGGTGTAACATGATGCAGACCTCCATGGCTCTGTGCCCAGCGCTCTCCCAGGACAAACCCACGAGTTCTCTCTGGTAGCTGCAGCCAGGAGGCTCAGTGCCACAGAGGCACAGACTCCCAGTGTGACAGGGAGGGAAGGGTCCTAACACAGGGGGAATCCTCTGCACGTGGGATGCAGATGGAGACACTTCCCCCACAGCTGGAAAAAAATGTTCTCTTCTGCAAAGTGCTTGCAAAGGTGTGAATCAGACATCTCTGCTGGCTACTTTGCATATAAACATAGTTTCCAAGTAATTTACAGCATCAAAACAATTATAATTGTATTTTAATAAGATTTTGGTCTCTGATCAAATTCTTTTCAGAGCAACATTTTAGTGCTGCTTTCAGTTTCCATTCCTTCTTCATATTTACCACTATATATATTTTATTTTTGTTCCTTTTACTACAAGCATCTCATTTGAAAAGTTGTTAGTATATAAGATTGGATATGTTGCTGGAGGTATTTATTTTTTCACAAAGTAACGAGTATTCATTGGGTATGAGTATGCAGACCTAATTCACTTAAATAAGTAATGAGTTTCCATGGCATTAAATGTATAAGGAAGTACTGTTCAGAGTAAGAAACTTAAAGTCATGATGTGAAGATTGACAAACATCAGCAAAATAAAAATGATTCCTCTGATACAGTTAGAGGTTAGACATTGTGAAACATGAATGTACTGCCAAGCAGTTCAGTGTGAGGTTTGGTTTATATGTCTCCAAAGGCAGGTTGTTAGGAAGTGACTGGGGGGGATTAGTGAAAGGATATGAAATGTTTTAGCTGTAAGTCACTAGTTCAAATCCTCTCCAAGGCAGAAGTGAGTAAGGACCTAAAGCACTGGAATTGATGGAGTTGGTGCTATGGCTGATCATAAAGTTATGTATGTGCTTAGCAGCTTTGCTGGACAGAGGCTGCAAAGTCAATGTTATTTGGTGGCCCATGTGAAATAAGTTGATGTCCCTGATTCAATCCCACTAAGTCAGCACCAAAGGATTAAACAGCAATGAAGTGTTTTTGCACATCTGGTGCTTCTCCCACTGGAGCATGGCTGAGTGACAGGCAGGGGAAAGCCATACCTGCCTTGGGTAAAGAGGATTTTAGTCTCTAGTGCTGTAAATCTGGCACCTGTCACAAGCACTAAAGCTCACATTACATAGGACAGACCCGGGGCTTTGTTTTGTCTTAAATGTTTTCACAGCTACATCTGATCAATATAGTCTTCTCTTTGTTGTAGGAAGAAGTAGTAATTAACTTTCTGTCTAACACAAGCACCCTCCCAAGCTGGCATAGAATTCTGAAGAAGAAAAACAATTTTGCCTAAACTAATCAGTGTCTTTTGCCAAACTCATACAATCATTGAGCTTACAAAAGAAAAAAAAATCAATGCTGCATATCTTCATTTTATTACAAAGAAACATTAAGGCAGTCACAGAAAGTCCAGAGAGACCCTGGTCAAGCATTCATCAAGGTAACACTTTCAGGATTACATGGGTGGAAGTAGGTACTCATTGTAGGATTAAACAGCAATGTCACAGTTTTGTGATTTGCCTCTGGAGAAGGAAAGGAGATCAAGAGCTTTTATCGTGTTCAGGTGCAAGCCACAGGAAATTAGGCTTGCTTTATAGACCATGATTTCCTGACTGCACAAGCATAACAATAATTAGAAATCTTGCAGAGGAGATTATATACTGCAAATGTAGTTGTTTACCTCTACATTCCTATTGTGAGAGGAGTTTTCCAATACCATTAGTTATACCGTATATTTTCCTTAGCTGAAACAAGAAGAAAAAAGTCTACATATTGAGACTTCTAAAGCTGTATGGCTCATGAAGTCAAATAGATGTCATAGGGCAATAAAGGAAATTAATTACAGTAGAGGAGTGGCGAAATCAGACTACAATTTAATGAAAATTCAGAAAACAGTGTCATTTTATGGATATGACATTGATATCTATCCATCTGTCTATCTATCTATGTCACTTGTACATATATTCCATTTTCTGTAGCTTTTTGATTGAAAAGTTCGTGCTGATCAGAGCCACCATAACATCTCAAACTCATGCCATCCTTGGAAGACAAATCCAGAGAAATTTGAAAAAAAACCCTACCCAATAAAAAGATGAAGATAAATATGCGAAATTATACTTGGCTTATGAAAAAACTGGGCATATAATGGATTTTAAGGTGATGTTATCTGACTTTGAAGCATCTGAAAAGCTTTTTAGCCACAACCAGAAATATTATTTATAGGTGAAGAGATAGAACCAAACTTGAGATCATGCTAATCATTCATAGACAACTGAAAGGTAGAAATACCAAAGGCACATTTCCTTTTTAAGCAGCAGGTACCAGAAGTTTATTGATGAGCATAACACTTATTTGTTGTGCCTACCACACATGGATGTTATCAGATTTTCAACCACCATGTGATATTGTGTTTAGAAAATATGTAAACTTAAAATCTCCTTACTGCAACATGTCATGTCCAACACACTTAAGACAGCCTGTCAGCTTCCCAAGTGTTGCATTGCAAGCTTGTTTTAGTTCAGCTGAGCCATTAGATTGTTTCAGAAATACATTGTGTGTATTATTTAGACACATGCCAACAGCAATAAGACACTTAAGCATAATTGACAGCTGCCTTATCATGCAATGAATGGCAAGGTGTATGTCAGAGACAGTCTTCAACAAACAGAACCCATTGTACAGAGTAATTACAAGATTTCCACAGAATAAATGGTACAGTTGTATTAAAACTCTATCTGATTAGATTAATCAGTGGGTTTGAATCGAGAAGGTAAGTTCTAATAGCTTCCCTTTCTTTGATTAATATATTGTTAGCTATTTATCAGCCTTTGTTTGATAGCTCACAATGCAGATCTCATTGCTCACTATATTTTTCTTGGTTATAATACTAATTATGAGCTAATCATGATATATGTAAGATGGGATTAATTTCACCTTCTTTAATGATCTAATATCTAGATATCCACTCGTGTCACCTCAGAGGTCATTATCACTCTCTGGAGGACAATTCAGACTCTCCGCTTTAGGTACCATTTTCTCACATGAAGAAACCTGAATGATGCACTCTGATAGACCCCTAACTTTTAAATGGCTAAAGTGAGATGAATGCTACCCACAGGGACAACGCTTTCATCCTTTGAAGGTGAAGATGAGATGACCTCCAGAAAAAGAACTCGTTTAAACTCAGGTGTATAGAATAACAATAAAATAAATACTGGTACCTTCCAAACCACCAAGAGTTTCAGCACCATCCTCACTGCAGACAGGAGGTCACCCTGGGCCTTGGTGTCAAAGGCCATCACATAACAAACTGCCATCTTTCCTGTTAGCAACATCAGATGTGAAGAAAACTGTGACTTTGTATCCGTTGCATTATCTTGGAACCACATTTTTAATCCCTTTTTGGCAACAACAGATGGCAATGAATATGGAATTTGGACTGCATGGTGGAATTAGCAGTGGTAAGGACTGAGGCCTCCCTGAGCCTAAATGTTTTCTCATGCAGCCCATCCATAGACAAAGATATATTACTGAAATTAAAACTACCCAGAAAGTGTGCTGAACACTGCATTACTAAAAGACAATGAGAGAAAAACATAAGCTCTTACAGAGGGAGCTAGTAGATGACATAAAGTTTCATGCTTGACTTGATTTGGACTTCAGTTGTGAGGAGTGGTGGGTATGGTGAAGAGTGGAAATGATGCCTCAGGAAGCCATAGTTGAGATATATGAATAAATATGTCCTATATGTTGGAATTACATTTTTTGTTTTCTTTTGATAGCTCTCAAAGCAGTTTTGTATGCTTCTCAAGTAACAAAATTATTTTCACATTGGTCAATACTGCAAGGTAAGAAGCTAGAAATTACTCTGGTGTATGTGCCTATTCCCTCTGCTGGAAGGAGATCTCTCAGTGACAAATTAAAAAAAATTATCTGATTTTTTCTAGGAATACTAAAATGATCTATAGAAATATTGTTGTAGTGGAGATGGTAATTTTCAGGTGACTGACAGTAAGCAGCAGCCAGGTCAACTTTTTAACAGTTGCAAGCAGATCCACAATGTTACTTTCTCTATGACTTGGATTCCCAAAGGAGATTTTCAGCTGTCATGTGAACGAGTCCGGGAAATACTGCACATTCAGGACTTGTTTTCCTGAGAAGCCTTGAGTGAAAGAATTAAAAAGTCATATTAACAGGACCCTCTCGTTGTGGCTCTGCACCATGGAACACTCAGCACCTAGAAAAAGCTGTTTAGCTGTTATGTCTAGGGAAATCATTCCTACTTATAAAGAAAATTGTATATCAGATTCATTTTAGTGAAAATCTGAAAATTGGTATTTAAAATTTGTCTCTCTCATTCAATTGTGTCAGGAGTTTTGTATCAGCAGTTTTGTGGTCCAGCAAAAAAAGTAAGCACAAACATTGTCACTGGCTTAGTTAACCCAAGGTATGAAGCGTTATTATTGTGTTACATGTTGTTTATTGATATTTGTTTAAATTATTTTAATGAATTTTTAGTCAGGTACAGTATGTCAACTTCTGAATAGATTAATTTTCAGCTAAGACAGAGGGACAGAATGATCAAAAGGAAGGAAGGATTATCCTATTGTCATCACTATTAGTGGGTTTATTCACTAGACAAAATTTGGTATCTTACAGTTTGTTTTATGTAGAAAGAGAAATAAATTATGAAGAAAATAACAGTTTAGAAAGCTGTTGTTGTATTGTTAGAAAACATAATCCTGTTTCTTCAAGCACGACAAATCTGAACACAAATTTCACCATTCACAGTCATTATGGCTTTTAGCCAGCTTTCTACTTAAAAAACTTTATCCTACATCCTATCACTGCAAGCATGGCCTTAGAGCCCCAGAGCAGTTACCCTTCCAGCTGTGCCAACTCTCTTCCCTTCCTCTGTCTAGGCACTTCTCTTTGCTTTTCAAAATCCAGACATATCTATTCAGGTAAGGATGATCCCTGAGCCACCTTGCATTTGTCTCCAGATTGAACAGTGTTTTGTGTTTATGTTTTGTTGTTTGAGAGTTCTATTACTTCAGCTTCCTTCTCCTTTAACAGAGGTTAATGACTTTTTAAAGTTATCTTAAATGAAAGGTAGTGGTTAAGCCTAATAGTTCCACCGAAATTTAATCCAACCTATAAGAATGTTTTAAGCCTTTCTGAAAGTAAGTTTAAAGTTTTACAGGGCTATTAAATGTTAACCTGGCCTTTGACAGCAATAGTGTGGTTTCATCAGCTCACACTGAGAAGAATTAAGGAAGCTGGAGTGCAGAATGAACTTCCCATTCCCACTCACATCCACCAGTACTCCATTTAGGTTTTAAATACCGCTTACATACTACTGTGAGATCACCAGAAACCACAGGGGATCCTACTAGCAGTCCTGCTGACCTCCATCACCTCTTCCCCTGCTCTAAAAAAAAATAGGTAGCAAATGTTTCTCTGTCTTTCTGATAAGCTTGACAGGTTCATTACCCCTCTTTAGTTTGCTAAAGCTAGAATAAAAGTAGTCATATAAAATTCTTAAGCAGACATTCAATTTAATTCATACCACTTGATAACACTATGTTAACACACATAGCATTGCACAAATCTGCTAGCAGTTTTTCAACTTGAACTGTTGAAATTAAAGCAAAGAGGTATATTTGGACATGTTTTATGCCAGTACAGAATGCCCTCCTAGAATAGTTCTTTGTCAAATCCAGCTTTTAATAGAAGTGGTTGTGGAGCTCCCTTCATCTGGTAGGCTGACAGGTCTGGTGTTAAGTTTCATCCTGTCATGCTTACTTATAATCCTTGTGCCAAAATAAACTATTCCTTTCAGTCATGGTATTTCCGGTTTGCAAATAATTATGATGTTACCATACCCGTCTTAAGTCTCATTTGGTCAATATAAAAACATGTAGAATTCTTTTCCTCTTTCCTTATAAAGAAACTTTTCTGGTGTCTTTTCCCTCTACATTACAATTTTTCTGAATTATTTACAATTAATCAGCATTATTCCAATATTACATTTACCCAGGGTTTTACACAGTTTTTATTAATGCAGTGAGAATTGTTTGTAAGAGGGAGATGTGTACAGTACAAACCATCATGGAAAAGAACTAAATTTTATCCTAGTTAAATAATTTGTCCCAGAATAGATAGATAAGGCCTGTTTCTTGAGTATGAGACAAGAAAAATGTTTATGTCTGCCCAAGTCAGTGATTCCCAAACTCTAGGTCGCAGCTGTGAGCAATTAAGGTTAGTGGGTTCAGGAGTCCCACAGATATGTGACAGGCAGTGGGGAGGGTGGTGAGTCAAAGAAAAAAAATTATTAGGAATCATTGATCTAACCTATGCCTACCATGCCTCCCAGAACTCAAAGGAACACTGCAATGAACAGGGAATGCTTCCGATGGTTCTCTGTTCCCCATCAAACCCCAGCCTGAGTTCAGACAGCTCAGAGTCTGGTCCATCTCAGTCCTGGTATCTGTATTACTTGGAGAACAGGAAGAGCATGAGGAGCACATCAATCTTCTTCCACTTCTCACGTGCCTTCATCCGTTCAGTTCTAACCCTTTTCCTCAGACATTTCCTTTCCACTAAAGGACAGGGTACTGATTATTTAGGAGCAACCTGCTTGGGGTCTGGTCTGTCTAGTTCAGAGAGGGGACAACAGGATAAATATGTGTGACATATGGGAAGAACATCAAGTCTCAGTGTGCCTCATCCTAGTTGTTTCTAGGTACACACACAAAAAAATCTGCAGGGCATTTGTATCACTTTTCCTGATATCCCTTGGGGAACAGGCTCTGTTAGGTATGTTAATTTCTTGCCTGTATAATGGTTCTTCAAGTCCTGCCCGAGCAAGTGGTAACATGCATTCTTTTTTATTTTTCTATCCGTATGATTCACATGAGCCATGAAATCTACCAAAACCTGAGTTGTTTTCATTATTTTGACAATTAACAGGGATTAATAGGAAGGATTCTTTGCCTTTGGAGAAATTGAGCTCCTGTCCCTGCATAGAGTTATTACAGCCTTACACAAGTTCATATAACCATGATTTCTCTAGAGAGACCACAGATCAGGCAAGCACACAAACCCCTTATCTTCATCCGTCTCCTGCCACCAGACTCTATCTCCAAATGTCCTGATTTCTGCCTGTACAGTAATGTTGTTTTAGAACCACTAAACCTTCTGTTTAGTTGTTCTAGCCATGCTTTAAAACAGACTAGTACATTTTAAGTGAAATCAGGAGCACTTGGAAAAGGCTGGAGAAGAATCAAAAACTCTAGAACTCTCTTCTCCCTTTCTTCAATCCTGGCCCATGTCTTTGTTCTTCTCATGCTGACTCTTGCACCCTTGCTTTCTTGTTATACATGCATTTCATCTTGTCTTTAAGTAAATGGTATTATTCTCCTGATTTTTTTCTTTTATAATATAATAGTTTATCTCCCAGTCATATCATATGTCAGCGTCATGCTTCTTTTCACTACTTTTAAATTTATATGCAAGTCTGCCTCAAATACATCCTTCTGTTTAGTTCTTAAGAAGGAAAGAAAAGACTGGCATATTTTAAGTGAAATTAAGAGCACCTAGAAAAGGCTGGATGAGAGGAATCAAATAATATAATCAAATAATAGAACCATAGTATTGTTTAGGTTAGAAAAGACCTCTAAAATCATTGAGTCCAACCATTATCCAGTACTGCCAAGTCCACCAACAAATCATGTCCCTAAGTGCCACATCCACAGTCTTTTTAATACTTCCAGGGATGGTGACTCCACCACTTCTCTGGGCAGCCTGTTCCAGGGCTTGACAACCCTTTCGATGAAGAAAGTTTTCCTAATACCCAACCCAAATCTCCCCTGGCACAACCTGGAGGCCATTTCCTCTTGTCCTATCAGCTGTTACCTGCAAGAGGCTGATCCTTACCTGGCTACAGCCTCCTTTCAGATCTCTCCTGAGCCTGTTTTTCTCCACACTAAACAACTCCTCAACACCTCACATGACTTGTGCTCCAGACCCTTCAGCAGCTCTGTTACTCATCTCTGGACTCACTCCATCCCCTAAAAATCTTTTTTGCAGTGAGGGGCCCAGAACTGGGCACAGGATTTGAGGTGGCCTCACCGGTGCCGAGTGCAGGGGAACAATCACTGCCCTGGTCCTGCTGGCCACACTGTTGCTGATAGAGGCCAGGATGCCATTGGCCTTCTTGGCCACCTGGGCACACTCTGGCTCATGTTCAGCTGCTGTCACCAGCATTCCCAGGTCTTTTTCCACTCAGCGGCTTTCCAGCCACTCTCCCCAAGCCTGTCATTGCAGGGGGTTGTTGTGAGCCAAGGGCAGGACCCAGCACTTGGCCTCTTTGAACCTCACACCTTTGGCCTCAGCCCATGGATCCAGGCTGTCCAAACCCCTCTGCAGAGCCTTCCTGGCCTCTGGCAGATTGATGCTTCTGCCCAATGTGGTGTCATCTGGAACTGACTGAGGATGCACTCGATCCCTTTGTCCAGAGGATTGATAAAGATATTGGTATCTTTAAAATCCAAATGATACCATTTCTTTGCCAGAGAGCAAAAAAATAATTTGTTTCCTGTGAGCATTGCCTAGCACAACAAAGATCAGTTAAAGCTTGACAAATATTTTCATTAAAACATTTCACAGTGAAAATAACTATTTGTTGTTAAAATAAAACTTTTATACTGTTTCTATGCCCTTATTTGTCTAGATACTTTAACAATTTTTTTTTTTATCTCTTTCCCCAATTTATTTTATTTTGCTTGCTTTCTTGCTTTTTTTTTTTTTTTTCTTTTTCTTGGGAAATGAGCAAATGAAAGAGGTCTGGGATGTTTTCTCGCTTTTCCCATTTTGTTTCTGACACTTTGTAACATTTCAAAACTTCTGCAACTTTGGAAGAAGTAAAGAGCAAACAAGTAAAATAAAACTCTGTAACTTTGTCACCTTATAACTTTTCAAAAAGTCGAAAAAGGTATTTAAAATTTAAAAGAAAGGCAGAATTACAGAGTTTCAGTTTTCCATTCCTTTACACTTTTCCAGAGCTAAAGAGGTTTTTAAATTTACAGAGGTGCAAAAAGGAAAATGTAAAAAGTAAGGAATAGGGAGAATAGAGGTCACAGTTTTTAATGCATGTTTTATAGAATGGGGAAGCTGTGGGGCAAATACATAGGACAAAGGAATAAAAAAAGTAATTTCTGAAGCTATGCAAATGAAATAGTATAATTTTGTACAGTATAAAATAAAACACAGTTTCGACTTATGTCATTATTCATGCATTTTCCTTATAAATGCATTCTCTCTTATGACTAGGATCCATGGATCAACTCGAAAGCAGTCTAGAAGGTCCCAATTCAGATAGTGCATATCCATATTTATCTGTACATTTACCAGGTTGCAGAGGCTGGCACTTGGTCGGAGGCTGTAAATAGCAGTGTAGCTCATTTGTGAAGGAGACAGAGCATTCTCAGAGGCCTCTGCTGCAAACACACTTCCCCAGGCACTAAATTTAAGCAGGAATCTCATCACCCTCTACCCCAAGAGGAAGACACATTTCTTTGATGCTGCCATGATTTATACAAATAGCTGTAGGACACTAAATATCGCTGTGCGTATTTTTGCTCTGTCTGCCTCCATGAATCTTGCCCTGAGTGCTGATGGTCCAACTCCAGCAGCAGAGAGATGGATCTACCCAAGCCCCAGGCAGGTCTCCAAAGGCCCTGCTCAAGAGCTGCAGCCTCAGAAAGGTGCCAGAGAGAGATGTCTCACAGAAAAGCAATTTTTCTAGGAAGAAACTGTACAAATTATGTAACTTTGTGATAAACATAGTGATCTAATTGATGCAGGGCCCCTTTTCTGCAACCTTTCTGAATTATCAGAAAACCAAGGCATCTGCTTTCCGTGGTGCTCACTTAACCACAGCTGGGCAGGTTGTGCAGCCATCCCCACCAGTGCTGGCGGAACCTCCTGTCCCAGCACAGGATTTCAGTCGCTGCAGTGTTAGTCAGTGAGGAGTTTCCTGACATCAAAAGCACTTTTCCACCTCAACAGGGTGGTAGATACTCTGAATAACACCTGAAATCTAGAAAGTCCAAGAGATGCAGGCATCTAAATCCCAAAATAATTTTTGAGAGTGGCATCAGGGGAGTTTTCATGGGGCAGGAAGGTTCCCTGGGGCTCACTCTGTGGCCTGGGGCCTTGGGAGTGGTGTCCTTGTCTCCCTCTTGGGCTGCTGGAGCCCAGCCACACAGAGCCTCTGTGCACGGAGCCCTTCCAGCCCACGTTATCCTGTGCCTGCTGGGACTGGAGGAGTGTTTCCATCTTGCACTTGAAAACAAACCCAAAACCATAGTCACATATGGTTCTATAAAAATAATATGAAAGCGACTGTGTAGAGTTGGATTTATTTTAATTCATTCTGTACACATTAGCTGTAAATATAAAGAAACAAATACAAATGGGGGCACGGGGTGTGTGTTTGTTTTTCAGATGGCACTGCTTATTGCATTTGCCTATGAAACTGGAAAGACCATAGGAGATGATTCTGATTATTGGGTAAATGATGCATGTTTAAGATTATGACCCTGTCCGTACCTGGTTCTTTATTTTGTTGAATGATTTATTTATAGCATGTCTGTGAATCCAGTCTCTTCTGTGGGTGATGTCATCTTTCTCATGTGTTACACATGCTGCACCCCAGGGAAGAAGGCAGCAACATGATTCAACATTTCACTCTTTCTCCTTCCTCTTAGTACATATACTTTATATCCATATTTGTTTCAAATGTCACTGAAGCATCTATTTAAAAATATACATTTATAGAAAAAGAGGAAAAAATTGCAGGTGCCTGTTCATTTTCTCTATTACTGACATTTCAGATAGCAGGAAAACTATTCTGTTTGTGTCATTCACTTAAGCCTTGTTTGTAAAGAATTCCCATAGTACTTTATATGTCTGATGTCTTACACTTAGCTTTGGAGAGATTAATGAATCCAAGGTGAAATGGTAATAGGATGAAATAGTAGCAAAAAGGCTGGGAAGGAGAAACAAGCACAACACCCACCCTCAACAAACAAACAAAATAAAAAAAAAACCCAGCCTGCTGCTATTTTCCTAACTGAAAAAAGGAGAGGTTCTTAAATATTGATCTTTTCTCAGTAAGAAGTCATTTTTTAAGGTTATTTTATTTAAATTTGATTGTATTTATTACGTATATGAAATATTTAAATCTTTGAATCACATCAAAAAGTTACTGGAAAGGAGGATGATAAAAACCAATTAGAATCACTTTCTGTATTTTGGAGGCAACCTATTTCTCTACACTGCACTGGGAAATCCATCCCACGCATAAACCTCCCAGCTGAGCAGAATATAAGCAGCTCTCAGGAGGCAATGAAAATTTCCAGTCCCTGCTAACTTTCGTGAGCTGGGATTTGGTGGCTGCCCTTTAGTAGAAAAACTGTGGCTTTCCTTGAAGAAAACATTTCTATTCTATTGCTACCCTGCCAGTCCTTACCAGATACCTCCTCAGTTTAAAGGCTCGTCAAAACTTATGATGGAATCAAACTTCTTTTTTTCTGCAACCGTAACATTCAAGGCATCTTATATAGATAGAACTAAGTGCCTGCTTTAAACCACAATCCATATAAATTAAATTGAAAATAACTTTTATAATAATATATTTATACGTGGTATTTCTAGTACTTGCTTTATGTTTCACACAAAGAACAAGAATTCTGAATTCTGGGAATCTTTTCTCAAGAAACCTTTTTGATATAAATCGCCTCCAACATCCCAGTTCTTTTACATGCAAAAAGGACATTAATATGAATGTGAGTGATTTGTACGGCAAGGAGACTCTCAGAATCAAGATGCATTAAAAGGTTCTTAGAGGACAATTTTAGATAGAGGGAAAAAGTCATGGAATTATTCAGCCAGTATTCATCTGACTAGTCTGTCCTAATATAAAATATACAGTAAGTAGTTTCTGACTGTTAATGGAATATTCTAAACTAGTGATTGTTGGACCAACTAGTGAATATCTCTTTTAAATCTTCTGTACCTGAAAATATTTGAGATAAAATTGATTAGTATTTTATTTCTTAAATATTCATAATGCTATGTGTGTGTATATATATACATATATATATATATGTATAGATACACTTCAAATTTCATAGAGTAAAAATATATCTGACCAAAAAAATTCATGTATCATCACTGAGGAAAACAGCTAGCTAAGCTTCAGATAAATGTATAAGGTTCTGTCTGGAAAGACTGAATCCATTAGTGAACTGAACTAATAGGTCAAGAAAAGTAATAGCCAAATAAATATTTTATTAGCATTTTGTGAAACTTGCTAATGGTTAAGCCTACTAATCCTACACTAGTGGGAATCTTTATTCAATATCAGGTCATTATTCAATACATATTGTCTCCAATTTCATACAAAGTGACTTTCTGGGCATGACTGGAGAAAGGTATTTTCACATTAATTGAATACTCTAGGATACAATGGATAAAATCTGCTGCTGTTCCAACTTTTTTGCTGATTAAATGATTGGGAGAATCAAACAGAGCTGTATGAAGATACATCAAAAAAATGTCACTTTTATTTTCAATCAGTTTTTATAACTGAATTTTCTCTTGAAATTGTAAGTTACAAAAAGGTGTCAGACAGTAGGAACATTCCTTAGCTCAGGATCTCATTTTCCACAAGTGCAGTGTGGAGACCCAGCCCTCCAAGAACCTCCAGTCAGATAGGAGAGGAGTTGTTTGTGAATGCCAGCATGCATGTGGGATTAGCGTGGATGTGGGATTGCATGTCCCCACCCTCATCATCTGTAAATACAAGTTTTACCTTTTACTTCTTGTCTTTGCCTTGGAGTCAAGTCTCTCACCATGAGAAACTGGTGGAGATGGGAGTTGCCATGCGCCCCATATGAAGCTGGGGATGACACAAGGCAGCCACACACACTGGTGCTTTGGGCACACATTTCTCAGAAATTGTTCAGCTAGGACAGATCCTGATGGGTCAGGCAGCAAAGGCAGCTTCTCAGTGTTCAAGGCACACTGGAAATTATCCTGTTGAAGCAGCCCTCTCATACTGGTGCAAAAAACCAGAAAATGCAGAGCTCAGTGGGCAGCTCACGACAACTGTCTGTCTTGCCTTTCTCTTTTAATTTTGTTAGTTTTCTTCCTGTTGTTTCCAAGTCTACTCTACACTGTTTTTCCTCCCTGTGTCTAAGTTCAAACTCAGATGGTATTTATTCTGTCAAAACCACTATTAACACCAGTGCAACATTATTAGATTAAGAAACCATCGAACATCAGAAAAAAGCATGAGATCTGTTGCTATGCGGATGCACCATTTTGATTCAATACCAGTAAAACAACCCAAATGAGTCTGAAATTTCTATCCTTTATGCTTTTCTAGCTTCAGTTTCATCCCTTATCCTTAGCATTTAAAAAAGAGAAAAAACCCAAAAACTTTAATGTTTGAAGGCAGGTCTTTTTATGATTAAGTAGTCACTGAGATTAGACCATAACACTGATGTACTGACCAAGGGAGCATTCCTTTCTCAGGACACTAAATCAATTTTACTAATTTATGTTAATATTTAAGCAGGGAAAATACTTAATGATTCTCTCTTATCTAGTCCAGATGGATTGATTTCTTTTCCTAAGAGTGTAGTTTATGAAAATATTGTCTAAACTAACTGTGAGAGTGCTAGAAGAACATAAACTGCATGATTCTTATGTATAATTTAAAAAGCAATTTCAAGGCTCCAGTTCTATAGCTGTTCAACATATAAAATTCTCACTCAGCTTTGCAGTTGGAGGAGATTCAATAGAAGTGATTTTACAATTGATTTCAGTAGGTGTTTTGACTACAAGGGAAGAACAAAATCGGCCAACAATATTTGTAAAGTGATTTTGGATTCTTGGGAGTGAAGGCACTTCAGTGTAAATTGTTATCATTTTTATGAGCTGGAGCACTCATCCTATCCCAAATTCTCTAAGAAATTTCAGAGTTTTAGAAAATTTGCATCCATAGTCTCATTCTTTGCTCCCCCTGTCAGGAATGAGCACCCATGTAAACAGGAATACTACAGCTGTGGAACTGACACTGTATATAATGAGAGGCAGTACGTGTCAGTAATAGAGCAGAAGAGGTTTTAGGGCAAATTCCTTTTTGCCTTGCCGTTAGCCTCATGATTTTTGCATTCCAATCATACACAGTGGTGGCAGCTTCTCTCTGAGACTATTCCATAGATTGAGGTTTAGGTACTCTCCAAAATTATAGGGGCTTTATGGTCAAAATCCTGCAGAAATAGGATTTGTAACCTGTAGCTGTAGTAAATTAAACCAAGGTCTGTTCCCTAGCTCAGGAGCCAGCTGGCATGATCTGCCCACATCTATGCTGTTAAACTCTCTTACTTTCCAAAACAGAGTGTCTGAATCCAAACTGCCTATTGGGAATGATCTTTGGCCCATGTTAATTTCCAAATTGTTCCAGTGATTTTTTGGAAGAGTGCAAGCATTCACCAGCCAAAACCATGTCAGGGATTTTGTCTTCTAGCAATTTAACAATACAGACAGATGAGTTCCAGTGCCTGGACTATGTGCTGACTCTGTTTTAGTTTTTTATTGTAGATATGCTTTCTGCCTCTTCCCGGTGCTTTCTATTTCCCAAGCACATGCTCTACCTATGGGATAATGTATCAACGGAAAGAGTTTGTCATCTGTCATCAGAACAAAGCTATTAACTCCTTGAGCCCTTGAGTGGACAGAGATCTCTAATGTGAAATCCTGGGCCAGGTGCTGGGGACACCAAACATCCCATTTTTTCAGTGAAGCTGCAGACAGCTCCTCACCCAGCACAAAGGGTGAGTCCAGAAATCCACCATGGATGGCCAGCTGATGCCAGGTGTCTAGCTGCTAGGTACTGTCCTACTTGGGACACTCGCTCTCATGGCAGTATATGCACTAAAAAGGAGTTGAGTAAAGTTGCAGTTTTTCCTCCATTGTTCCTTAACTTTGCATGACTGATACAGCAGCTTTAGTAATGTTTGCTTTTGTGCAGGAAAAACTGCATTTTCATGCATTTGTGCATGAAAAACTGTGATGCCTATCAATATTTGTATCTGTTCATTTCTGTAAAAAATATACATGCTCAGGAAAAGGCTAGTGAGAGACCATGTGTGCAAGAGATTGATGTGGGGAAAGCAAAGATAAATATTTTTGAAAAACTAATGCCATAGTTTCTCCAATGTCTTTAGTATTACTGTAAATATTTTCCATTTGTATGTGGCTTTGTATATATTTTTGCTTGTCTTCCAAATGCAAAATACATTTGTGGAAATGTGATATTTTACATCTGACTAATATAGTGGAACTATACAAAAATGTCTACTCGCAAAAAGATCTTTGGGGCTGGAAAAGTCTCAGGTCATCGTGGCTACATCAAGACTCACACTTCAAACAGGCAGTTATCTGGGGGAGGTGGTGATGGTATTTTTGCTGTTATTTTCCCTTTTACAGACATTAATATTCCACAATTCTGTTTGTGGAACAATTCACATCAACTTCAGGCAAAACAAGGATGGATAGTTTTAGCAGTTTAAGTAGGTGGTTTTCAAAAATCTAGTTGAATTCAATGAATCTTTTGCAACACTATTGGCTTTGATAACCCACAATTGATGAATGACCACAAATAGCTGAGAAAAACAAAACTGTTTTCAAGTTATGGCCACCCATAGCCCAGAAAAGAGATAGCAGTCAAAACTTCCAAGGACAAAAATGGGTGGGCACTTCTCAGTGATTTTCTACCTTTTTTGTACTCTTGAAAAAGAGTGCTACTGTCAGAGGAGCAGTTTGCTTCTTATTGCTGAAGAGTATGAGCACTAAAACTCAAAGAACAAGGTGAATGAAATTAGGTGAACGAAAGGCAGGCTTTAAAGAGATTTAGGGAATATTACTACAATAAGATTATGCAGACAAAGGAAGTCTCATCAAGTAAAGGCTAGGCTCAAGTGTAAGCTACTTTACAAACTGTTAGACACAAAATTGAAGTTCCCGTAGTAGTGACTTGAGAAAGCAATCTCAAGATTAATTTGTTGCATATTTATTTATGCATAGTTGGTGTCTTAGAGAAAGAAAAAACCCACCTAGTTGAACATGTGAAATGCCAAAATGTCATATTATTATGAAACTTAACAGGACAATTATAACAGAGATCTAGATTTTCTTTTCCGCTATGCGTTTCTTGGACTATCTTGTTCTTGTGTGCAGATGAATCCTGGTTCATTCCCTGTGTATATTTCAGTATTTGTTAGCACTATATTTTGAGAAAGTAAGACTTATATTTTAAAGTATATATGTGAGTCAATTTTGCTTGAAGATGATAATCATCTTTTAATCGAATTTTCAGAGTTATAGAAAAAACATAGATGCTTTAGCTTATGTAAATGTCAGAGTAACGACAATAAATGCAATGTCAGATTTCAAGGGAAAGGGCCAAGATCCTTTTTACTCTGGCTGTTGTGGGAATTGTCGTTTCTAGAGCTGGAGGTACTTGTTGAGGGTGGTTTGCTTGTTTGGTTTTGTGTGATTTCATTCTGGTTTGGTTTTGTTATACATTTGAGTGGGGGTTTGGGGGGATCTTTTACTATTCTGTCCAAATGTTTAGGCTATAAAGAGATTGTCTTAGAACTCACAAAACTCCAGGGACAACACTTTAAGTCCAACAGATGATAATGTCATGAAATTCTCAGGATTTAAAGTTGTAGATTTTAATGGACATTACATTCTTGCCATTTAGAGTGGTCCAGCCAGCAAGCATTTTAATGAAAATCCAAATACATATGTATGTGCCTGTCTTAAGTCTGTAATGATGCAAATGTGTGTAGGTATCTGTGGGGGTCTATGTTACGTACAGTCCATGTTTTCACACATTTCTTCTAGGGTTAGATCTAACATCCAAACTTGAGAATATAGCATTCAAACTGAAATGCCAAGTACTTTTTCTCCCCAAACATGTGCTTCTATCCTTTCTTCCATATAAAACTGAGCCAACACCCAGGCTGCACAATACCTCTTACAGTGATAGTTTTAAGATGTGATAACTTGTGGTTTACAAATCCAAAAACACTTTCAAACACTAGATAGGGAAAATTTCCAATGTGTCATGCAGAAATTCCCTCTGGTATTAAGACGTGATATAGAACTGAAGCTTGACTTTCCAAAGCAGTAATAACTGCTCTCACTCAAGAGGAACATGAGTTTTGAGACAGCATGGAGGTGACCTTAGTCTGTTTAGTTTGTCTTTGGTTAACTGTGACGGGACTCGAATAAAAAAACTCCATAGGAATTAAAAAAAAAAAACAACCTCCACCCCCAACCCCCGAACAAAAAAACCAAAGTATCATAGAATTCTCTCAGAGCATTGTTTCAATACCTTCTAAAATACCTTAAAAATGCTTTTTGAAACTTTTTTGATACGTACAGAAAGGATAATGGTATGATGGCTGTATATAAAGATTTTATTTCATTGATTTACAATGATCAGCTTAAACTTCCTATGTTTACTATGACATGTCACATTCAAACCCTTATTTCACATCAGTTACACATCTCCATTCACACAAAAAATATACTACTACAGCAGACTCCTGAAATTATATAGATTGCTTTCAGTGTTCTCAATAGGTCTGATAAGTTAAACAGAAATCACTTGTCATCCAGTGAGAATTGCTTTTTGGACAAATGAGCTATTCAGCTAACTGTTGGGATAAGGAAAGAACAGGAAAAATGGGAAGAGCAGTGCTTAAGAGTCATACAAAACAGTCTTGAACTTTTTATTTATTGAGTCGACTCTTTCCAGGTCTAAAGGTTTTTATCAGCTACAGCTGAAGTTGATTAGAATTTTTCTATTATTTCCTGGGTATTAAGGGTAACCAACAACCCCCACAGCAGAAAGGAAGGTATTATCAGTTGATATTTTCAACCCCATGTAAACTTGCAGAAGTACAGACATTAAATACGAGAGATGTGTCTTGTATATTTCCTGGGATATGGGAATATGTCTAGTGGCAGGAGCTCTATAAGGTTAATTTCTGCAATAGATGGCTCGTATTAATTACAAATTTTGAATTTGTAACAATATAACTCCATCATTTCTATAAAACAATATTTAATATACAACAAACTTTCACCACATAAACACATTAAAAACACCTTTTTATAGTTTCAAGAATTGATTACAGGTTTCTCATAAAAACATTTTCATAACTAGAATCTTAATACAGAATGATTTTTTCTATGCCAAAATACATTTAGATGGTAAATTGTTTGTAGAAAAAGATACAGAGAGAAATGGGGTTTGCTGGCATGTAATCCATCTTATTTCATTCTTTCATGGTCAACTTTAAAGTAAAGTTAAAAATGTTTGTCATAAAATACTTTATTGTTTTATCCAGAGTCTTAACCAGAAAAGAAGAAGGAAGCTAATTGGCTTATTCTCTATTTCAGTGTCTCTCAGGCGTGCCCAGAACAGCACTTAGTACACACTACCTGGACCGTAACTATCTGTCGAGGGTTTTTTTGAAAGATATAACATTCCCATTAACTTTCAGCTTTAGGTGCCCACAGAATGAAGAGTGGATTCACTGTAATAGCTGAACTGCATTTACCAAATGCAACACCAGAAAAAAAAAAAAAAAATCCACATAAAACCACATAGGAAGATTGATCACACATTTTTATTAGAGTCTTTTGAACAATTGCATTATGTTGTTCCTTTATTTAAAAACTCTTGCAAAAAAAGACATTGGAGTGGACTGGTTTCAACCCTGAGCATTAACACTGCATATCAAGTACTGTAGTAAAGAAGCTGGTTAAGTTTGTAGCACTAGCACAAGTCACTGATATTAATCCTCTAGGTGATCAGGTTTTTACAAAAAAAATACATAGTTTTCAATAAATAATGCTTAATTTTACAACTTTGATACAGCAATGTCATACACTGTTTTGACACATACTAAACTCTGCATGCTATATAGTCTACTAGAAGACAAAACTTTGCCATGCATTTTCTTTTTCTAGTGCTAGAAAACACTTTGTCCTCCAGTGCATTGCCTCAAGCAGCCTTACCATCTTCCTTCTCTCACAGCAATAGGCCGTGCACTGGCATGCAAAAACCTCAAGAAAAGGTTTCCCCCCCACCATCACTCAGACTTCTAAACAAAAGTACTTTTCAGCTTTTCCCCCCAAGACCTGGAGTGGCTATGAAAACTAATTTCATGTGGCCTTGAAAAGTCTTTGAAATTACATATTTTAAAAGTGTCATGCTTGAAAAACTGCTCTAAAACATTCAATTTCCCCCACCTGTGGCCATCATGCAACATCATTGAAATGTTGTAACCATCAAAAGTCCCACATTGGAAAACAGGCCTCCATTTTAAAACAGCCCACCAAAAAATAAGAGGAAATAAGAAAAAAAGTATCACAGCATTTATGTAAAGACTCCAAAACGCCAACATATGTACAAGAGCAAAACCAGATACAAATTGTAAATGAACTAACAATGGCATATAACTCTTCTCCCTGGCTTTGCCAGGAGTTGAGGCAAGTTGGTTTTGGAGATAAGCAGGACGATGGAAACGAAAACAAATTGTGACAATGGGAGTTCCCGGATTAATCATTATTACTTGATCAAATTTCTTCAAGCAGTAAATCAATGTCTTGATTTTACTGGAAGTGTGAATTACCAAAATCTGAAGCCCTATTCAATAATTCTAAATCAAACCTGCTTCTGAACTTGACAAGTCCTAGAATTTTGGCACCCTCGCACTTTTTCATCCTGCAAGATTGCACTTCACAGAAAATCCAGATGTAACTAACCACAAAAGAAGAAATTTGATTAATTAATAAGGATTGAAACCTCCATTCTCACACTTCCAGGTTGTTGTTCATCATTGAAAACCATTCACCCCTTCTTATCCATATTGCTTTAGGGGTTTCCTTGTATCTACAGAAGTCATTCCTTTTAAATTGCTGTCAATCACAATTTTTCTAAGAGTTTTTAAAATATTCCTATCTTTGCACTGGCATAAGTATTGGGTTTTCTAAGAGAATCTCACCCCAAAGAAGGTATTACTTTTATACATGAAATATTACGAACTTTTGTTTCCCTTTTTGTAAGTCATTCTACATTTTCTGCACATTTGTGCTTTATATTGTATATAAAAATAGGTCTTTAAAACTCTATTTACTTTAAACTCACTAAAAAACTACTTGCTTGTGAAATTCTCTTACAAATTCACTGCATCCATGTAGAGAAGATAAAACTAATTAGGCAGTTAATTGGTATAGGTAGTGTGCAAAAAAATTAAGAAAAACAAAAACAATCACAGCCTTGGATGTGAGTGAGGGGAAAGGAAATTAATCAAAGAAATACAACTGTATAGTAGGGGAAATGTAAGGCAACTCATTGTATTAAGTTTTGTTGTTTATTTTTTCCTGGCCATTCTTACAAATGAAGGTAAGGAGGAACTAAGACACCTATCCTGCCAGCAGCCCTTGAGGCAAAAACTCCCATTAAGCTCAATGGGAATTTTTTTTTTTTTTTTTTTAACCAGAGCAGGTTTAAGGCCTTACTAGGCAACAATTGTGAAGATGTAAAACAGAATTCATGAACTGTTTTGATTATCAAACACCTAAAACTTATATGGCCCTGACTTTGACCCCACACCAGTTCTCCCCAGTGTAACAACAGAGTTGCACTTTCCTCAAAAAGGCAGGAGTGAAGGATCATACTGCACGCATGCAAATCACATTCAATAGACTTGAAGTTTCATCTGAATGTCAGTGAATGCCTAAAGAGCACGTAGCACTTAAAGGATGCTTGGAATGAGCCTTTCAACCACATTTGTAAAAGACTGCACTTAAAGAAAGAAAAAAATTCTTAATTGTGGTTCATTTAAAAGGAAGGGAAAAATCAGAGTAAAAACATAAAAAGGGGAAAAAAAGTTTGCAAAAAATGTTCACTTTAAAGACAAAAAGAATCAGCATGTTTGATTAGGTTTTACATTGAGTTGACATCCTCAGTGTTAGCAAGTAAATTGTCTTTCGACATAGAAAAGCTCATTTTTCTCCCTCCTATCACTGAGTCCTATTACACATAGAATAGTATTGTACAGAGACAAATGCAAGGAATGTGGGGAAAAAGGCCACAGGAGATACCAGGCCTGCAACAGGACTGCTCTAGCATGTCAACAAAGATTCCTATGTACACAAAAAAAAAAAAAAAAAAAAAAAAAACCAAAAAGAAAGAGAAACAGAAGGTATGAATATTATTAATGCCAAAATAAAATAAAAAAGAGTAGCTTAGCAGATGCTATTTTTCATGGGTAGAAGATTTTTACTCTCACTGAGATCAGTAGGAGCTTAGGCATTCAACAGCATCAAACTTCAGCCCTAACTATGCAGTGGCTTAAACGGAACACTACCTAATTTTTCCTTGAACAATATGCAATAATAAACTCTAAAATAAAAGCAACGCAAGTGTTTGGCCAAAAAAAATTGTTTCCCTGCACCATATACTCAAAATATTCCTCTGATATAGTACAGTATAATTCCCATTTAGAAGAAAGAAAAGATATACTTCTGAGTGGGCATTATATTCTTTAGACTAAAGTAGACCTGTTGCTCTTAAAATATGCCTGACTGCTCTTTAATTGGATCATTTAAATTAGTTATCCTTGACTAATATTTTAAATGGTAATTTTAAAAACAGCTTCCAAAAATATATGCAAGTCAAAACTTTTGTAGGCTGAGACACAGACCTTATTACAATGCAAACTAAATGCAGCCTGTATTTGACCATAATCATTCATAACTCATTGAACATCTGTAAAGCACAAATGTTTAATGACACTGCCTATTATCACTTTAATAAACAAGGATGCATATCAGAAGAAAGGGACTGAAAGAACAAGTCACCCTACCCTCATGATAGCTTGAAGAATTACTAAGAGAATTTTGGCTCAGTTTTAAGACTTAGAACCTGATCAACTTACTCCATCACCCTAGCCCAAAAAGGGATTTTTAATAGCAGGATAGTGAATGGCTAGGCTAGAGCACTTCAGTGTATCTATTTTCTTTCAGTCTTTTGCCTTAGAAGAGATAAATGTCATTTGTTTTCAATCTGATTTCTAAGTTATTACATGGAGAACACACTAATCATTTGAGACCAAAAACTGAAAATTCAAGAAACTCTGTTTTATTGAGGACTATCCATTGCCAAGGATATCTTGTATATTGTAATTAAGTTTGTTTTAAAACACAGTTTCTCATAAAGAATTATCACAATGCAAGACATAAATCTGAGTTCCCAGATATGCTATATCTCTTTTCTGATAGCAAAGATTTAGGCCAAACAACTTTTATTTAGAATCATGAGTGTTTTATTATTATTATTATTAGAAAGAGATCAGATTATATTAATCATTTTACTACCAGTTTAACTAACCTAAAGTAAGATATCTCACCACTTAAATGCCTAAGAGTTGTCTTTGATTAAACATAACATGCATGCAGGTTTTAATGTTATGTTTTATTATGCCTTACAAATGCGTATGCAGGATTTTCATTTCAGCAAGTCTGAAAGCCTGTAGCAGTGGTTGCCACCAAAATACCAGCACAGTGAATTGTCCCTGTAAACAGCTGGATCATTAATTAGCGGAGAAAAAAAAAAAAAGTAATAATTTACCAATGCCTATCAGATAAAAAAAGTAAACTTCTTGAGAAACAAACTTTCACCTCGTGAGTCTGTTTATTGCCATCAGCAGCTATTTCAGAGCACGCAACTGAAATCCGATGGCTCCTAAAGTCCAAAAAAAAAAAAAAAAGCACACTGACAAAGTCTGCTCACCTACAGCCGAAGCTCGTACCCCCCTCCCCTGCCCTGCCCTGCCTGCCCGGAGCGGCGGGCGGCTCTCCGGAGGGGCCGGGGCCACCCCGGCGGGCCGAGCGCTGCCCGGGGCGGAGGAGATGCAGCACCGCTACCCTCAGCATCTCCACCTCGAGTCTGGCCCAGGCTATTCATCAAAAACGGGAGAGGGGGAGGAAAAAGCCCAGCGGGGAGAAGACCGGGGGCATGCAGAGGGGGCGAGTCGCCCTCCCGGCGGCGGGGAGAAGCGGGCACCCGGCCCCGCCGCGCCCCCCGCCCGGAGCCCCCCGCCCGGAGAGCGGCTGCGGGGGCCGCGGGGCTGCCCCCGAGAGCGGG
>VWZT01013953.1:626482-656225 GCA_013397055.1 Pachycephala philippinensis | reverse complement strand
CTCTCGGCGGGGCACAGCGATCTCCGCGGTCCGCACATGGCCTCCTTCTCCTCCGCGGCGGGGCTGGGGCCCTGAGCCCCCGGAGGAGCGCTCCAGGCGCTTCGGTTCCCTGTCTTCCCAGGGCTTGTTTCGGTGTCTGGTCGGTAGAGAACGGGGCTGAGAGGACGCAGGGCAGAGCCTGGCGCGCTCCCGGTTCCCTGCGGATGCGGACGGTGCCTCGGCGGCCCCGGCCTGCTGCTCGGTGGTGCCCGGCGCGGAGGAGGTCCCCTTGTCCCCCGGGAAGGCCCGGGTTGTCCGCAGGAGGGACGTGAGAAGCGTCGCACCCACCTGGAGGCTTTTACCGCGTGGTGTAGGCAGAGGATAAAGGTGCCTTCCCCAAAGTATAGGGTGAAAATATGCAGAAAGCATCGTTTGATTTTCTGTTTGTTTGTTTGTGTGTTTGTTTTCCCGGAAGCATCAAGTTATTCAGGACGCCGTAGCGGATCCGCCCATTCGGATAATCCCATGTTTGTTTTTATCGCAGAATGTCTGAAATCCAAAGGTGACAGTGTGCTATGCACCTATGGTCATTATAATTGCAAAATGTATGCTGAAAATGAATTCACATACTGTTTTGTGGGTTCCTTTGTGCTTTTCCAGCTACCGTTTGCAGTTTTTAGAAAAATAAAAGTTTAATAAGTTTTGTGATGGTTGCTGGCTGGATACAGACATAATGGCAGTGAGAAGAATGAGCCCTGGCACAGCCTCTCCTCTGCCAGAGCACTTCCTATGAACTGGTGCTAATGGGACAGCAGGTCCCCTGGTATCTCATCCTCTAATTATCTCAGTGGTTCATTTTCCTCAGACTACAGCAAAATTACTGTGTTTGGATGATGTGAGTCTGATATCATAGGGCTGCAGAGTGGCTAGTGCTGTTACAGGAACAAAGACAAAAACCCCAAAGAACTCCAAAAAAGTCACACACCTCTTTTAGCTGTGTGGATAGGTTAGGGCTACCAGGTCTCAGCTGCACTTGTCAGGAGTCAGGTGGAGTTCGAAGAATACATTTGAGGCAGATAAGTGGTGTTATGTCACTTTCCTTGCCCGACCCCAGCTGGGTGTACAGAGTAGAGAGAAGGAAAAGGACATATCTGAAGAAGATTCAGTTACTTCATTGTAAAGATGGATTTTGAAAAATACTGCTCTGCCTCTCCATGACTGCCCCCAGCCGTGATTTCTGCTCTGAGGCTTGTTGCCGCCTCTCTCTCCCTGTGACTGCACTTCGTGGTACAATCTAGCTCCATAATAATGTCTGTCCTTTAAGACACAGGAGATAAAATGGAAAATTTGACTGGCAGGGTTCTCAACCTGTCATAAAATGTTAAAATTTAGAGAAACCACATGAGGAGAGGGTGCAGTACCTCTGGGAGGGAGTGCTTGAGTTCCTGTCGCAGCTGTGGTCAGCTGTGGTCTCTCCGGGGAGGGCTGTTGGCAGGACAGGGCATTCCTTCCAAGAGGACTACGAGTTTGGCACTTCGCGCTCCATCTGGGTGAGGATTCGCTCAGACTGGGCACACTGTAGTGCCTTCTGTGTCACCAGGGCTTCGTAAAAATTGAGAGTACGTTTCTTGTAATGATGATGTGGACAGGAGTCTCGGGAGTGTGTAGGTGCCTGACTGCCTCCAGGGAAGGCAGCTTTGATGCTGCTGCGACCCTTACTAGGATGACAGCAGAATACCAATGTCTCACCTAACCCTATTTCTTAGTATTTTTCTGTAAGTACCACTATTGAGATACCTAGTGAGAGATTCTGTGGTTTCTACATGCATTTTGAATCCAGATAGAAATAATGGTGTAATTTTGCAAAACGAAAAGCGTCAAAATGTTTTAATTTGTTGCTGGCATTTATGGGGGATTTCATTATGTCATATAATTGCATAAAATTCAAGCTGATCAAATGAAAATTGAATTTTTATTTCCTGTGAAATGAATCAAATCAATGAATTTTCACAAAGTACTGCTATTTTTTTCGAATCATTTTGCAAAAGCCATGAACTATTTTGGAAAATTGTCATTCAACAGCAATGGAAGCCATATAATCAATATTGATAAGACTGGGACTCCATACACCTGGGTGACAGAATCTGACATTTAACACATTAAGATTAGGAGAGATCATTGTTAATAAAGCTTTGGTGTAATTTGTAGCCACTGTCATTACACCAGACTTCTGGGATATTTCTGCTCCTTCACGTGTGTCTCTGTGAAGATGTATATTAATACTATGGGCATCACATAATTTTTGTAAATCCCGTTTTTCTATTTTTGTGTTATATCTCATTTTTTGAGTGTCTTGGCAGCATTTCAATTTTTCCTCATAAGTGATCTTTTAAATATAAACAGCATTACTGTTTTCTCATGCTTGTTCATGTTACGTTTTGGTTGTTTTTTGTTGTATTTTAAGGGTAGCACTAGGAAGATAATGAAGCTGAAAACAGACTGACAAATTATAGCCACACTGTATAAAACAAAAAAAAATCTCGAGTATTTTAGAAATCTGATTAAAACGTGTACATGAATAAGTAGATATTGCTGTTAAATAATTTTATATTCTAAAAGCAGTTCAATAATTGTATGTGTGCATGTATATTCCGATTAGAGTGCAGCAGTTAGAGCTAACAGCCCACTACTCGTTCTTTTGAAATTCAAATGAATAATCATCTTCCCATTATTTAGGTCAATAGGAGGCTGGGCTACCCCGGAAAGTGGGGAAAAAACAGGTAAAACAGGATTCACTAAAGAGCTTAATGCTTTCCTGCTTGGATGGAGTCTGTTTTTGTGGGCCTGCATCTACGCTGGGTTTCCCAGTACTCTAGCTCAGGGGCTGTGTTATTCCGAGTGCTGTGCAGCATGAGAATGGCACTGGAAGCACTGAGGTTTCTTAGGCAAGAAGCTGATGAGGTGCCTCCAAAGGCCTGAAGCCAGCAGGAAACTCTTTGTGCAGGAATATAGGCTCAATGTGCCTACATTTACCCCATCAGTGCTTAGAAAGGTGAAGTGATGTGTTTTTAAGAGACTGACCTTATGCAGTCCTTACAAGACTTTGACTACCAAAGAGGAATTAAATATGAGCAAAAAAAAAAGTTTGTTGTTCAAGAAATAGTGTTTCAGAAAAAGTGGAGGATATTCCCTCTCCTTACCGTGCCTGCTCTCTGTGTTAAATTTGAGTAAACTGAAAGCCAAGATTTTTACTGTGCTAACTGTGACGATAAATAGTACTATGAGTACAGTGTTCTTTTGGCTATTTATTTCTTGCTTGTTCTGAATTGTGCTGCAGATTTTTTGCCTGGAGAGCCCAAAATGACTTTGCCTGGGGAACGTGTGGGAAAGCTGGAGTTACGCACCTTCTGCAAGGTGTGGGAAGTGGTTTCAGTCACAAGCTGTGGATTCAGAGTGGAAGAAAGAATGACAGTGTCAAGAGGGTTTTGTCTTAATAGAAAACACGATGAATTCTGAATGCAGGGATCACACCCGAGGTTAGTTCACAGACACATTTCCTAGAGATATTCTCTGGAATAACATGAATTCCTCGAGTCTTGCATTTATGAGGAATAAAAAAAATAAGCTGTGGTCTTACTTCATGTTAGCTAAAACAGGGTAAAATAGTGAAAAGGCGCACAGGCTGTGCTTTTTAAGATTTGGTAAATCTTCCCTTCCATAGTGTTTTTATCTTAGGATGCTAATTCACATGAAAAAGCCAACTTCCTTGTCATTGCTAGGAAAATGGTATCCTCTCCTCCCTTTTCAGCATGGTATCCATGCTTTTGGATTGTGTAAGGCTGGTTTACACAAAGTCTTTGTGTTGAAAATGAAAGTGTCCAGAGCTGACAGGTGTAACAACCAAACTTCAGATAGAGGTGGACTCATTTAACTAAAAAAGAGTAATCATTTGAGAGGACAAACTAGTTTAATCAAAATCTAGAAAAAAATTTGCATGCAGTTTGAAACTAAATGCAGACAAAAGTATCCAGATGTATTTCACCTTGATTTTATTTGCAAAAAATTTTTATTTTGTCAAAAGTATGTGCATCAGATACCGCTCTGGTGAGGGCAGTCTGAGGGTGGTTTTCTGGCTTCTCAGCACCAAGTGTGGCATCTTCTCCGGCAGTGTGGCCCTCTGCTGCTGGAGGGGTCCAGCTGGAGCCCAGAGAAGCTGTTAGTGGGAGCAGGAGCAGCTCCTCCTAACTCACCTCCTGCCAGACCTAAGTATTCCACTTACTCATTGTTCAATGCCCAGCTCCACTCCTGGCCACACAACAGAGCTGTGACAGAAGCACTGCTTTTGAACTCCCTGCTGGCTGTAGGTAGCCCTAGAAACATTGCTTACTGTTTGTAAACACGTGATCAGCAAAGACATCTAGAGACAAAGTGATTGTGTACATGGGTTGAAATAACCCGGGACTTCAAACCAGAGCAGGAAGTAACCTGATTCTTGCAGCTGTGTGGTGAGTCCAAGTCTGGCATTCTGGAGTATGTTGTTGCTCCAACACCCTGCCCTAAGGCATTGTTGGAGGACAGTGTTGTCTCACTTGGACAATATGGATGGCCCATTTCCTCTCAGCCCTGACATACTTATCTTACACAACAAGATGTTTTAAGACACCAAGATACATCACTTACTGATTTTTCATAATATCCTGATTGCAAAGTGCATCTTATTTTGAGTAGCATGTACATTCAAAACCATTTTATGCTCTAAGAAACAGCATAAAAATAGTGTTGGGATGTTCCACGTGCATTGCACCCCTCTCAGATTTTTGTTTGCAAGACAAAACACTTTTCTTACTGGTTGTGAGATTAAAACCCAGCTCTGTGAGTCAGGCAGGGTCCCTTCCATCCCACAGATCATTGTAGTACTGGTAGTTTTGTTTGGGAGATAATTTCCTCAGCCACTTGTGTGTAACCCTTTTGATTGGAACGTCTGCCCCCAGCAACACCTGTGCAAATTCACGGATGGCACTGGGATTGCACAGATGCCATGGAGGGCATATTCTGGCATACAGGACATTTATTACTGGTGGTGATGCATGAGATGGAAGGGATCCAGGACTCAGGCTGAGTTTGTGCAGCTGGCAGTTAGAAATTTACTTGCAAACTGAGCTCATTGGGTAGAAAAATCAGTGTGATAATGAATCCAAAGCCCCCCGTGCCATTTTTACCAAATCACTTTAGAGCAGAAGAACAATTTAGAAGAGATGTGTCTCTTATTAAAAGTGTCTGAAAATCATGCTTGAAAAAACGTGGAGGGAATCCCATAAGAGATTATATTGCAGATATTTGGTATCAGAAATTACTGTTTCTAGGCTTGTTTAAATGGAAATGTTTACTTGTTTCTGCTGAAAAATTGATGCAAGCAAATTTAATGTGTGAATTTAAAACATTTTTATCTTAATTATTCAGACACCAGTTACATGAAATTAAATGGAAAACACTTATTTTTAACATGTTTTATTTTGATTGATATGAAATCTTCCACAAAGATCAAAACAATTCAAAGTGACAGAGTTTATTCATAATGCTATACATTTCTATTGCTGGCCTATAGACATTGAAATCCACAGTGTTTTAGCAGGTCTCTTAGGAAAAAGTGTTGTACCCTGAACCAATTATAGACCCTTTCTGGCTAAATTGCAGAGCCAGTTTGCTTAATATGGGTAATTTGATGTTGTAAAGTATTTGTCGGTGCCCTAGGGTAGTCTCTTAGGGCACACAGGTTTCACTGTGTAATATTTCACACTTGTGTGCCAGTTAACCTGCTTAGTTGCAGACTATTTACAACTCATATAGGATTTATTACATTATGTACTTAATTTATGCAATATGCTTAAAGCTTCTTGTCATGAAGTCTAGAATGATAATCATACTTATTGCATTGGATTTGCTTATTATTTTGGGTGGGAGGGGGGAAGGAAGTCCTTTTAGTCTCTCAGGCTCTTTAGAATGTGGAAATTTAACAAGTATGTGACAAAAATGCGTAACAATGTATTTATTAGGATATACCCATTAGAGATCAAAAGCATGTGCACAGTTGAATGGACACGGACACAGAGATTTATCATTTACCTTTTCCTTCCTCCTAAAGAGCAGTGGGGGGCTGAAGCTGGCCTAGCCCTCACTGACAGCCAAATAAGATTGGAACCTATAAATGGGCACAGGGTGTTTTCTTTGGGTCTGCTGTCATGAAGGAGGCAGCAACATGACCTGCAGGGAAGACACTTAGCAAGTGTCCTGTCCCACCTGCTCACTGGATTCAGATCTGCTGATCACTGCCCTTTGGATACACCATTATACAGTAAGTAAAAAGCTACTCTGAGGCATATACCTGAGAGATTTTAATCTACAGGACTCACACAGTGAGTATGATTTTGCAAAAACCTGCAGGGGTTTTGCTTAGAAGGGCCTTGCCCTAAATGCCACCTAAGTCCCATGCCATTTCCTAATCAGAAAACTGAGTATACCTAAGGGCATTGCCATAATGTGACCCGTCCTCTCAGATCAGCGTGGAGTCCCCCAGCAGGAGCCAGCTCATAGGTTTGTTTGTGTGGGCTGTGAAAGCCCTGTGTGTGCTGGATGTGTGTGCTGGATGTGTGTGCTGGATATGTGTCTGGAGTCCCAGCTGGTGAGCTCGGGGTGCGTGCTGCCTGCATGCGGTAACCTCCTGCCCCCTCCGTGGGCACCCCCGAGCTCACTGGCTTCATAGCGGGGGCAGGAGCCACTTGGAGCATGGAATCAGCACATCCTGCAGGTGCCCTGACTCTATTCCCATCTGAGCTACTTCTGCCCGGCTTTGGTGGAGCTCGGCTTGGAGAAGCTGGGATGCGGGCTTTTTGGGCTTCCCTGACTTCCCCCTCCTCCTGCTTGCTGGTAATCCTGAGCTCGGGCTTGTACAGGCAAAATCCAAGTGAGAGAAGTGCAACAGCTGTACAGTGGAAATGGAAATTAGAGTTTCATTACTGAACAAAGAGGCAAACCACATAATATTCCTATTGGTTGTATAAATTTAGAGAAAAAAAGGTTATATGTAGTTCTTTATAAAGCTCTTTATGTCCCTGTTTTGTTGTGTCCATGTAAATCTTTCTGTTACCATTGTTTAAAAAAGAAATAAATTTAACAAATGTTTCATTGCCTATTTTTTTTTCCAAATGGAAAACAAACAAACAAACCTCCTAGTTATAAATAATATCAGCAGTCGAAATTGTACAGTAGCTAAACAATGAAGGCACATAGAAATGCTGTTTATTTTATTTCTACACAAAGCCCCACTGAATTCACAGGAATGAATTAAATATGCTGAGTGTGACTCTGAGCAAGTAGCACTTTGGTTAATACTGGGTTTAATTTTCTATTTTTATTAATTTCTTATAAATTTGGTTATTAACCTATAAGAAATGTATATGCTTATAAAAGCACATTACTGATTACTATTAAAATCACTTTGTGTTCTTTCAGTTCCTAAAATGATATTACAAAATATTCACCAAAACCAGGTAATTAAAAAAACCCAAGCATACTGTTCCCCCTGATAGTCTTTGCTTTGTAGTAAAAATAAGAAACATTCACTTATTCTATCCACTATTTCTTATTTATGGATATGCTAGGAGATTCCAGGTGCATGCAAAACCCTGGCTGTACGAATCACTTAAGGATGGAGAACAGATTAATTTGGGGAAGATTGTTCACCTTAAACCAAAAGCCCAAACCGTCTGTCCTCCTCCCTCCTCCTTCCCTTACATTGCAAACTGTGCACTGTTAATATTAACACCACCAAGATATTCAATAACATTAGAGGCTTGAAGGTTTCCTGATGCTTTATTACACAATGATGAAAATATCATAACGCCTCTAACTTCATCAAATCAGGCATTTCATTACAGCATCCTGCAAGTATAGAAAACTGATTGTCTTGTGTCAGCATGGCCCGAATCCAGTTCTTGCATACAAGACATGGTTACTAATGATCTTTGTAAGTCAGATGAGACTTGATCTTATTTTTTCAGTTTTGCTGTACTAGGAATTGTTAAGACAGAGCAGCAAATAGAAAGAGTTTATTACAGGTTATCATATAGTTTGTTTGACAAAGTGGTCAGTCAATAATAAACCAGAGATTAATAATTAATTGTGCTTGCTATTTGCACAGCAGTTGATATTTCGTGACAATGTGAAGTCTAACATAAGACATTATTATCAGCAATTTATAGAAGGGAGCTGCAGTTTTGGGGTTCTGCCTGCACCATCAGTACTGGTCAGAATGGTACAGGGAGCTAGAAACCTCCTCCTGATTTCTGTTCTCTGCTTTGCCTGGAAGGGCCTGGCTATGTGGCCCAGGGGAGTATCTGTGCTGCCAGCTAAGTAGAGTGTAGAGAGAACCATTTATTAAGTACAGACTTGCCCCAAATCCTGAGTACATGCCCAAACCCTTCATTCAGGTACAAACAGTCCAGTATATGCCTCACATTGCAGGGTAAATTCATGGTAAAGAATCACATCTCTTGTGAATAAGATTAACAGAGGTCTGTTCAACCCCCTCTGCATACCTTGCATCTCCTTTCTCCTTCACTTCCCGAACTTCATGAGAAGAAAATGGGCAGCTAACTAGCTACACACAAGTTCAGAGTGCTCTCCAAGCTCTTAATTTGGCAATTTACAAATAAACAAAACAAAGCAGGAAAGGAAAGTCTGAACTAGTGCTAAGATAATTTATCTAAGGCTACACAATGAGCCTGGCAGGACAGGAATAGCCCTGGAATTCTCCCCATTAGAGTCCTGCGGACTCCTCACCGCAGTCCTGAGACTAAATGAATAAGTACGCTGAGGAGTCACGTTTGAAAAGACAGCTTGTACCATTCAATTGCTCCCATTTGGGGACAGGGTAGAGACCAAAACTGGAGCCAACCCAAGGAGTGAGATATGTGGAAAGGAAGCGTGGGGTTTTTTGTATGTGAACAGTTTTCTCTTGAAAAAGATAATTATTTGGGAGAACCATCTACTTCTATTCTCCAGCAGAAAAAAAAAATTACTTTTATGTTATTCCATTTCTGTGTTATTCTGATAATGTATTTTAGTGACTGTATGCATTTCTGATTATTCACAAGTGCTTCACAGAGAGATTGAATTTACATTTTATCTAGACACCAGTCTTACCCAGAGAGATCTTTTTCATTTCAGTGCTAGTTTGAAAATCCATTATTTGGTGTTCTTTGTATGCAGGCTTTTATTTCCAGCAAGAATACTGTGGCAGAAGTATAGACAAACTCAATGACTTCACTAAGTATGAGTTTTCTTGCAATACAGAAGAAGCCTTTCTAGTTTCCCTGGGCACTGAGCTTGGAAAATGTGGGCCTGATTCTTGTTTCATTTTGGAAAACAGTTTAGCACCCTCACCTCCCACTTGGAATCTGCCTCTCTCCCACCTGGGCCCTTCTGTCTTTCAGAATCGCAAATATTGTTTCCCTCAAGAAACAAAATAATTTTGTATTTAAATCTAGGAATCTGGATCAACTGGAAGTGCTGGTCCTGAAGCTCCTACTCAGTGTAATCTCAGTGATGGGAGCTGCTTTACAAACATTGATCCTTATTGGTTTCTTCAACTAATACTCAAGAGTTTCTTCAACTAATACTCAAATACCTTTTCTTCCTGAAAAAAAGTTAAGCATTAGTCAGTTCTGGTGGCCATGAGGCAAAACCCGTTCTGACTACACTCTTAAGCCATCAAGTCCAAGTCAGGTAGTCACCATTCCACTATTTCTCTCAGGAACCCAAAATATTTATCCATGACCTGGTGCCTCTGTCTGGCACTCTGCCTAGCACACTGATTCTTTGGTCCAGATCAGGGATCCTTCATTGTTCCCAAAGTGCCAATACTTGTAGTCACTGTGAATTTTGAAAGACTACCCAGACAAAACTGGAGCTGCTGGTTGAAATGCTGCTCATGAAGAATACTATACAAATTTCTGATTTAGAAATGTTGCATGAGAGCATAGATATTTCAATTTGAAAGGAAGTGATATAACTTTCTGTCAACTGTTCTATTTGAAACAAACTTTTAAATTAAATGAACAAGAAATGTGAATTTTAAGTTTATTGAGATTTTCTCATCTGTAACAGTAATTTCTCACTGCTGTGGAAAGCAATACATTTTCAGTAACAGAATGATTTTGGCAAAATCACTGTTTCTGAATTTTGCTTTGAGAAGAAATTGTCAATCATTTGTATTGCACAGCAATATTAATTGGTGGTCAATTCTACAACACTCCAACTCATTTTGGAGACCATCCTATGTTGTTATTAGGCATTTTAGTGGTGAACTAAGGAGGAATGAGAGGGGAATCAGGAGCTGATGCAATTGGCAGTGAGGGTGAGGAGAAAAGGTGCAACATGGAAAGAAGGAGGGAAATGTAGAGGTCAAAATGTGCAAAAATAAGAGTTAAGTGTCATAGTCCACTGAAAAATAATAACTTTTTATAGCAAGGCACCAAGCAAGTCAATCACATTGGTAACATTTACTGTATGTAGATTGTTCTTTCTGATCGTTGTGCCAGTTTTCCTGCTAACACTGGCAAGATGACCTCTGTAGACTTCAGGGAATGTAAGAAGCACAGAGAGCTGGACCATACCTTTTAATTCCCAGGGGAATGCAGTCCTTTCTTCACATTGGTTTTGACACTTAAAGGCTGGAAATTAGAGGAGGGAAAAAAACTGAAGCACAGCAGTAGATGTGAGGTGCCACAAGCTGGTCCCATCTTACCTCTCCTCTTCATAGAAAAGGTTTCTTAACTGTAATGAAAAAAGCTGTTCAAAATGTGTAAAATCCATAGAGGGTCTGAGCCACAGTTACTTGGTCCCTTTGGAAGGCACAGGCATTATGCAGTGCTTCACAGCATTTCACTGCAATCTTGTCTTCAGCTTGATCTGGTAGTGAAATGCTGAAGCAAATAGCTACAAGAAAATGAGTTCTTAGGGCAGCTGCAGTGTCACCCACATGTGCAAGATAAGGCTAGCAATTGCTCTTTTCTTTTAAGTGAAGATATTCTGCTGCTCAAATATGAAGTTAAATTGTGAATGCTTCAGCACAGGCCATAATTACCTATATTTACAAGAAGACAATGCACTGTTTTGCAATACATTTCTTCCAGGTCGCTATTTTTTCACCCACCATCAAAAAAAAAAAAAAAAAAGGTCCCTTTTATACTTCCAGTCCTTCTGCTTTTCCTGGTTGTTGGCACTTGTTGACAAGGAATGAAACCTATCACTCTTGCTTTCCAGAAATTCCCCCTGCCCCCACTTCTCTTTGCTCTTGACAACAACAGCACAGAAGAGTGCAGTCTTAAAACAAAATTTTCTACAGTGTGTCATGTTGCTGCTGAAATTTAATGATATTCAGGCCTAGGAGAAAAGAGCAGCTGCCCTCCAGGTGGTGTTCCATAAATGCTCCCCAGAACCCAGCAGGAAGCTGTATAAGTTCAATTCAGTGAAGCAAATTCAATCATTTGCCCCTTTGTAAATGGAGCATAAGCAGAAAAAAAAAATTCTTTGAAGGATCCTAACACAACAACTACACATACCTAAAAACTTAGAAACACTTTTTTTTGCTTGCATTACTGTATTTCAGATAAGCTTAAGAGGAACTTGCCTATCCAGCAACAATTTCATTTTGCAGGACTGTGGAAAAGACATAAGGAATTCCCATAAATATCCAACATTTGTTTTAGACACAATTCATAAATTAGTGGTGACGAAAATGCTATAAGGTTAAGGAGTTGTCTTCATAATGCTTTTTTTACAAAAATTATACAGCTTTTCAAGGAATTAACTTTTCGTGGCAAGCTTAATTAGTGCAGCATTATTTGATTAAGTATGAAGACTGTTGTGGATTTTCAGTTCAGATTACTATTATTTCATTATGGATTCTACCTACAAATTAGAACTATAGTAGTAAATTTTTGAAGCCACAGCTCCTTTTAACACTAATTGTGTTAGTGCCTAATATTCGCAACTATCCATCACAGCCACCATCCCAATTTACAACTGGCTTTATTAATACACTATTCAAAATTATGTGCAACCATCTTGTTACAGCAGTCTGCCAGGTCTATTTACTAGATTCAAGTGAATGACAATATTTTTACCCTAAAATATTTTTGCATGTTTGAACTTCACCTTGTAAACAACTTGAAAGTGAATGTTTTTCCTCTAATTTGCTGAACATTTGGCCTGATCTGCTTTTTATCTAAAATAGGTAGGAAATATATTAGAAAGTGATAAAAGACCTTTTCTCTTGGATTTGAAAATAGTAATTTGACAAATGATTAATACATTATCTCTTGTGGCACTTTGACGGAAAAAATTACAGAACTAAAACTCTGTGTACTAGAAACCTTTGAATTTCCCAGTTCATTTTCTGCTGGTAATGTTTTAGAAAGACTTTCATATTCTCTGAATGTATATATGGAGAGGAAGCAGCTGGATTCATCTGATATCAAACTAATGATCTATTTATGATGAGTACTTTTAGGAAGGAAGAAGATCTGGTTGCATATCATGAAAGGCTATTCAAGGTCTCAAAATCTGGTTTTGGTATTTTTGAGTGGCACTGCATTAAGATGACAAACCACAAAATCTCTAGTCCAGTTTTGAAACTGTGTTTTCTTTATGGACTATAATGCTGTCACAACTCTACTTTTATAAGGTGCCTAAGTACAAATTTATACAACAATAAAATTTCTAAAGAAGCCATAAATGTCGAAGGAATAAATACAATTGTTATCACAAAAGTATGCATACTAGGGTATGTATTTCACCAATATGTTCACTTGCCTTTACCAAATCGATAGTCATCTATTTTCACAGCCTTTTTGTAATGCTGCACTCTTTTGCAATAACAATCCCTCTGCCAGCCAAGTAACCAAACTCAGGCTATCACAGGGTACATGCAGATTGCCAAATCACTTGGAGCTCCAGGTGTCACTCAGGCCCAGGCTCCTCCAGCATCCCCGGAGACACCAACCTAACAAAGCCAGGAGGATGAGGTGTTTGGTTCAGACTGAGCATCCCATTATCACCATCTCAAGCCAAGCGCTTTCGTAATCCACATTCCCATTCGGCTTGAGTCACGAGATGGTACAAGATGACAGCATCGTCTGGCACACTTGCATTAGCTCCTTTGCAGTATTGCAGTAATGTTCATCTATGGCTGTAGTAACTTTGCTCCACTTAATGGAGAGGGAGTTATGATCATTAGTCTGAATTTCCTTCCTTTTTTTTTCCTCATTTCTTATTTCCGTGTTGAGTACATATGAGCATACACTTTTTTGGGGGTTTTTTTGGAATTCCCTGTTGCAAAGCACACAGAAAACTGCCAAATAATGAGAATGTTATCCAGTCTGAAATTGCTTCTGTAGCTGCTGGACCATAGGATTTCCCTTACCTCTGGTTCCAGGAAAGAGCCCTGTTTCTCAAAAGGATATTTCTGATGCTGTCACAGAAATCACAAGTTTTGTAATTTAAATGGAAAATATTTCTCCAATTAGCTGAGAGCACTAAGAACAGCTGTTTGAGCATTAAAGCTGTGAACTAATAACTTTGATACAAAATTCATGATCATTGGACCAAATACACTTCTCTTGCAAGTTGTCTTCTCAGAAGATGAAGAGCACTTACAAGGAGCAGGAATAAATATTTGATAGGATCTGTACCTTTTTGCTTATGAAATTGAAGCTATCAAAACCCCCACTAAAAAAAAAATACTGCAGTTTATGGTCTACTCCCCTAAATTTTTCATCTTCATTGCATAAAATTTATAAGGATATGTCCAGTTTGAGCCCTCTCCTAGGAAGTGGAAGAAGACTTAATGTCTTCTTAGTGTTAATAAGCAATGTAGTTTGAATACAAGGATGTGAGCTGTGGCTCTTTCTGTGGAGCTGTATTAGTTTCTACAGAACTGCTCCTAATTTAAACCATTTCTCAGGATAATACAGTGATTAAATGTTTTGAGGATATTTTTGTGTATGTTATCTAGGAAAGCATATGCTCAAAACAGGGATAGACGCTGCTAGAGGCATAGGAAAGTAGCTGGTTTTTGGAAGTGTCTTTCAGTGTTTTAAAACTCTAAAAACTAAGCATGAAAAGTGGAATTGTCAAACAATATTATATTCTGAACCAAATATTGGATAAATGTTAGCTTTTGAGGAATTTGTGTTTGAGCCAGGAAACATTTCACTTGACTGCAATTTTTTTTTTTTGCTTATATGCCATTCCTGGCTGATTTGCATACTGTTCAAAGGCACTGGGATAGGTAACTGTTCTTTTTTTATACTCCTTGACTGTGTGCCTACAGCTGTAATTGTACATCTGTGGGTACAATACACAGGCTTTTTTTGGGTTTTGTTTTGTTTTTTTATTAAACACCTTTACACTATTTAATAGACTTTAATAGAAAGGGTTTCAGTAGATATTTTTTCGCCTCCCATAAAATCATTTATTCTACTACTCCCAGCACTGATGCAGGATATGGAGACTGTGTGTGAAAAGCAAGTGACTATTTACATCAACACCTTCACAAGCAGCTCTTTCAGCCAGAGTGCAGAGCTAAGTGTGCCTCTCTCTTTTCACCTCATGCACCCGACACTGGCTCACTCAACCTTACCTGCAATCAGAGTGCCTGACCCTTCACATCCTGATGGGTCACAGTTATTTCCTTCCACATAGGACCTGAAGGGTACTTCTAACTAAAGCACATTTTTTCCCAGTGAATTTCAAGAGTGAAGTTGTATTGATACAGCACTGTTTTTGTTTTTCAAATCAGTCTACTCTTTTTTTTCCCTCACTGATTTGTTCCTATTTGACAGTCTAAAAAGAATTAATACGCCTATCCTATTTTCTTAGTTTTTACTGCAAATGTTTTCCTGTTTTGCTTACTATTTATTAAAAGGTTGCATGAAGCCAAATCTATCTTACACTAAATAATAGCTCTGAATAATTGATATGTTAAAAACATGTCACCCAAAATACTCACAAAATTCCAAGCAAAGAAACATCACATAATTTTTCTGAAACAACACTATTTTGATGTAGCATGTCTGAACTCCTCTGTTGATCTTAGAAATTACTCTCATACCTGCCTACATTTGCTGATATTCTCTTCCTGACGGTCAGGTTTTCCCAACTACAGACGACTACTACTTCTCCATAGCTTTTGAATAAAGTGTCAAGTCACAAACACAGAAAAATCTCGTTGTACTTGGGAAATGAACAGTGCAGAGGTCCATCTGCCTTTTGCACCACTTTATTCTATAATCCTTTCCATCTTTTGTTGCACCTGGCAAATCCAAATGCCATTCCGTGACTTTTTAATACGTCCTTTTTTCTCCATTTGATTTAAATTGAATTTATGGAGCAGGATGCAGATAGTAGGCTGAGGCTAGTCCCTCTGCAATCAGTGGCAAATATTCAGTTGCACAAACAGGAGCTGAAGCGGGAACAGGAGAACACATAAGCATGGTAGCTACCATCTCCTGAGATCCCCACAGATGTGTGCTGCTCTCATGAGGCCTTACTGCAATTGTCACAATGACTCAGAGCTTCTTCAGATGAAATCTGAGGAGATGTTGGATGCCCAATTCCTCCACCACCTGCCACAGGTGGTGTTACTCCTGTGCAGAGGGTTTGTCCTGGCCACTGTTTGGGCTGCCAGACCTGGGCTTTGTGCACAGTCAGGGCAGAGGTAACAAGCCATGTCTCTGATGGTAGATGTTCTGACTAATTTAGACACATAAAGATACACAAGGCCAGAGACTCAAATATATATCGTCCTTTTAAAACCAGTGGTTTGGTTTTCATATTCATACCTTTTCTTTAGCATCAGATCTCTAGGTATAGAGAATAATTACACTCCTGAGCCTTTCTTTCGAGGAGAGTTACAGGCTGTGCAGTTCATTTCCAGTGCTAATGCAGAGACAGAGTGGACAGGCTCATTTTCACTGGTGACCTGCAAGGTACATAACCGAGGAATTCCAGAATTTTGGGTGTGAGAATTTTTATTTTTTTAACTATGACACCATGATTTAATATGTAAAGAAAGCAAATCTCCAACACTGAATTTTCCCCTTAAAAACATTAATTAACAATTCAAGTGTCTGCTCTCTGACTTTAGAAAGAGTTCCTGAAGCCAGTATGACATGTCTTAGATAAATAGATAAATAATGATAGAAAATTAGGGATTTACAAATAGAGATTTTGTACATATATTTAACCATGTATTCAGTAAAATTTATATCTGAATGTAGTATTTTTCTAAATGTTATCCAGAGGGGTTTTTTTTAACATCCAGGTTATAAATTCCTGAAATTAGGATTCATAATAAGGAATTGCTTATAACTCTTTATTTATAGCAGCACTAGCAGATGCTGCAGTGCTGAACACTATCCTCTAAGCTGTTCTCATTCTGGTATTCCAAACATTCATACCAATTTTTATCGTGAGCCCTCTAACGCAATGCAATGTACAGTGCGTCTGCCACACAATTCACACACGCGTTTTTCACATGTCTGTGTGTGAGCAGAGCCCTGTAACTAAAAGCATTTTATCAGCTCTGGAGTAAAAGACATCAGGGTGGGAGGGAAGGGATTTAGGTACGTAGCTCTTGTTGATAATGAGAGCTTCACTGTTACTAAATGTTTACTAAAGATAAGAACTAAATATATTTGTGGCATGAACTTCAGATAATAATTTACCTACTCTTTGAGCAGGTAAGCAAAACAAACACTTGGCTCTATCATTTTCAGTAGTGAACAAAGCAATAATTTGCAGAGAAAGAAAGAAAAAAAGAGCAACCTTGACTCAGCTTAGACTATGCTAAGTGGTGATATTTAGAGAGGGGCTAAAGCAGGGGCAGGACAGCGCCATACTTCCTCTGGGATATTTGAAAAAAGACTGCACAACATGCCTGTGATGACAGAGATTGCTCCTTTGTGTGTTCTTGACATGCTTTGGGATGGGTGGGGAAGGGGTCCTATTACTCCCTTTTTCTGGTCCATCCTCTTTCTGAGTGTGTTTTCTTGGAGCTGCCAAATTCTGACTGCTTGCTTTGCTCAGCTGGGCTCTTAAATCCTTTATTCTGTGCATTTATGACAAACATACGCTATCTTAACACAAGCATTATTTAGCCCTCTAGTTCTGACATCACCTGAGACAGTCTGTTAACAAATACTGCGGTCTCTGGTCTTTTTCCAGGGAATGCCCCAGCAGCTGGAAAGCCCCCAGGTCTCGGGTTCCCTCACAGGTGGGTGAATATCAGACATAAGAGCCTTTTTCCTGTGCAAACAGAAGGCTAATTTATTGTTGCCATTACACTATCCATGCTGCTGTTCACAGCTGGACTTGAGGGCACCCCAGCTTGCTGTTTGGGTTGCTCACAGCCTGACCCAGCTCATCAGGGACTGCCTAGATGGGGTGTCCATGAATACCAACATGTGTGTGTGTGTGTGTGTGTGTGCATCTTTTCCTTTGTGCCATGCCAGAATCTGAATTGGAGAAAACTGTGATCTGTAAAGTTTAGTTTCTAAATTAGTTTAGTCCCTGCAGTGGCTCTTTGGAACCATGGTAAAACAACCAGTGATGAACTTGTCTGCCACTGGGGAGCCTTACATCCTCCTTAACTCTCGAGGGTCTCCCTCTGTATCCGGTGAAGAGAGCTGCCAGGGCCTCATGCTGGGCAGACTTATTTACTCAAACATTTACCTGATTACTCACATGACAGTGATAAGGAGGGTATTTGTTGGCAAACAGGTGTAACTCATCAATAATGGTAGCAGGAGGTCATTTGATGACATGCTTGGACACACTGTGTGTTTGTTTAGTTTTAAAAGTACTCATCTGTCAAGGGAAGGGCAGTTAAAGATGCACACTGCATAAATCAGAAGAAAGCCACTTTAGCTATCCCAAAATCCAACAGAAATTTTTCACTATTCATACTGGCCATAACAGTTAGTCACCTTCATCACTTACCAGCTATGTTGGTTTGATCTGGAAATAGGCTTTTCTCCACTGCTGGGAGGTCAGTGCAAGTGTGGCTCTTTGGCCAGGGTGTGTGGTGGCTGGGACAACATCCAGCTGTTGCTGTGGGCAGCGTGGGATGCACTGAGAGCCAGGAGAGCTGGTAGGAGCAGGGGCAAGTGCCATGACCCACTGGAGCTGGCCAACACCTCAGGGCTGGGCTGGGTTCAAGCCTGAAGTTGTTTCTGTGGGCAGATAGGTTAGACTCTGTTTCTCTATAGGGTATGAAAACAGCAGTTCACTATGGATGGTGGTGTCCTATCAGCTATTCCAAAATCATGGCTCTGTAACTGGCATAAATTGGATCTATGATGAGAACAAACTCTCGAGACCTTTACACCCTTTCCAGATAAGTTGGATTTGGTCTGATTCCAAACTCACATATGATTGCAATGGAGTGAGCAACTCTTACTCCACAGCAAGTACCACATTTTTCCTTGCTATAGTACAATATCCCACTCATTTTCATTCTGTGGCCAAAAAGCATAACGGCTTTGCCATGTATGACATTTTTCTCATATATACTGACAGTCAATCCCCACCCTGATTCTGTAGGCAGCTGCATATTTAGGATGCTCTTTCTGTTAAATGCCATTGCACACCCACTCTTCCACATCAGTTTTATGCAAAACCTGTAAAGATCCTGAAATATCCTTTAGAGACCAAGCTGGCCTTTGTAGATACAAAGAGGCTATTGCAATGGTAATGTTTGTTTTAATCTTGCCTTTCTTTGTAATAAGCAACTGAGCCCTTCAGGTTGAATACTAGAGATTCTTCATATTTTGTTTTTGTCTAAACATCATTCCCTCAAAGAATAAATATGTATTATTGTGAGGCTATGGTGAGGGTAATGAGATACTAATACCTATTTATTTACAATATAAACATGTGTGTATGTTTGTACATGTGCATATATGTAAAGGAAAGCCATGAAAACATTTTGATATCAATCTTGTTTAAAAAAAAATGCAAAAATAAGCACTTGAAAAGAACATGTGTGAAAAACAAGCAAAAACAATAAAAAACCTGCACTAAGTTACATTTTTGGTCAGTATCTATTTTTAGCATTTTGTTATGTCACTTGTTCTACAGTGCGGACAAAAAGAAATTATTTTACTGTGTGATTATCTTGGAAGGGTGGAACTACATGAATTCTAAGGATGATAAGTCTGTCAAGATGTAATCAAGTTTAGTATTTGATTTTAAAGATCCCATTTTAGTATTTCTTCCTCCACAAATTTCCCTCTTCTTTTCTTCTGCACAACTCCACTTCTACAGAGATGTAATCCTGCTATGACTAAGAATATTAAATCTGCATGGAAGAAACCAGAGTTTGAGACAGAAGTTCAGTAGACATAAATTAAATAGGTTATAATTAAAATGTGCCATAACAAAACCTTGAAGGAAATATTTAACTGTTTGTACTGCCTTCCCTAAAAGGAAGATACCTTTTTGCTTTAATAGTTCTTTTTTTAAAATTAATTTCTTGAAAGTAGCTGTCAAGCTTCCTATTAAAGTTAAATTTGCAGCAAAAAAGTTTTGACTGTTTTTAATTTGTGTCTTTCAAGCTTTTAACTGTGTATTTAAGAAGCCCTTTTCAGAGCATGCAATTATATCAACATGCATACATGTATACATAGAGGGAGAGAGAAGGAAACGGGGAGAGAAAATCGGTAACTGATCCCATTCAGATATGTCAGGAAAATTATATTCTTTTCTTATCTGCGAAGTCCATTAAAGTGTTCAGAATAATTAACAGAGCGCCAGGAAGTAGTTCACTGTTGACCCACAATGTGGTGAGCCAGCAGCTCTCTTTTCTCACTGGGGAAGTCACAGAATGGTTGCCATTTGTTGTCTCATGGCCTTGTGCAAGGGAAGCCCAACCTCTGGAGTGCCAGTGTCGACACAAATGTTTGACACAGCTGTTTTGGCTGAGGGAGACCAACAGCCAAAACAAAGGAAAAGGTTCCAACCTGGAAACAAAATTAGTGCATTTAAGTGTTTAATCTTTTCTCCTTGTGGATTTTGTCATCAAATTGTATAAGCCCTTCCTAAGCTGATGACCTTGAAGGGGTTCCCCTCCTTCATCTTCTTGATTTGGAAAACAATATTAAAATAGGAAATCTAAAAATTCATGGACTACCTTGCCAGGTGTTTATATTTTTTTCTCACAATCCTACTGTTTACCTGAATTTAAATGCTTGGCACCATGGTTTTAATGTGAAAGCATATATGCATACATTAAGTAGGGCAATTACCATACTTCTGTCAACTTGCCCCTTTTCTGCTCAGTCCTTGCATATGTATGTTTGTGCACCTTGCAGCAACAGAAGGTTTGTCAGAAAGAGTCATGATGAAGCCAGGAAATGACAGAAAATGATGAAAAACTGAGAGGAAAAAAGATGAAGAGCAAGCCACAAACAACGAGAACCCCAAAAAGGATTGTAATGTAGATATGCAATTTGAACCACACTAAACAAACTGCTTGGATTTGTTGTAATTTTCTCATCATTTTGCTTGAGAAAAATTTACAGAGTAAAATCAGAACCTTTCATATCCCTCTTCTCTAAAATACATATCAAATTCTCTTGAATTCTCTAATCTTGAACTGTAACTAGAAAATGAACCATGACAGTGCAGACATCCTGGTTGCTAACTGCACAGTCAATACAAAATTCTTTCTGTAAGGGGGGATGCAATTCCCTCTAGACCCAAACAGCCTGAGGGATTCAGTTTCCAAGTTCATTCATGTTCATGAAGCTCACCAGTACCACAGCTAAGGAGAAAACCTTATCAGTCATCAAATGTCTGTGCACAAACCCAGAGTGTTTGCTCTGAAGAGTCATTTGTGATGTTTGAGTTGGTTCTATTTGAAGTGTTTGCTATAATTTTCCTTGTTTAGCAAATATAATGGCTGGAATGGACTGCTTTATTTACAATGTACAAGGATTAAATTTTTGTTTCCCTTGAGACCTAATTTAAAGGTCTAGTTTTCCTTCAGTTCTCCATTTACTCATGTTTTGAACAGCAAACAGAAGAACCATTCTGTTAAATGCATGAAATTCATAATCTTGAACTAAAATCTTCTCCTCATGACTGCTTTGTTCACAGAGTAACCACTAGGACCTTAAAGAACAGGAATAATTTCAGGATCTCTGTCCTGCTGTTGTTGGAATGGAAAATATCAGAGAGTTAATTCACTTGGTCCCACCTTGCTAAGGCAAGGCTCTCTAGCAACAGATCACTCTCTGAGGAGACTGCTTACCTGCCTTTGGATGGCATAGATATGAGATTAAAACAAGATGAAACTCAAGTTACAATTGCAATTCCCTTCACTCCTTCACCCACAGAAGATATTATTTACTTGCTGGAACTTATTTTCATTGATTGATTTTGTGTTTGAGCAAGATGCCATCTTGACAGGTTTGGTGACTGACATCTTTCCAGAACAGATCCAGTGCTGATCACCGGAATGCACCCTTCCTCCCTTTCTGGTACCCGCTGTACTCTGAAAAGGCTCTCTAAGGGTCCATGTAAACTTTGTCTTGGTTAAAGGTGAAACTCACTGTTGTGCAAAGGGGGCCCACTCACCAAAACTGGAATTCAATGATACTTTATATAGAGTCTTCTTAAAAGGATATATTTCACCTCAGGTTCTTTTATTTTTATTCCATTGAGGCTACCAACAGAGATGATGCATTGTGCCACCACAAGCTTTTTTCAGATGTAGTTTTAAACCCAGAAACAGAGTTCCAATTTTCTTTTGCAGCTTCTGTATTGATCAATACAAAAGTGTGTCATGAAAAGGATGATGAAACAAATTTGGAAGACAATATTGAAATTATGTATTAACAAACCAGTGGTCCGGCTCATCAGAAAAATCTGTGGTTTGAAAAGGCTCAAGGCAATCTATTTTCTCTTTCTCAGGTGAATATATCTCAGGTAAATACATCTCAGTTTGCAATTAAAAATCTAACTTTTAGATCAGAAGATTCCTAGTGTTCATAAGGAAGATCCTCTTCTCCTGTAGATATTAGTCCAAAACTACCTAGAAAAAGTGAAAAAGAGTCAACCACAATGCAATCTACAGTCATCAGTATGATTTACAGCAGCTCTGATTCTGCATTAAAAATGTTTCTGCAAGGAAAACCGTTAAATTCCAATATATATTGGGCCTTCTCTCTCTATACCTCATTTCTGTACCATTTTGGGAAATATTTTACACAGAAAGGCATTTTCTCAAGAAAGAGGTAAATTTTATGGGTTCTTCTTAAGTAGTAATGCTGTGATGGCGAACAGCATAATAGATTATACTACGATTGCATCTTTCATCTGATGAATTCAAAGTGAAAGTCTAATAACTAATGTCTATACTGCTCTTTTGAAATAAGTTGTACTTACTAAAACCATGTCACTCACTAGTAGAATCCGAAGCAGGTAACTTCAGCTGTATAACAGTACATAGAAACAAAGCTCAGTACCTTAAAATAAGGGAGAAGAATGGATAACATAAAATTGAAACTTCAGGAGTAATTTACAGAAGTCGAATATAATTACATGAGTTAGAGTCTGGCTGAAAAACTGGCATCAACACCAATTCTTGTGAAATGTCATGAAATATTTAATAACAGTTTGCTATCCCAAAAGAAACAATCCCAGGACAAATATCTAGTCTTATGTTTCTTTAAAAAAGTTGTAAAAATGTAAATACAGAAACAAGATTTTGATTCAAGGTATAAAATGTATTTAACACATTTACGTACAGTATTTGGAACTCGTTCCTGCTCTCTGAATTTGTCTCTGCAAGGAAGTGGACTGGGATAGCTGTAGTGGAATAAATGAGTTAGCAGTAGTTAAATTGGAATACTCCTTTCATGGACAGTGTATTTTAAAATACAGATTATTTTATTCTGGAATAATTATAACATTTACAACATTTACCNAAAAAAAAAAAAAAAGCCTGTAGTACAAATTAGATTGTTCACAGATGAAACCGCAACAAACTACTCCAAATAGATATTGTAGCACAAAGTATTGCACAAGAGCTATTCTGGCCAGTGCTGTTATTGGAAAGAAATCTCAAAAATAGACTGTAGAACAGACAATATGGATTCTGCATCTAGTGTAGCTGTGTAAATCATATTGACTCTCAGGATTTAAATAAATGGTCACATCAGCTTCAGTTCTCTGAGGTTCTGTACCAGAAAGCAGGTTTTAGTGTTTTATCTGGTCTAATGTGAAATATCACACCTATATCCAGCCCTTTAAAGACCACTGGTCTTACACCATTACAGCTACAGCAAATTATTACTAGATGCTTCAATATAGAAGGGTTTAACTCATCATGAAAATTGTCATGTGTTTGACTGTCTTTCAGTGTATGCTTTAATCCAGAATAAGGATTCACTGTAAGAAAATAATTCCTAGTCTGCAAATCTTTTCCTCAAAAAATTAGTAATGACAGAAGTAAATAAAAAGAAGTGAGGTTGATAACTATCTCCACTATTTACGTACAAACCAATTTTTCCACATCTTGTCCAAAGTTCTAAAAGTGTAAGTCCAAGGTAAATAATTGCTATCAATTTTAATTAGGGTTGTTTTTTTTTTTTTCCCATGGAATCTCATACCTGGCCTGTGATCAGTTTTAGATACATATATTTCTTAAAAACTTTACTATGAAATTATGCCTGTCTACTGAAAAAGCCACCCTTTGTGTGTGGCTCAGACTGTCCTGCATGCCAGAGTAGAAGGTGGCAGAGGCTGGTGTGGGCACTGGATGTGCACTGGGTGCAGGATGATAGATGTGTGGGACTGTCAGTGTTCAGAGCCACTTGGCTACATACACCCTGTTTAAATCTTCTTCCTGCTGCTGTTAAGACAGAAATTCTCTGCTGTCCTATTTTTAGTGCAGAATAACAGTCCCTTATTTTGCTTACCCTGATAGTCACTTCAGATGTGTGCTGTGCTAGGGTGCTATTGCTTTACTGAGATATTGCAGAAAACCAATATTAGCATTTTCACTCTTGGAAAAAAAGCTCTGGAGCCTTCAATTGTCACAAATAACCAACTTTATATCTCATGGAGGTGGCAGTTCCAGCAATACACTGATTCTTGCTGTGGTGCTCCAAATTGACTCCATAAACCCTGTTTTCCTCAAGCTCTGACCCATTCTTCTCACATTCTGCGGAAGTTTAACATAGTCATTACTGTGTGATTTAGAATTACACCATTGGTAATTGGTTTCCTTTTAGTTGTTTAGGTCTCTTGGTACACGAAGACCTGAAAGCTTCAGGAAGAAAACTGTGCAAGCTACCCAAAGAAAATGCTCACAGCAGTACAGAAAATAAGAGGTGAATATTTAGCTGAGATGTTACAAGGCAAATCTTAACATGATACCAGTTTGAATGTGAAATAGTCTCTTAATGGAATTGATTAAATTTCTATCATCTCATTTATAATTAATCGTCACAAAGCTTCTAAGAGTACACTCTCAACAGAAGTCCATTGGAAAGTGATGAATTTGTTGAGGCAAGAAAATAATGTTTCAGTAGAAAGTGCTTGACTTCTGAAAATATCTTTCAATTAATTCAGAGATTCATAGTATAAATGTATAAATAGGTACAGAGGGATTTTTAATGGTCAGTAGAAAGTAGATGATTGTAGAATATTATTCATCAAATACTAAAGTTTGTGTGCTAAGGTAAATATCTAAAATACATTAGAAGTTTTGTTTCCAGTAAGTGACTCTCTCTTGAGTATTGCATTGTGTTCATGTACCAAGGTTTGGGTAGCAGGAGGGCATCATCACTAAAGCCTAGCAGAAATTTAAATTCGCTGTAAATAATGATGTTAAATACCATGAATCTCACCTGTTGTGCTTAACAACTTTGTAAGTTATTAAAAGTGGGAAAGCCTACCCCTTCTCTCTTACTTGCAAAGGATGCAGGCACAACTGGAATTCAGATATTTTAGGAACTTTTCCTATCTGAAGGAGAGCAGACCTGGCCTGTCTCATTGGCTGGGGAATCTAGCAGAGCTCTTAGCTGCTGCTCAGTGTAGAAGGAATGAAGCCACTGACTTGGTCATTGTATGAACACATGAATCTCAGAATTAATTTTTCTTCACACAGACTCAAAAGAGAAAGTATTTTTAAAAGCTTAGCTCACTTTCATGTCTGCTATGTGTATAAACAGAAAGTAAAATAAAAAAATTAGATTTTCTATGCATTCATAGCTATGTTTTTCATCTTCTGTATAACTATATGCCCATAATAAAGTCACTCTGTTTGCCTCAAGACTGCTGTTAGGTCACTAAATTCTATTTTCAGTGGCATAAAACATTAATACTTTGAAATTGTCCAATTTAAATTATTTTATCAATTAACATTGATATGTAAATACTTTTATGAAATAATTCATAACACTTGTTATTTCTTTCAAAATTTTCCAGTAAATGTTTTTGCGGGCTTTTTGTTTGTTTGTTTGTTTTTTCTATTGAATCTATTAATATCAAACATGCCTGCTGTTTTTTGAGAGAGGCTCAAACTGGTTTTGTTATTTTTCCCCATTTTTTTGTGTTCTTTTTGTACTATTGAACATGTATTCTACATTTTCTTGCTTTCTTGCAGCTGGATATAAAGTGAAGAATGAAACAAAAAAGTAATTGAAAATAACTTTTCAATTTCAAAATTCTGTTAACTTTTGGAAAGGTAGATTGGTCAATTTGCAGTGGTTTTGTTGTGCTTTTGGGTTTTTTCCCTTTCCGTAACTTTTTGTAAGCAAAGGAAGCTTGTGAACAGCTGAGAGTGGTTAAAGGAAATAAAAATGAGATATGAGGTGGGAAAATCTACCCTCAACTTAACAAGAAGAGGGTTGAATACAGTTTCTTGATGGTAACCTAAGGAAAATATAAAAGGGGGAATGTTTATGACAATTTAAACCTCTTCTAACTCTAAATCAATGTCGTGAAAAGCAAATTCATCAGGAAAGTGCAGCTCCACAGAGGTCAGTTATTCAGCACTCTACTGCAGAGGAGCCCATTATGTTGATGCAAGCACAGTTTTGCTGACTGTGGCAAAACACCACTCAGTTCAGAGCATCACTGATGAGGACAGGTTTAAATTTAGCTTTAGAGCCCTCACAAGGATTATTAAGAGGGTGAAGCTTCTGGGCATTTCTAGCTCATTGCTGGCCATTCGCACAACTGCCTGTTCTCTGTTGCAGAGAGCAAGTGTCTCTTCACAGGTTGTTACTTTTTGTCTGGCTTGTTTGGAGAGAAGATGCTCAAACAAGTCACTACCAACTTCTTTGCTTTGGGGAGCTGTCTGGAAAATCTGTTCTCTTTACTGGCTTCATAATTGTCTGGAGTGGCTTTGCATTGCTGGAGAAATGCTTGGGGAAAGCTCACACAAGGGTGATGAACTACAGGATGGAAAACTGCTGTAGGGTCTGTTAAAAACAACACAACAAACTTGTATGTTTTAACTTAATTATCTGCTGAATGCCCGTCTTAGTCTGGTTATTAACGGTATTCAGAACATAATTGCAATCTTGATTGATTCACTGTTTTCCCCTTTGCAGGTCATAGTAAGCACTAACACATTTTTATAATAATCATCTGCAATTAGTGAAGTGAATGAGGTTTTGAGTGTGACTTTACATTTGTCTGTTATAGCTGTCTATTTTCATACACCTATTCATAGAGTTTAGTTACTGTGAAAAGCAAGAAAATATAATTAGAGCTATTTTCGTTAATGGAAAGGAGGAACAGCCTTACAGCAAAAAGGTCAAGTACATTTATCTACCAGGTGAAAATCATTGCATATCTTAGAAGGTGGATGTTTTTAAGCACAGGGTTTTTCTCTGGTCTTACATGTTGGGGGGAAAGGGGAGTGTGTGTGTTTTGCTTTGTGATTTTCTTGAGTTGAAAATTTTGTGCAACTATTCTGCAAAATTTGTTGCTTGTCCTGAACGTTCTTTATGGTAAACCCACTTAAAAATTATTCTGAAAGCAAATGCCACAGAAAAAAGTTGTGGAATCTTAGTGGATAAATTTCTTTTGGAAGACCACTTCTAAGGAAAAGTGGTGTACATAAATTGTTGATTGACTCTAACTCCACATTGCTAGAAGACCATTTCAAACTCTGTCTCCCTAGGAGAGCATTAGCATTAACTTGGCTGAGGCAAAGTGCCTGGAGTTATGGAGTAAGACATATAACACCTTAGTCATTTTGAGTGAGTTCTGCATCAGTGCCCCTCGGGGCAGGGCTGTTGTAAGTCACTGTTTCAGGATCTCTGCTGTACAAAGGGGATTGTAGTTTCTTTTCCCTGCCCATGTGATGACAAAGCATGTCCTCCCCACGCTGGGATAGGCTTCTCCCGGAAGAAATAATTTTCCACTTTTAGCCAGATGCATGAGCACTCCTCCTGGATGGAAAAACTCAAAGGAAAAAGGAAGGCTGGCAGTTTATATGTGTATGGTAAAAGTAGGGAAGGAAATGGGCCTCAGTGCTCTGATCTTGGAAAGTGGTGAATGATTCCTATAAGGTATTGAATACCTCTAATTTACAGGATGTCTTCATGAATAGTTACATACCCATTACAATGCTCTTTTAAAGTTGACATTAATTAAAATTAGAATGATGTTTATAAGTTTTGCAATTATTGCAATATTTCTCGTTTGCAAAGAGGAAACTGAGGGCCTGCAAGAATCAGGACTGGATGTACACAAGAATAGAAGTATAAACCCCACACCTCTGTGCACCTCTGCCTAATAAAAACCTCTCCCAAATCTAGCTGCTTACGGTTTGTACAGGGTACAGCAATCTCCTGTGAGGCTGAGGGACACAGGGCTCTCCTGCAGGGCCAAGAGCAGTCTTGTTGCTATGGGCTTAAGCTGCTTCGTTTCTGCTACCTTAATATACAGCTATTGCACATAAAAATGAAATATGATTGAAAAGAGTGCCTTTGACCTACATATGTTCAACATTTGCCAATACTTAAAAGTGCATGGACATCAGCTGGCAGAAGGCTATAAAATCACTCCTCATGAAAAGCCATAGAAAATCACCTAAATACCAAGATAAAGAAAACTCCAACAGTTTTGTGGGTGGTTTTTAGTTGTTGTTTTATTTTCTTTGTTTCTTTGGATTTTTTTGCTTTTTTTGGTAGTTTTTTTGTTTCATTGTCAGACTTGGATTGTGTCCATATACAGTTATCAGGATTATAACCTGTGTGGAAGTGTAAAAACACTTTTTATTACAAGCTTGTTTTATACAAAGCTGTTATATTTTCCACTAATTATGAGAAATTCCACCTCTGCAGACATGAGAATGTGATTAGCAGATGTGAAAGATATAATGGAAACAAACAAACACAGTAAGTCCCCCAAACTGGGTTTAGCATCAGTATTGTTTAACATTGACTGTGTGCAAATCAGCTTTCATTTACTCTTTTCTCACATTTGCACATTCTTATTTTTTAGATTAACTTGAAATTTTTTCAGAATTTCATATTTTATTACCCCCAAGCTGTTTAAAGCTTTTCTGAAGTTGCATGTGGTTGGAAAAAAACATGTCACTCTGTCTTCCACCTTTGTATGTTGGCACTGTCTCGAAGGTGGGGAATTACAGTTACTCTCTGTCCCAGGGGTGGCTGTGAACAGCACGAAGCCTTTACAGGGAAGCTGTATGTCCATGTCCAGTGCAGAGTTAAGGCTTGAAGACTCTACTATTACTAGGTTCACAACTCCCTGCTACCTAAACCAATACTATAGAGACAGCCAAAGTGGCCTTTGCTCTTTACTAAATTCAATATATTTAATAATTTTTTTCCAGATGGGGTGCACTAAAGAGTAATGAGGGACCTGGCAAAAGAGCTCACCAAGCCACTTTTACTCATTTACCAGCAGTCCTGGTTAACGGGAGAAGTCCCACTTGACTGGAAATTAACAAATATAATGCTCATCTACAAGAAGGGTCAGAAGGATGACTTGGGGAATTGCCAGCCTCGCAGCCTGACCTCAGTACCTGGGAGGTCATGGAGCAGATCTTCTGGAGTACCATCATACAGCACATGCAGGGATCAGGCCAAGCCAACATATGTTTACAAAAGGCAGGTCCTGCTTGACCAACCTGATCTCATTCTATGACGAAGTGATCCACTTAGCTGGTGAGGGAAAGGCTGTGGATGTTGTCTATCTGGACTTCAGTAAAGCCTTTGTTACTGTCTCCCACAGCAATCTCCTGGAGAAGCTGGCAGCCCATGGCTTAGGCAGGGGCACCCTTTGCTGGGTTAAAACTGGCTGGATGGCCAGGCCCAGAGAGTGCTGGGGAATGGTGCCACACCCAGGTGGTGGCCGGTCACTAGAGGGGTTCCCAAGGCTCGGTATTGGGGCCAGGCCTGTTTACTATTTCTGTCAATGATCTGGACGAGGGGATAAAGGGCACCCTCAGTCAGTTTGCTGAAAACACCAAACTGGGTGGGAATGTTGATCTTCTGGAGGGCAGGAAGGCTCTGCAAAGAGATCTGGACCAGCTGGATTGATGGGTCGAGACTGTTTGTATGAGGTTCAACAAGGCCAAGTGCTGGGTCCTGCACTTGGATCACAACAACCTCCTGCAATACTACAGGCTGGGGACAGAGTGGCTGGAAAGCTG